>JAWZYU010000016.1:61556132-61941132 GCA_038380435.1 Ryuthela nishihirai | reverse complement strand
TGAAACCCATGTGTACTTATGTATGTCGCGGTGTTTGTAATAAGTGTTAGTTATTCTGAATCCATTGAGTTTACTTACCTGTAGGAGACGTTGCCCATTGCCATTGCAGCTACCAATACCAAAAGGGCCTATTACTCCTCCCCAAAGGTCAGAGTCAATAGCAACTTTGGCATTGAAGTCACCAAGAACAAGGGTAATATCTCCTTTCTTGACAGAATTCAAAATTTTGTTCATAAAACCTATCCTTCTCATTCTCATCGGCATCCTCAGTGGGGGCATAACAGCAGATAACATTCAAGTCTTTAATGCTTGTCTGAAATTTTGCTGTAAGAAACCTTTCATTAATGCACTCATATCCTAGAAGAGCATCGCTAGCGTGTCTGCTGAGAAGCATACCCACGCCTTGGTGATGCTTATTGTCGTCCCTCCCTGAAAAGAGAAATTTAAGATTATTTTTAAGAATCTGACCTTTATCTGTCCATCTGGTCTCTTGCAAGCCGAGAATATCTAAATTATAATGGTGGAATTCTTGTGTGAGGACATCAAGAGAAAAAGCTCTGTGCAGAGTCCTCACATTCCAACTACCTATGGAGAGAAAATGGTTAGTGGGATGTTTAAAGAAACTATGTTTATTGAGAGAGGGAATGCCGACAATATCAAACAGCCCCCTAATCGCAGACATGGGGCAAAGACCCGTTCCCCCACTACTAAAGGCTGAAGCCATCTACACTGGAAGACTTCCTCCAATGTAGAATTTGACGATGCCAATAGAAGCAAAGAGTTCAGGTGCCTGCGATGACTTCTGCTCAGGATTATCCACCAGCTGATAAACATATCCTGTGAATCTATTCACTTGGGGCTGTCAACCCACAAACAAACAGAAAACACAGCGGAAGATTTTCCCTCCACAGAAGCCCACCAGTGCAGCAAAATCAGGATCCATAATCAAGCTCAGAGCCATATATCTGTCCAGTCCAGTAGGTTTATATGGTCAGCACCAGGACCCTGTATGGTTGACCACTCCTCAGCAGGGTAGAAAAAAAAGAAAAGTAGCCATAGTTGTCCAGATCAGTAGGCCACACTAATCTGGCAGCCCTCCCCTTCCGTTCACTTCCACAAGAGAGTATCTCTTTTGAAAGTTACTAACGGTCCGTACCACGAGAAGGCGGGGTCGGACATTAGGTGCTAGGCCTTGCCGGTTCTATGCATCATCACAGGGGATTGGTGCATAGCTCTCCTTCCAGTGACTACCTAGCTACCATTTACAGACCAAAAAACATACATATAAACATTGTGTACATATAATAAAATTCTTAGTAGAATCTATGAATACTTGAATCAATTCATATTAGCATTCCTGTTCATATGATCCGAGTATATTGTATATAGAATTCTGGCATGTATGACCTGATTCTGAGAACATTTTAAGTTATCTGTGCAATTCAAATTTGTCATGATCTTTTTACTTATCAAAAAAAAAAATCAAAAAACAAACTTAGAAGTCTTACACATCACTTGTTTCTATTTATAATCGTTTTTCTGCTATAATTATTTTTTTCAGAAATTTTGAAACAGAATCATCAAGTCATTTGAAAACAGTTCTATAACGAAACAAATTTTTATGATAGTTCTAATTGCTTGTGCCATTACTTGGTTTCTCTAATTTTTTATATTTCTTTTTTTCCTTTCAGTATTGATTACTCTATTTATTTTCAATTGTGCTTGCGTGATTCAGATTTTAAAAATTTAAACATGATTATTCGCTTAAAAACACTTAAAAACCTAAAAGATAATAACCATTCTTTATCTGAATCCTTTATTCTTTATCGGATAATAATCCTCCTTCATCAGGTATTATATCTCCCTTTCTGCGCCATTCGGTCATTAAGCTCTGCTGATGATATTTCCCCATCTTAATTTAAATAAAATAATTATCTATACCCTCCTTGTACGTGGCTCAAACCCAGGTCTCTTTGATCAGTAGCCATGCACCTTGGACCCACTTTGCACCCATCACTTGGCCACCGGATACGTGCGAATTTGAAAATTTTGCTTTTGTTTTTTAAATATGAATATTATGATCCCAGGTGTACATTATTTAGGATTATCCCAGGATACCATTATTGGTATATACCAATAATGGCACAGAAAAGAGATAAGAGCAATATAAAAAAAATTGAAAAGCCTAATAGTAACACAAATTTGTTACAGCAAGTGGGACCACTACATAAGTGTCAATTTGTGTAGAAAAGCTTTTTCGAACGATTCAATCTTATATCTTAAACTGTTCATTAAAACATTCAAATTCAAGCATAAAAGAAACGTAGAACGAAAAAGAAATTTTCGAATTAATGGTTACAGAAGAAATTTTAGAGAACAAATACATGATATACCATTTACAACTTCACCCAAAAAACAGAGCTGATTAAATAATGAAAAGCAAAACAAAGCAATACTAATTTTTAGGAGAGACCTAGTAGTAATACTAGGTTTCGGCATGATGGGGCGACAGCCCAAACTGAAAACACAACGGCTTTCTTTCAGGATTTCTTTGGTCAACTCATTGTTGGGAGTGGCCTGGGCCATCACGATTCTCAGCGCTCATATCACCTGACTTTTTTTCTGTGGGGGATATCTTAAAGAAAAAGCAGTAACCACGAATCTCGATGAGCTTAAACATAACATTGAACAGACTGTTGCGGTAATTGATAAACAAACTCTTCGAAAAGTTGCAAGAGACACTGTAGAAAGCGTGTCTTCTTGTTTTTCAGCAGGTGGCGAACAGTTTTAGCATCTATTGTAATTAAACTGAACTTCTTTATTTCATTAATAATACTGGTAATTTTGAAAAGATTTGGTATACACTACTTGGATGAGTTTTAAATGGTACATCCTCTAGTAATAAAATAGATGTAAGTGTGTTGACCTTTCATTATCTATGTGATCATTAACTTTAGAACTGTTTTCAATTTATTTAATGCTCTCAAGAGATGTTTTCGAAAATTGTTTGCCATATGAGAACATTATTCATAATTTAAGGAAGTTGAACCAATATACAAATAACTCAAGAAATCCTTTTCAAAATTTAACAAAAGGTTCATAGGATATTCAATATTGCATATATCAATATTTAGATTTGAAAAAAATATATATCGGAATACTTGTTCAATTATAAAATTAAATTTCAATCAAAGAACATATCGAAAAAATTTAATTCTGAAAATTATAGATCACCGCATATAATGAAGCTGAAGTTCTTAATAAAAACTATGATTACTCTTTGACTTAATAAATTTTCTTAACAGCAATACTGCTTGCACAACGAACTTCTAATGAGGTTATCCAACAACGCAATGGACAGCAAATACCACTCCTATATAAGAATACTTCTCAGCTCACGCAGGGTCCTTGGAGGGGGTTGACGGCTTGCAACGCGCCTTCCCAAAGCATCTATTCATGTTAAATGGCCTTTAGGTCTGGGGACCTTGCTGGCCAATCCATTCTCTGGATATCTTCACTCTCAAATGATTCCTTCACTATCTGAGCTCTATGTGGACAAACATTATCATCCATAAAAATAGATCCTGACCCAATGGCACCTCTAATAAGTCTCACATAAGGCTCTAGGATCTCGTCTCTGTATCTTAAGGCAATTCGAGTCCCTCCTGAGTAGACATGTAGATCAATGAAGCCATCGATATTCATAACTATCAGACCAACAAACCCTCCCACCAATATGGTCCCTTTACACGATATTCAGAAGGTAAGAAAATGTGCTCCACGCTCTCTCTCCAGAGGCCTGGCGCACAGAATCATTACTTGCACTCTTTTGAAATTTAGTGATTCATCCGAAAATTAACCTGTTACCATTGACCATTGGTCTAATTGAGATGCTGCCTGTTCCATTCCAGCTGTGCCTTACTATGAGCTAAAGTTAGTGGTTGCACATTACAGGTCTTCTAGCATAAAAATCTTTTTTGTATGAAGTCATAGAGACAGAGTAACTCTAGATACTCTCCTTCCTGTTGCAACTGGCAGCTCCAATGCAAATTGACTCGCTGACATCACTCTATTGCGCCTTGCATTTCAGGATAGGAAACGATCATCGTGAATTGTAGTTGCTTTGAGCTTACTATGGCTCGTTCTCCTTTAGAATGATTCAGTGTCTTTAAAACATTTTAAGAGTCTGGAAATTACACTTTCTGACATATCCATGCATCTGGTAATCTCTCTATATGACTGTCCTGTTTCCATCTGTCCGATGGCTCTCTACCTCTGACCGTCATCCAAATTGTTTCTCCTTTATTTTTAACAAAACTATAATTCGAAATCGCAATAAAGCGGTTCTTAATCCGAAATGAGAAGTGTCCATCTCTGAAGCTTCTTTTTTCGCCAGGTTAATTTTTATATCCCAGATTCTTTCCCATTGAAAAACGAAAATTTTATAGACGATAAATGTGAGTTATTGCAGAGTAAATATCCCCTGAAACTATCGTTGAATTCCAAAAAGCATTTGCTGAGATATTTGCAGCTTTTTTCAAATTCCTTAAATTATGAACAACAATATATCTGAAATTAACAAAGACAATTTTTTTGCGTGTATTATATATTCATTTTCATTATTTTTAATTTTACTTTGGCAAAAGATGTTTATTTTGGGTCCAAATAACAATTATGCTGTGTTTCAAACAATGAGAGATTAACCAATTTAATTCGGGACAAAAGGATAAGGTTATTTTTATTCATTTACATATCTCTCGATACATTCGCAATTGTGGGCAGAGTTCTAATTTTCGTTTTGGAATTTCTCTCCGTTTTGTTTTGTTCCAATGTAGATACTACTGTTTTATGCGGTTCCTTTTAAAATAGTATTGTGCTATTTTTTGTTAATTTTAATCTCATAGAGCTGAGTGGTTAATGTGATTGGCTACAGATTAAAAGATCTGAGTCCAAACCCCGGGTAAGAAAGGGAAGTTATTTTTCCGTCTTATTTCCCTGTTGAGGTCTCGACTTCCTCACATACCTTCTCTACGGCGTTTTAAACTGAGAAGCTGCTGTGGGATCTCTGTACCAAACAGTTTCTTGACGAGGGTTTTTTCCTATCGTAGAGCCGGGCATGTAGGATCTACTTCCAATCGCGGGACTATAATGTTACGAACAATTAATTTAGACAACCGAAACACAATAATGAAAATTGCTTCATTCAATTATCATATTTATTTATATTGAAGTGTAAAACAAAGTATTCTTTTCTCTGAATAATGACAAAATTACGGTAAGTTCCTGTTGTTGATTGTTTCTTTAATTTGTCGTCGGTGTCTCTTACTTATATTTTATTACTTTACTTATTTTTCTATTGCTTTTCTCTCGTCATTTGTCGGTTTGTGTATTTGTCAAAACAGTTGTTCCACTATATTTTTCGAACTCGAGAGTCAAACTTAATAATTTATGTGCCAAATCAAACATTATGAGTGGAAGTGTCATGGGCTATAAAAATTGACCATCCATACTTTCTACCGCTTAAAAACGGGAAATATGAAACCTTTGTTCCTCTATATCTCCGAATGCGAGGGTCTACAATTACGAGTTAGGTGCCAAATGAAACTCATAAGAGGACCGTCGTAGTCTATTTAGAATTTTACCCCTTCACCATTCTTTTCCCCCCAAAGGGACTGATTTTCGCGGAGGTGGTCATTACCAGTCATAAGTTAAAGATTGTGATGTCCCCAATGTCATGGACTACTTTAAACACGCCTCCAAAAAGAGGGGAAGGAAAAATGTGGTCGATGTTTATGAGTCATATATGATATGAAAGTTTCGGAAGGTAAGTGTTTTTAGTGAGAAAGAGAAAATATAAATAAATAAATAAAAAAAAATAAAAAATACCAATTTTGCGATATGCGCCATAAAAAAAAGGAAAACAAGCCTATAGTATATCGATTGTTCAATCAATCACCGAAATCGTATTCACTTTAAAGGAAGATAGGGCGCTGATTTACTTACTCAACAAGTTTTCAGGAGTCCGGTTTTCCTTCGAAGTGAATACGAATTCGGTGTCTGACTGCAACATTGATATGCTTTAGTTTTATATTCTACTTTTTTAGGGGGCGTATTATGCCTATCTTCCTATTGCCTTTCGCTCGTCATTTGTCGGTTTGTCAGTTTGATGATTTGTCAAAACAGTTGTTCCGTTATGTCTTTCGAACATGATGAATTGTATGTCAAACGTTGTGACGCGGGGAATGTCATAGGCTATAAATATTGACTCCATGCTTTCTTCCTCCTAAAAAGGGAAATATGGAAACGATTATTCCACTATATCTCGAAAATCCGAGTGCCAAAAATAACAAGTTATATATCAAATGAAAACTTGTGGCATTGAGAGGGTTGTGGTCAGGTCCGAATCGAGGACAGGGACAAGAAAAATAATTGAGCCGAAAAAATGCCAAAGAATGGGACCAAGAGACTGGATTTTCAATACATTATAACATTCCCCCTCCGTTTTTCAGATATTTCAAAAATGTCATGAAAAATAAATACATGAAATATAAATAAGTTTCATATATTTTGCCTATTTTACCATTATTAACATTCTGAAAGGGGGGAGAATGGTCCCCTTAGCCCCTTAGCCCCCCTAGATCTGACCCTTATTTTGGGTGATAAAAATATACCTCCCTATCTTTCTTCCACCCTACAAATGGAATATGTAAAAGTCGTTATTCTATTTTATCTTCCGAACACGAAGGCCTACAGTTAGTAGTTAGTTGTCAATTGAAAGCTAATATGACGACCGTCGTTGACTACTTCGAATTTTTCCCCACCATTTTCTCCCCCCTTTGATAAGAAGGGGGGAGAACTTAACAAGTTATATATGTCAAATTAAATCTTGTGACTTATCCAATGTTATGGGCTACCTCAAACGCAACTCCAAAGAAAGTGGAAGGGAAAAAATGTGGTTGATGTTTATTCGTCATATATTAAATGAAAGCAGGCGAATTACAAAGGAATGTGGGTGTTTCAGTGACAAAAAATACAAATGAATTGAAAACAACTCTAAAAAATATTTAATTTTCTGTGGGCCTTAAAAAGTAGGAAAGAAACCTAAACACATCGATGGTACAATCAGTCACTGATTTCGTATTGACTTCAAAGGAAGATAGCGCACCGGCAATCTTGTTGAGCATGCAATAAAACGCCCAATCTTTCTTTGAAGTGAGTACGAATTCTGTGACTGGTTGTACCATTGATACTTTAAGTTTGTTTTCTACTCTTTGGGCGCATATAGGAAGATGGAAATTTTTAATTTTAAATTTATTTACATTTTAAAATATAGATATTTATATTATTTGCCACAAATTATTAATAATAGTAATATCAAATTTTCGACTCTATGCTCTTGTTTTAACCCTTTGTTTTGAAGCAAAAACATTTGAAAAAGTTGAAAACTTTATGTGCTGCAATGAAAAGTAAATTATTTTGTAACAAATGATATTTAAACGTTACTACTGAAAATTTTTACTTACTCCATTTGTAAAACCTAAAACTTATATCCCTAATTTAAGTAGCATTACCGATGTAAGTCTGCTACCTAACACAGAATAGAAAAATATTTTTGACTAACATTAGACTCCGAACTGAAATACTTATTTCGTTTGTATGTTTTTTTACTTCTTTGCACTGTACTTGTATTTTTATTGTACAGAATTTATTTTATGTAAAAAAATATCATTCATCAAAAAATATTAGTTTTTAAATAAATAAATAAAAGCCATTTTGAAATTTTAAATAAATAAATTCATACACCTCTATGTACATTACCTATTCGAGGTAGTACATCCAATATATATAGGTCGGCTTGTTTTTCGTCGTTTTGTACAGTAGTTAGGCTGCAGTTTTGAGAAATGTAATCCTAATAAACAACGAAGACTTGCTGTACTTCTATATTGAATGCCATGTTTTTACGTAAAAAATAAGAAAATTCAAGTAAAAATATGTAACTAATTTGAATATTTCAAATTGAAGTTGTTACGGTTTACATGAAGATTAATGACAAAGATATGTTGAAAAAAAGTTAATGAAAAAATGAATTCCTTGAACCACGAGATGGAAATTTAATAACTTTGGTCAATGCATCTACACGTATAGTTGGGAATACAGTATTTCTTAGGAAAAACTTAACTCTTTTTAATTAATTTGTTGTTTATCAATTTGTCGGTAGGGTTTTTGAATTTGTCACAAGAGTTGTTCCACAATACCTTACCAACCAGGTAACATTTCGCAACGATTTAGGTATCAAGTAAAAGCTTGTGATGTGGGAAAAATCACTGGCTATAAAACATTTCACCACCTTCCTTCCTTTTACCCTAAAGAGAAGTTAATGTGTAAATGATTGCTCCCCTTAAATTTCTAATACGAGTGCAGATCGTAACGAGTTTTATATCAAATGAAAGCTATGATTTGGGAGTGTCATAAGCTACATCTTAGGCACGCATTTATTTCTCCTCTAAAATATGGGACCAAATTTGTAACCGATATTCAACTACAGCTTCTCTAATATCAGTTCGATCCAATAAGTTATCTATTAATAGTGACTTAGGAGAAATATAACCCCTCCTTCTTCACAGTAGGAAAAACTAGGTGATTTTACTGACAGCAACCTCTGTGAAATTGCCACTAAAATCAAGAAATAAAATGTATAAATAGGAAGAACAGCAACTACAAGAACTGTATCTGATATGGGCCCTAATTGGAACGTTTACAGCCAATGGTGGAATCTTTTTGTTGATATAAATAAAGTCCTGCGCTGAGAGCAAAAGCTCCATCCATATCCACAAGGTCTTAATCGTAATCGCATTCTCATCCGCAAAACTTTATCAGTAACTGTGTATATTAGCTACTTAAAACTATCGAGGTTTTGCAAATGCTGAGGTCTGATGTTAGATTGTAAGTGAAAGAAATCAGTCTAATGGTTCATTAATAATTAATAAATAACTGAAAATCTGTACTGTGACAAAAATCCTATATTTCAGAAAAAATATGTATTGCGAAATATTAGATAAAAATTAGATTATAATTATTTTATATTCTTCTGAATTTTGCTCTTTTAAATGCAATTTTCCGCAATGCAATTATTGGAAGACAGTCCTTTGACTGGAGAAGGGAGCAGAACCTTTCCTCCACATTTCACTCTGTAAACTTCGTGATCAACATGATTTAAATTTTCAGATTTAACTAGGTTGTTATGCTACACTCGAGAAATTTTCTGAACCTACATATGCTTTGTCAGGAAAAATTATCTCTTTTTCATATAAAATAATTATATATTTTTTTTTAAAATTGCGAACTTATCCCACTCAGTTGTTTTCTTTTGAAAGTGAATATCATCGCTGAATTTTAAAATCAGCTTTTTCTATTATCTAAAGCAGTTTTTTTTCACTCATGTCAGCAATCAATAATGCCGCAATGTTTGCTCTTGTCCTTACAGATTTTATCCGCTGTTCGAGTTAGCATAAAATTTTTATCCGTATTCTCGTTAACATTAATATTTTATCTGTAGAGTAGTTTTAAGTGCTGATATTGGCATTGGCGCAGGATTCTGCATATAAATTAAAAAAAAATAAGCTATGGTAACCAACTCTATAAATGATGTCAGTGCGCTCGTTGTTTTCCTAAAATAGTACTGTTAGTTTCCAAAAAACCCTATTTAAAATGGCCCCATTCTTCCTCAACTTCAGTAGTCAGCAAACCATGATTCTCATAATGACTAAGTGTCTTTCAGAGCTTCAGTATTAAAGGTAAATTTTTTAACCCTAGCTCAACACTTTTTAAGTTGCAAGACACTTTTAACAAGGAAATGGTCAGATCCAGTTTCAACTCCCCTATATGACCTGCTATTCCTAACAGAACTAGCCCATTTGCTGTTAATTAATATATAGTCAATCACATTCTTATGCAGCCCATTAGGTGAAACCAATATGTACTTATGTATGTCGCGGTGCTTATAATAAGTGTTAGTTATTCTGAAACCACTGAGTTTACTTACCTGTAGGAGACGTTGCCCATTGCCACTGCAGCTACCAATACCAAAAGGGCCTATCACCCCTCCCCAAAGGTCAGAGTCAGTACCAACTTTGGCATTGAAGTCACCTAGAACAAGGGTAATATCTCCTTTCTTGACAGAACTCAAAAATCCTGAATTGCTCCGTAAAACCTATCCTTCTCATCCTCATCGGCATCCTCAGTGGGGGCATAACAGTTGATAAAACTCAAGTCTTTAACGCTTGTCTGAAATTTTGCTGTAAGTAACCTTTCATTAATGCACTCATATCCTAGAAGAGCAGACCCACTCTTTGGTGATGTTTATTATCTTCCCTCTCTGAAAAGAGAAATTTAAGATTATTTCTAAGAATCTGACCTTTATCTGTCCATCTGGTCTTTTGCAAGCCGAGAACATCTAATTTATAATGGTGGAATTCACATGTGAGGACATCAAGAGAACATCTTCTGTGCAAAGTCATCACATTCCTACTACTTATGGAGAGAAAATGGTTAGTGGGATGTTTAAAGAAACTATGCTTATTGAGATAGGGAATGCCGACAATATCAAACAGTCTCCTAATCGCAGGCATGGGGGAAAGACCCGTTCCACCACTAAAGGCTGAAGCTATCTACACTGGAAGACTTCCCCAATGTAGAATTTGACGATGCCAGTAGAAGCAAAGAGTTCAGGTGCCTGCGATGACCTCTGCTTATGATTATCCACCGCTGATAAACATTCGGAAGATTTTCAGCGGAATCTTCCGCTGATAAACAGCGGAAGATTTTCCCTCCACAGAAGCCCAACAGTGCAGCAAATTCAGGATCTATAATCATACTCAGAGCCTTAATTGAGTCTAGTGCAGTGGGTATATATGATCAGCACACAGGGGTGTGGTTGACCACATCTCAGCAAGGTAGAAAAAAAAGTAGTCACAGTTGTCCAGATCAGTAGGCCACACTAATCTGGCAGCCCTCCACTTCCGTTCACTTCCTCCAGAGAGCATCTATTTTGAAAGTTTCGACCAACAGTCTTCACCAAGAGAAGGTGGGGTCGGACATTAAGTTCTCGGCCTGGCCAGTTCTATGCATCATCGCAGGAGATTGGTGCATAGCTCTCCTTCCAGTGATTACCTATATATGCTTTGCAGACCGAATAATAATAGTGCCCCGAAAATTGGCATGTAGCTTAATTAGAACATTCGGAACTGATGTGGTGAAGCAAAAAAATAAAATAGTTAAAATTATTTCCGCCAGGCGGAAAACGGGCACTGAAAACATAAGAAAGAAAGGCACAGGTGACTAAACGGTTTTTATTGGTTTCACGTATATATCTGTTATAGAAACTGCTGAATGTGCCCTCCATCTGTGCAAAAGATGTACTGGAAGTGAAGGACTACATGGGCCTTGGTTGCTTGGACGACATCACTGTGGATGCTGATCACTTTGTAGATCAGCAAGCGACCGCATGCCACCACAATAAACCCTGTCCTTGAGATACCCTCATAGCCAGAAAGGTATACGTGGTGGCCAGGCCTGAAGAAATTCTCGAGAAACTAAGTGGCGCTCATTGCCGGACATTGTACACAGAAACTACTTTACATGCTGACTAACATGTGGGGATGCGCCATCTTGCATGAACACTGTGATGTCCAGACACTACCGTTCCTGATGAGAGGGATTCATGTGATGCTGAAAAAAAAAACACAGTAATGGGCACCTGTTATGGTGCACAGAACTGGACATTGGGTCTAGCCATCTCAAAGAACGGCCCAATTATGAAGTCGGCGCTGACGTCACGCCATACAGTCATGTAAGGAGGCTGGAGAGACGGTTCGTGCACAGAAGACAGAGATGAAGTCCCCATACACGATACTTCTGTGTGTTGACGACACAAGTGAGAGTTAAGTGTCTTTGTCATCCACAGGATCGTCTGGGGCCATGTGTCATCCACCTCCGTGCCAGATAATAGTGAGCAAAGTCGTTGCGATACTGCGACTCATGAGGTTGCAGTTCCTGCACCATATGAATCCTTTATGGGTACCATTGCACAACACGCCATAGCACGTTGCGAATAATTACCCTTGGAATGTCCAACTTCATGGCACTGCTGACTGACTGCATGTCACTTCCGACACGGATTGTCATTTCATCCACTGCGTCTTCTGAAATGGGGTCTACCACTTCTAGTGCCAACTCACGGATGCCTCAAACTTTTTCACCATATTCCTTAATATCACTGATGTCAGGGATCCTCTCTTCAGACGTTTGGATGACAATACTCTTGCAGTGCTGCATTTTCGTTGCTCTGATTCTGGTAGAATAACTTGATTAATGCCATGCTGTTAAACTGCAACTTTTATAAGACGTCTTTTGAGTTGGAAATGTGTTATGCAAATGAACGCGATTAACAAACTTGAAGCGCCCGTTGTCAACCCTGGTGGCGAGAGTTGGAACAATTTATTTTTCTCTAAATAGCTTCCATGTGTTCTCATTAAGCTACCTACCAGTTTTTGCGGAACTATCTCCTTTCTTCACCACTCCATAGACTCCGAAATAGGGATACTTATTTTATAACCACCCTGTATATATAATGAAAACACAAGTTAGTAACTGATATCACACGTGTTTAAATTATATTTATTTCTATGGAAACTTTCAAAGAGTTGTCACTTTCCTTTCTAGAATAGCATGAAATGTATTAAAGAAGTCTTGCACTCCCTTGACAAGAAGATATTGGAAACTTTTACTTACGAATTTTTAACTCATGTCTAAAATCTGTGCACCAAAAAAGGGAGAGAAAGAAATCCCAGTGGTAAAAAAAAATCAAACATTTGTGTAATAAACGTGTCCGCTCGACTCTTCCTTGGCTGTCAACTTGTATGCATGCCAAAAGGGAGGTGAGCTGCCGCGGCTGATGCCACCTACTACAACACGACATTTTTTCCCCATCTTCTCCTTTTGGTTTTCCGTTGAGGCCTTTGGCTTACCTCAGCTTATCGATGTCAGATGTGCCGCCACGTCAAGCAGTCAGCGTTGGAATGTGACTTTCCGCGCTCCACTAGAAACCCAGCCGCACCTTGCAGTCTTTCTCCAAGTGCGTGTGCCTGAGTGTTCATACAGGCTAAGGGATGTGAAATTCATTGACAAATGATAGGTCCTGTCCATTAGAGTTTCTCTGTGACACGACGTGGGGAAACAGTAAGGCTGTTGTGGGAAGTGAGTATTGACTAAGCAGAGCAGACAAGCAATGGGATGGCAATCACATTAGCTGAGATGTAAAGTACAGGATATTTTTTGGATGTGGGCATAATATGGCAGTGGAAAATTTTCATTCTGGTCTTGGAAGCTACTTAAAAAAATACAGTTTCTTTCAGTCGCAATAAATAATTACCTTTTCACGTCGTATTTGATGTACGATCTATAGTTGTGGGGAGAAGTTTACACATCGTATATAAAAAAAATTACAATATCATCAGAATCACATAATTAAGTGAATGACGAAATTAATAAAATATGATAGCTCCAGTTACGTTTATAAAAATCTGCAAATTTTAGGAGTAAGAAGGTTGTATATTTTTAAAGTCATCAAACATATAAAAAAATAGGGGATTGCCAGATTATTAGGGAGTTTGAAATAAATGCTAGATTTTAAAATCGGTTGGTACTGAATGATATTAGGGCTTATAGTGTTTCGTTCAGCGACATTGCATATACCTGGCTAGCAGACTTTTAATGCAATTCTATACGACCTAATTCGGAACGTTTTGGAATAAACAGTTCGACGAGGGATTTGAACTTTGATTGCTAAATCGGGATAATATAAATTATTTGATAAAATGATATCATATGGTTATACTATGTGCAGATGATTGCGCTTTACAGGTATATTAATTTTTTAACTTTAATTTTTTTCCTCATTTTATTACCCCATTTCTGTTGCCAATAATTTAAATGATCTAATGATACATTTTAGTTATATCTGTTCACATGCGAGCTCACACTCTTGTGAAATTACTCTTTTTTAATTCCTGCAATCAGGTTATATTGTACTTATTATTCAAAAGAATTTTGCCAAGTTTTGTATTTTGCTTTTATGTTTACTGCTTTATATAATCCAGCTGCTCATCGGCAAACTGAAGGTCTCCTCATTTGTCGCTAATATTCTTGTAATCTTTGTTGTAGTAATATTTTGAGGACTAACATGATTGTAACAGTCAGTGAAACTTACGTAATATTGATAATTATGATGAGTGAAAGAAATTTTTATCGTTATTTATTTTTATCTTTATATTAATCTGATAATGTTTAAAACAATGTAAATATGACAAATAATGTGTAGCATGATCATATTATACACAAAATGGTAAAAATGAGAATTATTTAGCAGTGACTCCAAATACATATCGCCATCCATTCTAAATCATTTCTTTTCTAATATTTCATGCATCCATTTATGATTATCATTATTACACAAGTAGTGATATGAACCACACATTATTAATAAAAGCGTCATAGGCTATACCCTATACAGGATCGGATTTAGTGGGGGGAGCAAGGGAGCCATATCCTCCACTTTTCAGAATGCGAGTAAGGGTAAAAGAGGCAAATTAAACGTATTTATATTTTATGCATTTTTCAAGATATATTTTAAAAACCCGTAAAACGGAGAGAGGGGAGATGTTATAGTGCATTGGAAGTCAAGTCTCTTCCCCCCATTACATTTTTCCCTCAATTGTGTTTATCCATTTTCTCATTGAGAGTAGAATGTGGGTTGCAGAAAAAGTTTCAACTCTGATCCAGTTGGGACTCGAGCCTGCGAACATCAGATTATGGGTCTCTTGAGCTATCGACTGAGTCGGAATTCCCCAAAAACGGAAAGAGAGACATATGATGGTTTATAGTAGTTGTCCGTGGTAAGGATGGACACCTAATTAAATAATACCTACATATTTTTAAAATTAATTCAGATGAAACTCTTTTAGGTAATTTTTATTTGAAACGTACTCAACTGCATCTTTTTTATTCATAATCAAAATATTTTTCGATAATTATTATTTTTATTAGAAAAAGCATAAAAATGTGGTCTACAGATATATCTGAAAACAAATTTCTACACGACAAATGAACAGTAACAATTTACCGAACGTGTAATATGCTTCACAAAACTGAAATTACTGTACACAGATATACGAGAAGACAATTTTCACAAGACCTTTATAAATTTATTTATTCTTTGACCGCTTTTTGTTCAATCAATCAATCTATTTTCTCTTAATAATTCTGAATACATTATCAGTCTATCCTAAAATTAGAAACAGTAAAAAAATTACACTTTAAAATCAAAACTGAAATTGAGATTCAGCTAAAACTTTCGTGAAAAAAAAAGTAAAATTATATTCAATGTGTATCAAATACACAATGAATATAATAACCATAACCAGGAGACAAATCTGCCTCTCCAGATTTCTAAGATCTTTGTGTACGAAAACATTTTTTTTGCAACAGCTTTTCAATGCGCATCAATCATACATTTTATAAATATGCATTTGTTTTGTACTTATACATTATTTTATTAAATTTTTCTTGCTTTCTGTAGAATTCAAAACGTAATCCGACTTTCGTTTTTTCACTGTCAATTTATTTTGTTTACTGAAGTATATATTTACGAACATTATCAGTAGTCAAAGGGGCGGTTCAGGATATGGCGGAATTATAGGATATTTTAATTATGAGACAACAGCAAAAAACCCTTTTACCCTTCCTGTACGTTTTTGAAAGTTGCATGTGATTCGAAGTAGAGAACATGAGTGCTTGTTTTCGGTATATGATAGGTGAATCAATTCTGACTAGTGGCGAATAAAAATCCTTAAACTTTAGGATATTTAAATTATGTGACAAGAGTGGATAAAAAAAGTTTACTCTATCCGTACGTCTTGAAAATTGCTTCTCGTTGTTGCTTGCGGTTCGAGAGGAAGAATATGGGAGCTTTTTCGAAATAAATGCTACCATAGACAGATGCGTTTGCAAATCGCATCACTTTCTCGGGCTTAGAGAAACCCCCTGACAGATGTTGATAAGAGAGAATTAATTGTGTGCATCGCTGTTTATACTTGAGGCGATGATAACTACGATAATTTGTTATTATCTTCTCTAAGGATATCGATTTGGTAATTTATTATTATACACACGATATATACACACGATTCACAGAAACAAACATGAACACCCACACACCGACAGTTCATAGACACATACAGACACATATGGATACATATACATGTACATGCATGGGCACACACACACACATATGATTTCCAGACACACAAACATTTACATGGATACATATACACAAACACGTGATTCACTGACACGCAAACATATCGTCGGATGCATATGAAGATATACACACATGGATATGCACGTAGGTGACAAATAGATACACACGAAGAGAGACTTACTCTAACATGCTCACAGACAGAAACTTAGTTATTCACATGACTACCACAATTTTATACACAATAGATTATACACATATGCATAGAGACATACACTCATACACTTAGACACATACGTAGAAAGATAGCCATAGAACACGTACAATACCATATATCTCCTAACCTTGGATATAAACGTACATATATCCATGCTTCTCATAAGAACAGAAAAACTCTCACATAGCCATGCTGACATACATACATAATCTTCATATAGCCATATCTTCATACATAATCTTCATATACCGAGGAGTATGTAAAATTAACCTTGATTTTTTATACCATTTGAAAGGAACAACAACTATTCAGATTTTCTTCCGCTTATAGATGATCTAACTTTATCAAGTCACATCAGAGGAATTCTTTTTTCAGAATTTCATGTCGTAGTAGTGTTTTATAACTTTAAAAGTAATAGTCGAAGAAAGTCGTTATTATTTCCTTTGAAATCAGATTTCATAGCTTTAAAGTGAGTGCTGTCATCGTACTGTAAATGCTTATCGTCAAAGGATGAGTGTTCATGCTATTGTATTAATTTAAAAACGAACTTTAAAAAGAAAATTTATACTGAAGCTCTGATGAAATGTTTTGGAAACTGCAGTGTTTTGTACAGCTTTAGAATTTGAAACTTTTGAACCTCCCTTCATAAACCTGTCTTCTGTGTCATATGTTCCTTCAGGTGATAACCATAAGTGAGCAAAATAATTTCATATACTACTAAATAATCTACGTTGTTTTCAAAGGTATCCTCTCCCTGAATGGTTGCTCACGTTCTTCATGGGTATGTATCCTTTTCATATGTTACGAGATGTATGGTATAGCTCCTAATATCAGCTTTTCTTTAAACTTTATTACAAAACTCTTGACTGAAAACTACGATATTTATCCTACCTATAGAAAATTGTGTATTTTGTATTGTCGGATGATCTTGGGAAACTTATGCGCATATATTGTTTGCATGTAAGAATTTTTATATGAAAGTGTTTTTGTATACATTCTCTAGGTAGTGAGTTCGTAATTAGTGTATCTCTGCTTTAAAAAAATAAAACCCTTTCAAGCAACTGATTACACAGAAATCTGACAGGAAGTTATCAGTTTATACGACATAGTAGGTCTGAGAGGATGGTGGAACCTCAGTTGAAAAGCAACACAAACGTCTATTGGTTATCCCTGGCTCGAACCCTTGGTCTATTAGATCAGTAGCCAAGCGTGTTAATCACTTGAGCATGGGAAAGGTTTTAAAATTTTTTTGATTCTGTTGACTATCATAACTTATAACTGATTATGAAATCGAAAAGGTAAGTTATTATGATGCTATATCTCTATAGAGATTCTGCATCGCGGATAAAGTATGGTAGAGTAGTACTGAAGAGTATCCATTTTTCCATTTTCAGTTATTGAGAGGAATTCGTCGTATAGACCATGGAATTAACAATAGGGTGGGCCGAAAAAATTTAAAATTTTTTTTCAAGTCGTAATACCGCGGAAAAGTTGCGAATTGGGAAGACTAAAAAGGGGTTAAAAAATAAATAAAATAGGTTTATATCTTGCGGTCGCGCATGTGCTCTAAATTTTGCCGAAATTTGGAAAAAATCACATTTTTACGATAATTTTTAACATTTTTAAATTAGCCTCTTCCCGAATGCAATAGCTCAAATTTTTATCTATTAGAACCACAGAAAATAATATTTAAATATTATTTAAATCCATCAACATCTTCCGGTCGCGCATTGCCTTCACATTTAATGAAATTTTGAAAAAAAAAAATTACAAATAAAGGTAGATCACAGTTCAAGGAAAAAAAACACTAACAACTTACATGTTCTTTGTATTTGTTCTTTATTGAATACAAGTTTAAATGTTTAAAAACAAATTATTTTAGACCATTAGTAATATTTATAAACAGATTTTTTTATTGAAAAACTAAGTTTTTGTATGAAGAGTCGTAAGTCCAAGAAACTCATGTTGAACAATTGAACATCTCCGTTTTCACTCATTCTTAGCTGAAGGTACTTTGAAATCTGATTTATGGGCGAAGTTAGGCATGGTTGACCTTGACAGAAGAGTCGTTCTGATAAAACCATCCCTAGACTCAGCTCCGCAAACTTTTCCTGAGACTTCTGTCACGAGTTTCACACATCGTTCAACTGCCTGTGTGTGAACTGGGAATGTCTTGAATGTTATATCCCAATTAGGGACTGAGTCACTTTGAATATGTGATTTAATCTCATCGTCACTGATATCTTTTAATAATGGGGGAGAAGATAAATCACAGTCCATCCAGTTAATTATTTCCAAGTAGTCTTGAGCCTTGAAATTGAGTTTTGGCGGCATGAATGTTCTGATAGTTGTTCTCTTTTGATCTAACTGTCTCTCCTTTAGAATTCGTCGAAGTCCGAGCTCTCTTATGTGTTTTGTATTATCTTGTGTCATGGCTAACATTAAATGTTCTGGATAAGCGAAAAAGCCATTTCGTTCGATCACAGGGTCGACAATATTATGTAAATCTTCAGGCAGGTACCTTGAAGATTGTATTGATTGGTACACAAGTTTTGGTCCCTCTGTAAAGTATTTACTTGTTCTAATACTAAACCACATTGGCATGTATGACTTCAAAATAAATACAACTATTTCTTGAAGTTCAGGTGTGGGACTTTCTTCACTTAAGTACAATCTGAGAGTTCGATTTGCTGTTGTCAACCACCTCGAGTTTGACAAGGGAGCAGGATCTCGTACAGCCAAATCCTCTTTACAGTTCCCCTACTTTATTGCCATGGAAATATCGAGTAGATATTATCTACTTTTGTATGAAGACTAGGACTTGAATTCGAGAAGGTGTCGGACTTCGACGAATTCTAAAGGCGAGACAGTTAGATCAAAAGAGAACAACTATCAGAACATTCATGCCGCCAAAACTCAATTTCAAGGCTCAAGACTACTTGGAAATAATTAACTGGATGGACTGTGATTTATCTTCTCCCCCATTATTAAAAGATATCAGTGACGATGAGATTAAATCACATATTCAAAGTGACTCAGTCCCTAATTGGGATATAACATTCAAGACATTCCCAGTTCACACACAGGCAGTTGAACGATGTGTGAAACTCGTGACAGAAGTCTCAGGAAAAGTTTGCGGAGCTGAGTCTAGGGATGGTTTTATCAGAACGACTCTTCTGTCAAGGTCAACCATGCCTAACTTCGCCCATAAATCAGATTTCAAAGTACCTTCAGCTAAGAATGAGTGAAAACGGAGATGTTCAATTGTTCAACATGAGTTTCTTGGACTTACGACTCTTCATACAAAAACTTAGTTTTTCAATAAAAAAATCTGTTTATAAATATTACTAATGGTCTAAAATAATTTGTTTTTAAACATTTAAACTTGTATTCAATAAAGAACAAATACAAAGAACATGTAAGTTGTTAGTGTTTTTTTTCCTTGAACTGTGATCTACCTTTATTTGTAATTTTTTTTTTTCAAAATTTCATTAAATGTGAAGGCAATGCGCGACCGGAAGATGTTGATGGATTTAAATAATATTTAAACATTATTTTCTGTGGTTCTAATACATAATAATTTGAGCTATTACATTCGGGAAGAGGCTAATGTAAAAATGTTAAAAATCATCGTAAAAATGTGAATTTTTCCAAATTTCGGCAAACTTTAGAGCACATGCGCGACCGGAAGATATAAACCTATTTTATTTATTTTTAACCCCTTTTTAGTCTTCCCAATTCGCAACTTTTCCGCGGTATTACGACTTGAAAAAAAATTTTTGAATTTTTTCGGCCCACCCTAATTAGCAAGTCTAGATATATGGAAAAATAATCTGCCTCAGATGCTGCTCGCGATTTTACCTGCTTTGGCAAATGTCGAGATGAATGTTTTCGTTAAAGTCTGGTACTGGTTTATTAGAAAGTAAATATGGACATGCGGAAGATGAACCAGTGTTTAGTTGTGTTCTTTTGAACA
This sequence comes from Ryuthela nishihirai, assembly GCA_038380435.1. NCBI lineage: Eukaryota > Metazoa > Arthropoda > Arachnida > Araneae > Heptathelidae > Ryuthela > Ryuthela nishihirai. Next base: position 61,920,627 of record JAWZYU010000016.1, on the reverse strand, counting down.
AGTTACTTTAATTATCTTGCAAGGTTACGATTCTGTGGGGAAACATACGCATGCATCTGAAGATTAAGTTATATAATGACTTAGTTTATCTCTAAGTTTGTATGGCAGTGAAACTTTAATAAGAAAACTTGAATCTTCGTAATCAGGTTGTCTTCCATTCTAAATATTTACGCAATATCTGGACCGATTAAGTAGTTTGTCTGCAAGTAATGATGAAAGAGTCATTAGCGACTGTTCAGTAGCATCGTGTGAAGGTAGAGGCTTTGGTGGTTTGATGACCACATTTAGCGTTACACATTAGTGAATAATGTGACTTATGCCTCAGAAAAAAGAGGAAGTCCTAGATTGTGTGTGTAAAACATCCATTGTGATCTTATTTGGATTAGGCAAGTACAGCAGAATTAACTCAGAAGTTTGAGTAGAGAATTAAACTTTAGAGAACTCTATTCATCTTGGTAGTTAAATGAATCATTCCTCAAGCAGTGGAGTTCCACAATTTATGACAGTATACAGAAAGTGTGCGAGGAAAGCAATCCTTCATCAGAAAGACAATGCAGAAAATTGGCATCCATTCCTTTTAATAGTAATCCCGTATACTAACCGAAGGTGAAATAATTTTCATTCTGTGAAATATTTCAAACGCAATTTGTAAGAGAAATCATCGTTTAGCTGTATACACCTTTTAGTTGGTGATGTTCTAAACTATCACACACATAAAAGTGTAAACATTCATACATACCGAATATGTGTTCGAAAAACCCTGCTTCAGATTTACGAAAGTTATTCGAAAACCATCATAGCATATTGTACAAAAGCTTTTTATATGAAATATTACTTAATGAACAACCTCAGACATGGTGCTAAGACTTACGCAAAAGTGTATATCATTTAGCTAGGAGGAAAATATTACTTTTAGACTTGAACGTGAGTCCTTATTCAAACAATGCGCGTTTATCAGATGCTAAAGTGCATATCATTACAGTTCTGTCAAATCAGAAATCATTTTCTGTTCAAACGTTGCATTCTTAAATCTATTAATACAGTGGACCCCCGATATAACGCGCATGTCGGGCGGGAAACAACACCCGTGTTATAAGGTGAACCGCGTTATATAGAGCGGCACGGTGTCGACACAATAAATTTACTCAGAACGATTTGAGCTATATACTGAAACATCCCATCAACTATGTATATTACGTATTTAATAAAAAAAAAACAATTTATTTATTAAGAGTTTTATTAAAATTTACATAACATAGTTATACATCTTAATAAGTACATATATTTATTATTTTATTTACGTACATGAGGTACGCTTGAAAATATGTAAAAACAAACACTATCTATAACTTATCGCGAACATCGCCCGCGCTATAACCGAGTGCGGGGTATAGCGAGCAGCGCTATAACGAAGGTCCACTGTATACGGAAAGTGAAATATCCGCTGAGGGAAGAATGGATGCATTTTAATATCACGCTAGATGATTCATCTCCCTACTCATATATATTACTCAATCATTAAAATACGATATAAGTAGTTGGCGGTCTTGTGAGCTCACCCTACGAAAGAAGACTAGTGGCTTATCTCTCTCTGTCTACTCCGATTTTTTCATTCCAAAACGTAGAGAGATTTTTAAAACAATTCTGCAACGATCATTCCGTATCTTTACAGATGCAGAGAGAGATATTTACAAATATCGACATTGCAGTAATCACTCTATTTCTCTGATAGCTCTTTTGAATGGGCAGAATGAAATGTACTCAAACTATATATATATTAAGGGCATTCTGAAGTAAATGTGATATGAAAGTGTTTTTATGGATAATCCATTTAAAATATGCGCATATTACTATCATCATAGGTTGACGAAATGCAGGCTGAGTTTGAGAAGACCTAGGATGAATAACACTAGGTGGCATCTGTAAACACAATATGGATCAAGAGACACAGATAAGGCTTTCACTTTATTAATAATGCTATAATTATCGACCATACAAAGTGCATAATTTTTACCTCTACTCCTATAGGCTTTTAAGATATTCCAACCATTCTTTTATCAATCATGTATTGCCCACAGAATGCCAATCATTTTATAACACAGTTCTTAAAATATTCAGACGGTCAATGATACATGAAATGGAAAAACAGTTTTTATCCTGCGATAATTGACAGACTGTTGTATCTGTGCAACGCATCATGAAAAATTTTCTTTTGTAATTTCTTAGCTGAATGCTATTGCTCATTTTTATCAACAATATTATTTATCGCCAGAATAGATTCATCGTGACAAGTAGCATTTTTATCCCTTGGGAGAACTTCCTTTCACCTTCGCAAGCCCATCAGGTTTCTTTCACCCATCAATTTTCCCCTTATGTTGCCTCTGCAGAACGAGATCACTTTTGAGAACCAAAGAACAGTAAGGGAATTCATCCTCCAGTGTAAGACTTTCGTTCAGAAAAGGTGCCTCATTTATTTTGCATCTGTCAAATGCCTTACTGCTGGGGAATTCTTTCCTGCCCCCTCTATCGTGGTTAATTTCATCACAAATACGTTCCGCCCTCTGAGTGAATTGTCATCACAACGCTAGTCTCTCTCGCGTCCTAATTATCATAATTTCCATGGCAGTCAGATAGCTTCAGGAAGGCCTCTCTAAGATATAAGATTATTTTTTAGGTTAAAAAAACAACACTCTCCTACCACTTGAAAATTCGTATACGTATAAAAATTGTTGTATGTCTTCTGAGAAAACCACTCCATCCTTGTTCTAAGATATAGTAGTGAAATTTCGCCCAAGAAACTGATCTGATAATCGTTCAAGAAATCAGCCAATATGTATTATCAGAGGACTTTTCCCATCCCCGTGAAGGAGTCATTTGATGAATGGTGTTTTCTGGTGATAAAGTGTTTCCTCTTACCTCCGACATAGTCTTTAGTATTGAGAAACAACCATATTTTCCGCTCTCCCTCCTATGTAAACGACACTGCAATTATCATAATAGAGGTCTCTGTATGTCTGCAGTAAAAGCCTCTCCATCCTCTAATAAATAATAGCAAACTAAGATATAATAGCAAACTTCCTCCCAAGAAAACGACTTCCGAGAGCTGCATTATTACAATTACCAAATCGATCACCTTAGAGAAGATAGTAACAAATTATCGTAGTTATCATCACCTCAAGTATAAACAGCGATGCACACAATTGATTCTCTCTTACCAACATCTGTCAAAGGGTTCTCTAAGCGAGAACTGATGCGGTTTGCAAAAGTATCTCTCTATGGTAGCATCTATTTCGAAAAAGTTCCCATATTCTCCCTCTCGAACGAACACAATAACAACAACAACAAAAAACTTTCAAGACGTACGGAGAAAGTAAACGTTTTTTTAATCCACTCTTGTCCCATAATTGAAATATCCTAAAGTTTAAGAATTTTTATTCGCCACTAGTGAGAATTGATTCCCCTATCAGATACGGAAAACAAGCACTCATGTTCTCTCCTTCGAATCACATGCAACTTTCAAAAACGTACAGGAAGGGAAAAAAGAGGTTTTTGCTGTTGTCTCATAATTAAAATATCCTATAATTCAGGCATATCCTATAATTCCGCATTATTCTGAACCGCCCCTTTGACTACTATTATCCATAACTATGTTTTCTGATTTGTATTCCAGTACGTAAGCATCGTAGATGAGACACAGCAAACGTCTTCTCATATAGATGCTACTATATCGCCAATTCTATCTCTGAAGATTTTTTATTTAATTATAAATAAAATTCTATTCTCATTTCTGATAACATATATAAAAATATTGATCATACCACAAGAGTAACCAAACGCACCAACAGATATCATTTTATATATACAGATTAGTTTTAATTTCAAATTTTACTGTGCTTTTGCCCAAAATGATAATATATAACAATACAATAAATAATTATTGAATATGACAATTCATAATGCTTAAATATAACAAATACAATAAATAATGCTTGAGTACATAATTATTGAAGAACATTGAAGTACAGTGAATTGAAGAAGGATCATTTGAATTGTATACATCATCAAACAGTCGTAAATCGTAGATCGATAATTCATAAGTGGAGTACCAGTACAATGGAACCCATAACCTCTTCCATCTGAATATATGCCTAATTGGCATCAGTGTAAAAACAAGTAAGCAAAGTAAACCACCCAATGGTGGGCCCCTAAGGGTTAAAAATCAAAATACAAGAAAGTAATAAGGATGCACAAGAGACCTAAAATGGGAAACTTTCTTTGCTGAAAGCCATCATCTTAAGCCTCTTGTATCTGTTCAAGACTTCATGATCGTAACCAAATAGGCAAGTTATGATCTCATGCGGATTGCATCGAACTGACTTGAAGAAACCACGCGAGATAGACTTAATATATGAATAGATATGATCGATGCCCAGGTCTTTGTGTAGCTATCTATTAGCTACGAACCATGGGGCATCGACTGCACATCGCAAGATCTTATTCTGTAAAATCTGGATCTTGTGGATGTTAGTGGGTGTTGTGTTCGCCCAAATTGGGGAAGCATATGAAATAATAAGTCGAATGACCATGTCATAAAGCAATAGCTTATTAACAATAGATAGGACAGAGTTTCTTCTGAGAAGAGGTCCCAGCTGGCATCTGACAGCATTAACTTTAGTGATGATCCCATGTACATGGGGATCCCACTTGAGTTTTTTATGCAAGGTAACTCCCAAATACTTGACAGTTTTTGCCATGTGATAGTTTCATCTAAAAATAGTAAAGTTTGAGGGTTTTTAATCCTCTTATCACTGAAAAGGATGGCATTACTTTTTTCAGTGTTAATTTTTACTTTCCATGTGTCATACCAGGATTCCATTTCCCAGGCAATTCTGGAGTCTTCTAATTGCAAACTCAACTCCCAGAGAAGGGAGATGAGAGCAATATCATCTGCATATTGAGATATAACAATGTAATCAAATGATGGAATATCAAAAAGATACAGTGAGAAGAGAGTAGGGCCTAGGAGAGAGCATTGTGGAACTCCAGCGGCCATTACTTTCTTAGTAGAGATGGAGGATTTGATATGAACCTGGAAAGTTCGATTTAAAACGTACGATTGGAGAATACAGATAAGGCCCGTGAGTATCCCAATCTTGGTTAGTTTGTAAATGAGGCCGTCCATCAACATGCGGTCAAAAGCCTTGTCCACTTCCAGAAAGACGGCAGCAGCTGTTTCTTTCTTATTTAGTGCCTCAGCAATAGTTTCAATTACCCTGAGGACCTGTTGTTCTGTCAATCTTTTACTCCTGAATTCAAATTGAAATTCAGGTAAAACAGGATGAATGGAAAGGAATTCCTTCAATCTGTTGAGTATAATTCGCTCAAACAGTTTTCCTAAACAGGAAAGAAAACTGATGGGGCGACAGCTGACAGGGAACGAAGGGTCCCTACCCGGTTTATGAATCAGCCTGACATAGGCATTTTTCCGAACCTCCAGAAAGACATGGTGTCGGAGGAGGAAATTAAAAATTCCACACAGATGAGTGATAGCTTTTTTCGGAAGGTGCTTCAGCATCTTGTTGGAGATGCTGTCAGAACCTGAAGCCTTGATGGGCTTCAATTTATGGATGGCCTGAATCAGTTCAGAAGGAGATGTAAAATATATCCTTGATCTTTCTTCCTGACTGAAACGAAAAAGAGTTTCTTCCACCTCATCACAGGTGTTATGATCAGAAAGATCAGAATTCTCCTGAAACTGCAATTCGAGGGCATCTGCAAATGCTTCAGATTTGTCATCCTCATTGTAACATAAACCAGCCATCCCACGGATGGGGGGGTATTTATACGAGGATTCTTTAAAGATTTCACCATCTTCCAGATGGAGTTATCACTTGTAGAAAGTGAGCTAAGTTTTTAATTTCAGGTAAAACTACGATGGTCCTGGAACTTTTGTCTAACCTCAGTTTTGAGGGAGTAATAAAAGTTCTTGTCTTGGACATCTATAGATCTTTGCCATTTGTGTCTGGCTTTGTTCTTGAATTTTATGAGATCAGAGATAGCTCTCGGAAGAATGTAAAAATCTTTACGAGGTTTTTGCAAAGTGCTGGCTTGAATTCTTGACTGAGTCAACAAATCAGTAAATGTAAGGATTAAATCATTTATCTTTCTGAGAGAAAGAGATTTGCATGATCCGGAGACTTTTCCGTTAACAGTTGTTTTATAAAATTCCCAGTTGACAACACTAAAAGTATCTGGAGACAAAACAGACAAAAACAGAGTTGATCGGATTTCAGATCGTTAAGAGCGCTAAGTTCATATTTAGGTAAAAAATTTCCAAACATGACCAGATCTAAAACATCCGGTCTATGCATGAAATTGTATGGGTAAAACGTAGGCTCACTAGGAGCATCCACGATGATGCCATTAGATGTGGCATAATCTAAAAGTATGTTTCCATTCTTTTTGCAGGATCTAGAATTCCAAGCAACATTTTTAGAATTTAAATCTCCTGCCAAAATTGTAGGAGTTTTGCTATCAAAAATGAGTTTAAAATCATTCTGAAAAAGTTCAGAATTGGGCGTTTTGTAAGCAGTATAGACGTTCAAGATACCAAAAGTATCATCGTTAACTGCAATAGCAGTAACTTCCAATGAATTGAAGTTTACAATTGGTAAAAGATGACGTTTTATGGTTCGCCTGATGATCACAGCATTACCCTCACCACTGTTACGCTGTCGATCCGTTCTCTAAACCTCAAAGTTTGGAAACTTCAGATTATCTGAGGCTCTGAGGTGGGTTTCTCCCAAAAGAACAATATCTGCCTGGGAGTCAGATAAAAAAATTTTTGAACTCCCATAAATCAGAGTAAGAATGCCATTCGCATTGCAAGACAAGATCTGCAGATGATTCTTCTTACAATTTTGCTCCATTTGAAGACAGCGAAGAGAGTAGATAATCGGAAGCTTTTAGCCCAACGGTGAGTTTACCCATAAGGCCGTTGACATTCTGATATTCATTTATCAATGATTTAGCCATTAATCAGATTTTAGAAAAATTAAGATTCTTAAAGATTAAAAAGATTTACTTAAGAGCATTTAAGATAGTGGCATCGAATTCCTCACTTGTAGAGGAAGTTGGCTTTGGAGGTAAAGCAGAATGAGGTGTTCTTTTAGGTAAAGGTTTACCTTTATCAGTTGGTTTATCATCTGGTGTGCCTTTTGCAAGAGAACTTGCAGAGGACAACTGAGGTGTAACAGGGGTGTTAATAACCTTTTTTGTCGGAATAGTATTTGGTTTTTCCTTAGGTGTAGTCACCACCTCTCGTGAAGGAAAATAGGAACAACCTTTATAATTTGCTGTATGGCCAAGGCTACAATTTGCGCATTTTGGTGGCTGTCTTCCCTCTTGCGAAGACAGTCCTTCGTTAGATGATTTCTGGTGCATTTAACGCAGCGTGGAAGGTTAAAGCAACCACTCTGCACATGGCCGTATCTTTGGCATTGGTGACACTGTGTTGAAGTTTTCTTCGTTTTGTAACTCTCATCATGTATTTTAAGATGGAAAAGATCTGTGATATTATAGATCTTTTTGTTTGCAGTGTTCTTTGGCAATTCTGCCAGAAACACGGGGATTGGAGATTTATATTTACCACGTCTCATTTGTGAGAGTTTAATGATTGTGAAACCTAGGTCTACTAGGGCGACACGGACATCATCAGTAGTTATGTCTGTGGGCAGATTTTTTATAACTACTCTGAGGTTTTTCTCCTCTTTCAACTTGTAGGAATGAAACGGTTGTTTTGAAGTTTCAAAAAATCGAACAAAAGACCTGTAATCATCGGAGCATCTGGTCTGTATACGAACCGTTTCTCCAAAGGTATTAGCTGTGAAAGCTTCCACAGCAATTTTTTGTGAACTCCTTATGGGTGTTTAACCAATTTTTTGCAGACCGTAAAATGATGAGAAGTATTTTCCCATTTTTATTGGAAAATGTATTCTTGAGAATGGCAGTAGAGTCAGAGGCTTCCATATTGGAAACTGAAGAGTCTAAATGTTCTTCCTCCAGGACCGAAAAACTAGTCTTGGTGGCGTAGTTAGAATCGTTAGTAGGAGAAAAGGCTCTCTTTTGTCTTTTTTTAGATTTTTTGCCATTACCCTTCCCTTTGGGTTTTTTGACAGTATCAGAAATATTATCAATTAAATCTAATCCATGCTTTGGGGCAGAGGTTAAATCCTGAATGGCTTCCAAAACAATGATTTGAAAAGAGCAATGTTCAGTACATACATGCTCATTGATGTCCTTCTCAATATAAAATCTTTCCAAAATTGCATCATTAAATTTGACGCGATCATCTGGCAAAATGGAGTGAATTTCCTTCATGGAAGATAAATTCGCTAATGTGGAGTTTAATTCCTGCAAAAGTTTATTTTTCTCCGTGAAAAACGTGCAGATTTTCGCGCTATAACTCAGATGAGAGCTATCCATAGAGACCTGAGCTCCAGAGGTCTCTGTGTGGTCCGTAATGATTCAAATCCAGAGCAGTTCTCTGTGTGGGCCGCACTGGAAAAATCAGTAACTTCAAAATTTGACATTTTGAAAGCTTTGAAATTTGAAATTTTCAAATAAAAAGTAGTTAACAAAAGTGAAATAAGCATAAAATAAGACTAAAATAGAAGTCAATTTAAAAAAATAGAACAAATTTACATAAATATATGTAAAATATTCGAATATTTCGAAAGCAAAAACTCACAGTTACAACAGTAAGAAACCGGTACAGTCGCTCAAAAAAGTATCCGAACACTACGGTTGATTACAGAATTCAGAAAAAATATCTGGCAACGATTTTTTTAGAAATTAGTGAGCTGGCAACCTTCGTACCACGTGACACGAAGGTTGCCAGCTCACTAATTTCTAAAAAAAATCGTTGCCAGATATTTTTTCTGAATTCTGTCATCAACCATAGTGTTCGGATACTTTTTTGAGCGACTGTACAAACCGGAATTTGAAAAGGATGGATTTCCGTAAAATACCAGAAATCTATCTAAAAACAATGAAAAATTTAAATATTTAAAACTAAGTATAAAAATACCAAATTAAAAATGCACAACTATAAATTTAGTAAGGAACGAACGGTAAATAGTAAAAAGCTAGTTTACCAGTAGTGACTGGAAACGCAGCTAAGACTAAGGAATTAGATAAACTAGGAAACTTAGACAAACTAGGAACTTAAACAAACTAAAAACTTAAATAAACTAGGAACTTAAACAAATTAAAAACTTAAACAAACTATTGGATCTAAACGGAGGTTTCAGCGGAGTTATGTTTACCTGTACAGTAGAAAAAATATATTTCCAAGCCAAATTTCGCCAAGTTCAGAATTGCCTACCAGTATGTACTCTTCCTACGCCAATGACTGCTAACTTAAATCAGCGAATGGCACGTACTATTCCGATACTGTTAGTGGTCAACTGAGTTCAGCTTTTGACTTGTATTAATATTAGTTTTAAAGTTGAGAAGTGTAGAGTTTATTAGTAAATCATAATGGGAGTAAAACCTGAAATTTCCTAATTAAGAAACTAAAGTTTAAAGTAAAATGTTAAGCTAAGACTAGCTACCCTTCCTGCCAAAGGCTACACTGGGATTCTTACACAATCTCGCCTAAAGCTAATAGGAAATTTAGCTCAAGTTTTATCTAAATAAGTTTACTAATTATACTCCAGGAGAGAAGCAGAAACATGTATTGTCACATCAGAGTCTAGCTCTGAACTTATGTTTTCTTACTAAAGTAATCCAGGAGCGAAGCAAAAGTACGTCTTCACTTTTCAAGGTCTGAGCTCCAAGTCCTCATTTCCGATGATCTCATCAAACAGTCAAATCTAAATCTGTTAATAGAACTATATTTAATATATAGAAAAAAAGGTAGTTTTATTGAGCATCACAAAATTTTGTAGAAATAATAGAGTGACACCATTTAACACTAATGAATTAATCTATTACAGTAAAAATGGAACGTATGTTATCCCATATACATTCCATTTTTACTCCTTTCTTAAATATAATTATATTATTACTTTGTTTAATCTTATAAAGTAGTGAATTGCAAATTTGTACTCCACAATAATCAAGGAACTGTTTATAAAATTACGTATTGGGTATTAAGATTTTAAAAGTATTATTAAAACAGTTCTATTATTACAAGTATTCGATACCATCTTTAAATATTTTAAACTTTATGAAGATAAAATAACAATTTTAGTTTACAAACCGGTTCAAAGTTAAAGAACTGCAATTCCGAAAGCCTTTTTCAGGATGAATCATATTTTTTCTATGTCATGATTTAAACAATATACTTTTGCATCTGGATTAATTGTTTCAGTTAAACTTCAGCTGCTATATTTCATACAATAAAAACATATTGAAATCTTGAATATACCAAAGCATAATATACATTTTTATACTATGTACATTGATAGCTTTCTTAATGTATAAATATTTGGTATAACTTGCTTAATTTTTGCAACTGCAGATTGCATCTGATTGTTTCAATTTCAATTGTTTTCTACATTCATACCTAATTATTTAAATGTAGATATATTATGAATAACGGAACAGTTGCATGGTTGCTATTTCCATTAACATTAGGGCAATTAATTTTGTGGTGAATGAACTCAACAATATCCTTGCATATTCCTTTTCATTGCTAAAATAAATAGATTTAGTTTTATTTGTATTGATTAGTAAATGATTATTAGTGACATAGGTATTTGAAGAACAGTTAGACCTGCACAAATTTTATTTTAAATAGAATATCACCTTCTGCATTGCATATTAAGGCTATGTAATCTCTGAAAGATATGATATTATTTTGCAACTTTAATTCTATTAAATTGTTGATGCTTGTTATTCACATATAGCTTGAGACCTAAAACAGACCCTTAAAAAACACCAAATTTAACAAATTTCTTTTCGCTTAGTACACCTTCAGCTTTAACTTGTTGTGTATGTCCAGTTAAATAAGAATTGACCCATTTTGAAAGTGTGTCCCTTATTCAAATTTGTTCTAATTTTATTTTGAAAAAATATGATTACAACAAATTTGACTTCATCTATCATTTTTCTTATTATTGACACCATTATAAATTTGATGGATCAGTTTTGATATTCTGTCTTCATTACCAGTATTCTCACGAAATCTAAATTATTTGTCTGATATTAATTACATTCACATAATAATTAATATTAAATAAAAATTTAACATAGTTACAACTTTCTTCATTATTTTGGAAAAAATTATCTTGAGTGCTATAAGTATATAATTATTTACTTCTAATTCATTTCTAATTCTGCAAATTGTAATTATCAATGGATTTTTAAAGGACAAAGGAAAAATCTCACTTGTTATAGATAAGTTAAAATTTTTTAGCCAATATTACTGAAATACGACAAATTATTTTTGGCACAAACAAATAGTTATACCATCCTTATTTGGAGCTTTGTTAGATTTCAGCCTATTTATTATTTGTTCAGTTTCAGAACCATTAGTGGGCAAAATTACCATTGAATTTTGCCAAGTCCTAGGTAAATACTGCAATTCATCATATGGCGAATCGAAATTTGATTCGAATCTCGTTTATTAAATGACATTATTTTTCAGTTTTATTTCCTACCGATTGAAATTTATTTATATAATAATCAAGTTTGTCTTTCTCAGATTTGTTTCTAAATTATTTCGAATGGTATAAAATATTTTTCAAATTGTCGTTTTGTGGTGATCTATATAGTTTTTAAGTAGTTATTTTTTTCATCAATACTTTTTGACATTTCACATGAAACGGATGGTTTAGGTTATTTCTTTCGCTGAATTCACAATTTAGTTTTAATACAATCGTTTACAATGCTCCTAGATTCATTCCAAAATTATTCTATTTTATTTTGTTTCTATTTATATCATTAATATTCCATTTTTTATTGATTAATTCAGAATCAAGTTTGTTGAATTCTACATTTTTTTGTTTACAAAGGACTGCAAATCAATTTTTTTTTATTTCTATCAAAATTATATAAAGATATGTTATAGTGGATTTAATAATCACCGTTAATAATTTTGTATTTACTCTTAGTCTTATTGCTATATGATCCACACAAGAAGAAGAAATGAATCAAATTCAATTCCTTAGCAATTTAACATATCCCAAATTAATGGGGATAATATCCCAAAACAATGTTTACCATCTAATACAACAATACTTAGATTTCCAATCACATTTACATTTATGTTTAATTTCTAACAACATATTATATAATTAATTTAGAAAAGTAAGCTGATTTAACTAGGATATCTGTATATTGATAATAATAGATAATCAGAATTTTCTATTTTCATATTTAATGATACAATATCAACATCAGCAAAATCTACTTCGTGGTTAACTACAATATTATATTTAACAAAGCTTCAAACACCATTTGCGCTATTCAAATTCCTAAATTCATATAATTTATTATAACTTTCCATATTACACAAATCAGTCTCCTCACTTTCACCTAAATCTCAAATAATAAGTTGTATCCGAAGTGAGCCCCATTAATGTTTCAACTAAAACGAAATAATCAAAGTTCTTTCTGAGAAATCGTACATTCATGTTTAGAATTCTGAAATTACCACATTCAGATTCCAGTAGTGGGTTTTTACCAATCGAATCAACTACAAAAATCTTATTTCTATATGGATTTTATAAATGTTTCAAACTTTATTTTTAACATTAAATGTTTTTGAATATTCATCCTTTCTTACATAAAATTTACCATTATGTACCCACGTATACTTGTAATTTTTTCCCTTGGTTACCCTCTGTAGTTCGTAGAGCAACATTTGTAATTCTTCTATATACTCATAATCCTAAATCTTGATTTAATTATCTTCTCTTTGATTTTTTATTTTAAAATCCCGATTCCTAAATCATTCTTTTTAATCCGCTTAATACTCGCCATTGGATACCCATTCATTTATAACTTTTCCAACATTCAATTTAACTATAGTTCGATGGATTATATGTTCAATGGAGAAATTATACTCTTGTAATCATAAATTATTATCTTTTTTTAGTTTATGTGTATCATTTAATCACATTTACATTTTATGTTTAATTTCTAACAACATATTATATAATTAATTTAGAAAAGTAAGCTGATGTAACTAAGATATCTGTATACTGATAATAACAGATAATCGGAATTTTTTATTTTCATATTTAATGATACAATATCTACGATTGCAACACCTAGCGATTTGTCCTTTAGGGTTTTTAAAGTTTAGTAACCACCTGAGTGCAGCATGATCAGTGTGTATAAGAAATTTATGGCCATAGAGATAATGATGAAAATGCTCTATTGCTTTTATTATTGCTAACAGTTCTTTTCGTGTTACACAATAATTTCGTTCTGGTTTGGATATAATTTTACTAAAGAATGCAATATCTTTCTCTTGTCCGTCTTGTTGTTGTGAAAGTACAGCACCAACTCCCCCGTTACTTGCGTCAGTATCTATTATAAATTGTTTTCCAGTTTGTGGATAGGCTTACACTGGTACTGTGGAAAGAGCTTGCTTCAACTGTTGGAAGGCCACTTCACATTCAGTAGTCCACATGAATGGCTGGCCCTCCTCTGTTGGACAATGTAATGGCCTTGCAATGTTGGAGAAACCCTTGACAAACTTCTATAATATGTGCAAAATCTAATAAAACTACAAAGTTGATGAACATCTTATGGTGGAGACCAGTCTCTTACAGCTTCTATCTTACTAGGATCAGTCTTAATCCCTGATGTAGTGATCACATGTCCAAGGTAATGGAACTTCTTTCTGAAACTTGTCTGTCCCAATTTTAGCTTGGCTGCCTTATTTTCCAAACACTGGACGAAGATTTCTTAAACGTTTTCCAAAAGTCTTTCCAAGAACGTTGATGTCGATCAAGTAAATCAGACAGACCTCCCAAAACAAACCTTTGAACACCGACTCCATTAGTCGTTCAAATGTTGCAGGTGCGTTGCAAAGTTCAAATGGCATCACTTTCAGCTGTCAAAGTCCATTTCCTGTAGTGAAAGCTGTTTTCTCACAATCTTCAGGATGTATACTAATTTGACAATAGCCATTCTTCAAGTCTAATGTCGAGAACCATTCTGAGCCAGATAGAATGTTCAGTCTGTCATTAATTCTGGGTAAAGGAAAGCAGTCATTCTTTGTTATGTCATTCAATCTGCGGTAATCCATACAAGATCGGGTAGATCCATCCTTTCCCTTCACAAGAACCACTGGTGGTGTCCAGTGAGTCTGTAATGGATCTATACTGTCTTGAGCTTCCATGTCCTTTATGAGTTGTTCTGTTTCCTCCCGTTTTGCCAATGTAAGCCTTCTTGCTGGTAGATGGACTGGAGGAGAATCACCAGTGTTGATCTTATGTTCTGTCAGGTTAGTACGGCCATAATCATTTGATGTAGCAAAAAAAATTAGAGTATTAGAGTTGGTAAGGCCTGTAACAATTGGTTTAGAATTACCTCTAGTATTCGACAAGAGTGCACTTTGTCTCCTTTACTCTTTAGTTTGGTTATTGATTATGTTATGCGAAATTCATTGCAAGGGAAATATTTTTGCCTGAAATCGGTTGGAGATAGGAAGATTTCTGATTTAGATTATGCTTATTATTTAACCCTTTTAACAAATTATGTTGATGAGAGGAACTCTTTCATTCGAGCTGTTGATGAAACTGGTTGTAGAGTAGGTTTGGTTATAAACTGAGAGAAAACTAAAGTGATAAAAATTGGTGAGGCAGGCTGTGATTCAGTTACTCAGAATGGTTGCAGTCTTGAGCAGGTGTCACAGTTTAATAATCTTGGGAGCTATATAACAAATACTGGTGATGTGCGGCTTGAGAGTAACAGACGAATAGGGATTGATGCCGGGACTTTTAAGAATCTATGGAGAATGTCGAGAAATAGGGGTATACACCTAAAGACTAAAATTAGACTATTAGTTATGGTTAGTTAATGCAGTGATACTTGGATGCCTTGTAAACAAGATTACAGGAAACTTGATGATTTTGTGATTCGAGATGCTTGCGCGGTATCTTGGACATTAGGTGGTTCAGCTTTGTAACTAATGATGAGTTTAGGCAAAGGAGTCAGCAACCTCCTTTTAGTAGCATGTTGTGCAGAGAGAAACTCCGTTGGTTTGACCACGTTTTCCGTATGGATAATTATAGATTAGCGAATAGGATTGTGAACAGTGTGCCTAAAGGCCTCAGAAAGTGGGGTGTCCTAGGATGCGGTGGGCAGACAATGTGAAACAGGACCATGTTAGAATTGGTGTGCAGTGGTCCGATGCAGTAGATGTAGCTCAGAACAGATATGCTTGGAAAAATAAATTGCCCGGTCTAGTTGGACCTCCGTAACCCATGGCTGCTTGAGGATGATGTTGATGATGATGATATACGATTATTATTTATTTTGAAACATATTTGTCCACCTTGAATCTTTTTCATGTGATAGGGAGGATAACTGATTTTTAGGAGCAATAGTGAGATTTTGTTGGTTGCATTTAGATGTAATGACATCAAGGGATTTTGAAATTTGTCATGCATTTTCATAATGTCTCCAGAAATCTAAAACGCGATATCATCTGCAAAAATAGATTTGTTGTCTTCTTGAGGTATGCATGAAGCTATATCATACATTTAAATGTTGAATAGAATGGGGTTTAAACAGCGCCCTCTGAAAGGCCAACAAAGGAGAGAATTTCTTGAAAAATGATTTTAGTAAATTTAACTAGAATAGACCTAGAGGTGAGAAAGTGTTTTTTGAGGTACCAGCATTTACGAGCAAATCCAAGTTACTTTAGCTTCAAAAGTACATGCTGTGGTTTGTTTAATCATACTCCCATTTAATGCCAAGGAATGTACAGATGGTAGTCTTCTTCTTATTGTACAAATCTCGTGATCAGATACCAGGTGTAAGAAATTTTCATTAATTGACTATTTTGCTTGGAAAGCTGATTGATAGACAGAGTTATATTTATGGTTGGTGAATTAGTTTAGTCTGTGTAAAACCATTCTTTCAAAACGTTTTAACAAGCAAGTTTAGAGAGTGATTGGCAAGTAAAATTCCATATTATGCTATTTTTGGGAGGAGGGGGGTTTCATGGGAATTATGAACGTTTTATTCCACTTTCTGGAATTTTTCCTTTATCACAGAATTTATTAAATGTAAGAAATATATTATGTAGGCTTGTCATAAAGAGATTTTTAAGCCAGCATAAATTATGCATACGTTGTGCCACCTGGGCTAAGAGATGCGTTCTTTTTGACTGTATTGAGCACATTAATTAGTTCTCAAAACTTTAACTTTTCATTTAGAGGTCTTCAGTTTGAAGAATGAGATTTCTTATCTGGAGCGCTGCTAACTGAGCACAATTTGTTTAAGAATCTTTGTTAGCCACTTGACTGTTAGAGAAGTGAAGTAGAAATTCGTTCGCTCCTTTAAGTTCATCGCATTCATTTGCCTGAGAGTACACTGTGCCAGGGATATGTAACTGTGGTTTCATTTATGATCTTGATTTTTTGCCATATTTTTCAGAAAGATATATCAGTTGTGATATTCAGTATTGTTTCCTCTGTCTTTTGATAGCTTTTTTTAAGTTATGCTGTATCCTTCCGGAATTCCATAAAGTCTTAAATATTCTTTGTTCTTCTGCATTTCCATTCTTCTCTTCTTTGAGCGTTATCGGTTTGTTGATGTATAGGTTATGGCTTGTTGCTCCTTTAGTGACTTTGTGAAAGGAGCTCTGTTTGATGAGCGAAGTAATTATATCAAGGGTCTGATCCGGTTTTGAAGAAATCAATACATTTTTCAGAGACTGATTTCAGTTTATTTCAATTTGTGAAGGATTTCCTTTGAAGGTTATAGGAAGGAGAGATGTTGAAATCGATAAAGATAGGATAGTTATCACTCATCCATTGTTCTGAATGAACCGACCAAGAGAAGTTGAAAGGAAAGTTTCAAGAAAGGCTTAAGGTAATAGCACTAGTGTGGTGTCAGGTAACCACAGATGTTCTTTCCGTTTGTGTCCTATTAAATAATCAGAATGTAGTGAATAATGTAAGAAATGCATGTAGTTAAATAAATTAAACAGTTGATAGATGGCGTTACTGCCGTGCCAGAACAAATACCCGCATCTTAGAATTGCATTGTATCTCATTTACATAATAATATCATCCAAGTAGTAAACCCAATAAAATATTGAAATGGAAGTGTCGTCGAAGCTCATCAGAATTTGTTTACTTTATGAGTTTAAATTCGGTAACACTGCTGCAGAAGCTAATAGAAGAATATGTTTTACTTTTGGACAGGATGCTATAAAAGAACGCACAGCCAGAAATTGATTCCAAAAGTTTCGAACCAGGATATGTCCGAACCGTCCTGTGGATTTGAAAGGAAAGCTTCAATCGACAATGAAGCTCTGAAATCAGCCATTTTTGAAGACTGCAGTCCAACAAGTCAAGAGCTTGCTTTGATGTTCGATGTTAATGATGAAAACACTAGAAGGCATCTGCACAAAATTGGTAAAATATGCCAATTGAGCAATTGGGTCCCATATGAATTGTTCGACGCCAAGAAACAATAACGTGTGTCAGCCTGCCTTATCCTGCTCTCCCGCCACAATAAAGAGCCATTTCTCGATCGTTTGCTGACATGTGATGAAAAGTGGATCCAATATAAGAATTCTTCAAGAACACGACACAGAGTATCTCTCACGGACCCCGCTCCACAAACTTCAAGGCCACCACTGTATCAATGTAAAGTGTTCCTTTGTATATGATGGTCAGCTTGTGGAATTGTCTACTTTGAGCTGCTGACACCTGGCGAAACATTATTAGTGAGCTCTATTCACAACAGCTTGAACGTGCTCATGAGCCATTGGAAGAGAAGGATGCAGCACTTGTCAATCGTAAAGAAATACTGTTCCTTCAGGATAACGCCCGTCCACATACTGCTAAGGTTACCACAGAGATAATCCAACGCCTGTGTCATCCGCCCTATTCCCGAATATGTCTCCTTCGGATTATAATTTGTTTCTGGCCCTTGACAATAAATCTGCGATGACAAGAGTAAGAAAGATAGAGAGGCACAGCCCACTATAGAAACTTTCTTCTGTTCCAAAAAACAGGGACTTCTATAGAAAGAGTATTTCTAAGCTAGTTCCAAATGGGAAAGGTGATGGGAAAGGATGATTAAATCAAATGGCATCTACTTCGCTGAATAAAATCTTTTTTAATATGAATCGTGCTTTGTTTTTGACGAGCTAAAACGGCAAAACATTTTGTGGTTACCTGGCAGTTGTTAGCAAAAGCAGGGGTTCCAAAGTTGTGGAGTATAAGATCATAATAATGGAAGAGATAAACTAATCTTTCTCCTCTACCATCGTTGTTTTCATTGCCCCAAAGTTCATTGTGGACATTGAAGTCTCCCGAAAAAATGGAATGATTTTTAATATAGTGGAGAACTTCACCAAATTCTTTTATGATCGTTTTAGAATTAAGGGAGCATTTTTCATTCCATTATATATTTATAATATCTAAGTTTGATTACCAAGTTGCACAACTACAGCAACATATTCAACATAATCAAAATGTAGAGCGATGTTAACTTTATTATGTGGTATATTTTTCTTCAACAGAGTAGGCACTACAGTTCTACTAATAATAAGATTGGTCTTATTATAGCAGATATAAGGATTAAATTTGAAGCTTAGGTTAACTAAGTTTTCATTCAAGCTAACAATGGGACAATCTTTATTACAGAGCAATTTCTTAAGAAAGCGTGTTTATTTTTGATTAATTTTATTTTTTTCCCTTGAGTTACACTGAAGCAGAAGGTAATTTTAGCATTTTGCAGGGACGGAGAAAGGAGAAATCAAGAACGAAAAGTGAAATTTTGAAAAAAAAAAGTGAAATCAAGAAAAGAAAGTTTTAAAAATTTATATTCAAAGTAAATAAATAAATAAATAAAGTAGAATGTATGCATCCAAAAATGGAGTTAATAGCTTAAGGATGGAATTTTTTTTTCGAAGTTTTGCTGCTTGAAGGAATGAGGCTCTTGATCAGGTTGATGCAAAATAAGAGTACAGCAATGACGATTTTCTTATTCTTTTTTGTCTTTTTTTGCTGGTG
Organism: Ryuthela nishihirai; assembly: GCA_038380435.1. Classification (NCBI taxonomy): domain Eukaryota; kingdom Metazoa; phylum Arthropoda; class Arachnida; order Araneae; family Heptathelidae; genus Ryuthela; species Ryuthela nishihirai. The sequence continues at coordinate 61,901,410 of JAWZYU010000016.1, read as the reverse complement.
AGACTTTCTTGGATATCTTAGACTTTAAAAATTTTATTGCATGTTTTTTGAACTAAGGCATGTGTGTTTCAGCCTGTGAAACTGGAGAGTCGTATGATGTAAGTGATAGTGGAATGCTGCAAGATAAGGATTGAAATTCTGATTCTTAGAGAATATCTAGAGGGTTGTTATTTGGAAGCACAGAGGATGTGCTAATGGTAGACACTTTAGTGTTATTGTCTTCCAAGGTTTCAGTATTGGCCGAAGACATATTAACCATGTTATATAGTCTTGCAGGGTAAGTTTCGCATTAGAGATCATTTGTTTTAATTTCGAGCTTCCTTTGAAAGCTTCTGCTCAGGTTTTCCCCTGAATATATATTGCCTTTTTTGCAGCAATATCTTGTTCTTGATAGCTACACTTACCATAAAAAAAGCCGCATGAGGCCCGCAGCAGTTGTAGCAAACAATGGGCTTTTTATTTTTCACAACAAGTTGATATTTTCACAACAAGATAGATGCCCTTATCCACAATATTTGCATCTAGCTTGTCCTCTATATGTCTGAAATACATGCCCATAATGCAAACATTTAAAACACAGGAGAGGAGATGATATGTATTCTGTAACTGGTAATAACTGAAATCCCATTTCCACCGGAGGTGGAAGAGGATAGGACTCAAAATAGAAGATCACTTTGACAGTTTTTCTGTGCACTACTGTTTCCTGAGCATTGGTGAACGAATTATACTAATGATGCTTTCGACTTTACTAACACCGTAGTCACTAAGGACAGCAATGATACTTTCATCGTTTAGATTTATGTCCACATTTTTAATAATGCCCAATGATTTACTAATGATTTGGCAAGTTTAATTGTTACTGAAACATTTGTAATGTACTGTAATTTTAAAAAGTTTTTTGCAGTTTCGAAGTCTTTGACTTTTACTATTAAATCTCCTGTTATTGAAATTTTGGAAGAGTGCAGAGGTCTGACACAAGATAGAACTTCATTTATAACAAGATTATAATTTATTTTCTTGGGTTTACTTTATGTGTCACTAATAATAAATGGTATATTATTGCTGTTAATGACACTGGGCAAATTAGGCTTATTCACCTGTTCCAACTTCTTACTTTTACTTTTCGGAGAGATGAAACCTTCAGTGTCTGATCCATTAGAGTTTCTGGAGGAAGCAGAATAAGTTTGCAAAGCTTCAGCAGTGGAATTTAGCAGAGAGCTGCACTGTTAATCCTTATGAAGTTCGCTGGGTTGAGAAGTGAAGGCCCCCATTTTTCCTTTAGCAACGTTCCTAAAAGCTTTAGTCATAGTCTTGAGTTTGAAGCGTTGATGTCAGATAACTTTATTCTTGAAGTATTTGCCATTATAAATGCATTTTTCTTCATCTTTAAATTCCAAAGAAGCTGTCACTTTCAGCACTACAAACTCAAGCTCAAAAGAACTCTATAACACTGATTGAGGTAGCGCGGGAAAAAAAAAGTATTTCGAAAATCAAAATACCGGAGCACGATATCACACTACCGATCATTTCGGCGTCTCAAACCGAACTCCAGCACTCAGTTGAGACATAATTAAATTTCATGAAGGCTCCAAATCTTTTCCATTCAGAAGAACCGAAAAATCAATCAATATATGCGTTTAATACCTTTTCCTTCAGAGCATTCATCAACAATGTTAATCCAATCATCTGCGTTAATAACAGAGTTTGTATCTTGAAAATTACTTCCTCAGCTAGAGAAATCATTAGTATAATCTAAGTCCGATATATCAAACTGCTATTCCAGGTCAGTTGCCAGTCTTTCTCTTCCGAATCTTTCCTCATTGTATAATTACACTGGGCAATACACAAAAAGGCTTTGAAATGAAAATAGCAAATCTTTACTAATTTCGAGTGGTTGAACAAGAAAATGATAATAAAATTTGTGGATTGGCTCTTCTTTAGGAGAGACAGAGATGGTCATGTATAAACCACTCAGTCCGTATTGAGTACATAGGTAACCATTTCCAAACGCTGTATTTTAAACTGCACATTGCAACATATTTGTTGTATTGCCTCAGCTCATCATACACACAACCCCAGGAGGTATTCCATCATTGCCTGATGCAATGTAGTTGAGTCATGACATTGCGGCGTTGCAATCACGGACAAAAGATGATGCAATATAGTAGAGTCACGACATCGCAGCTTTACGATCGCGGACAAAAGATGATGCAATGTAGTTGAGTAATGACATCGTGGCTTTACGATCGCAGACAAAAGATGATGCAATCGTTAGTTGTAAGCAACGTCTCGTAGGCCTGAGCAAGTCTTTTGAGCGACTCCCATTTACCCCTGAGTCATAGGTACAACACTAGTGATTCTTGCAGTTTTAATACAGCAGCAGTGATGCCTCATAACTGTGCTAATAGTGCAAGATATATTTTGTAACATTTGTGGGGAAATGACGTTTGCAAGCCAGAAAAGGGCCATCACTCAAATAGTGAAAGTGGCGTATGAATTTTATTTTCTATGCAAGATCAGAGACCAGGACAAGGCATGGGCTCCACACATATGCTGCAGTTTGTGTGCAAGAAATCTTTCTAAGTTGCTGAAAGGCAAAAAAATGCGATGGCGTTTGCTGTTCCTATAGTGGAGAGAGCCAAGCAATCACCCAAATGACTGCTACTCCTGCATGGCTCCACCTGTTTCTGGAGGCATCACAAAAAATAAGAAGTGGACAGTAGCATACCCGAATATATAATCTGCTCTCCGACCAGTTCTGCAAGGCAAAAATCTCCCCTTTCCTGAACCTCCAAAAGAATTTTCCATAGATTCAGATGATGAAAAGAGGGGCAAACCGACATCGGGTTCTCTGCAGACTTCGGTTTCTAATGATGATCCATATGTCTGCCACAGTGCGTCAACTGCACCACACATTCTCACCAAAAAAGAAATAAACGATCTTGTTCGCTATCTCGAGATATCCAAGGCCAAAGCAGAGTTACTCGGATCAAGACTTAAACAATAGAATCTTCTCAAGGAACATGTCCGAGTGACTTCGTTTCGAACTCGTCATGAGCACTTTGCACCTTATTTCAGAAAGGAAGATGACCTTGTGTTCTGCTCCGAAGTATATTGTCTGATGAATGCCCTTGGAATCAAATATGACCCTCAAGAATGGCGACTATTCATAGACTCCTTGAAATTGAATCTCAAGGCGGCGTTGCTGCATAATGGAAACTGACTTCTATCCATTCCGGTCAGACATGCTGTCTACATGAAAGAAACCTATGACAACCTAAAACAGCTGTTTAACTGTCTTCAATACAGTAAGTATGGCTGACATCTCTTGTGTGATTTGAAGGTTCTGTTGATGGGTCTGCAGCTGGGATATACGAAGTATTGCTGTTTCTTATGTGAATGGGACAGCCGAGGAAAGACTTTCACTATGTCAAGAGAAACTGGCCTCAGAGGAAATCTCTGAAGGTCGGAGAGAAGAACGTGGAACACTCAGCACTTGCAGAAATGCACTACCTCCCTACGCATCAAAATCTTGCTACCGTTCCTACACATCAAACTCGGTGTGATGAAAAACTTCGTGAAACCATGGACCGGACTGCATCAGCTTTCAAGTACTTGGCTGACAAATCCTTCGACTCAGCGAAGCGAAAATTAAAGAGGGAATTTTGTCGGTCCTCGGATTGGAGAGCAGATCAGAGACCATATGTTCTACTGCTTCTCGTTTCAGATGTCCAACTGCTTCACGGTGATGAGAAAAGGGCTTGGGACGCGTTTCGTCTGGTGTCAACTGAAATCCTTGGGAATGTCAAGGCGTCCCGAGAACTGGATAACTAACTACTGAAAAGTGGATAACTAACTACTGGGAACTACAAGAAACTGGATAAGGACATGTTGTCTCTGTATCACAAACTTGGCTGCAATATTTACTTAAAGATCCACTTTCTCCATTTCCACTTATATATCTTGCCCGACAACTGTGGCATGGTTAGTGATGAGCATGGTGAACGTTTTCACCAGGACATTGCAACGATGGAGAAACAATACCAGGGAAACGTGTACACTTCAACGTTGGCTGACTACTGTTGGACGTTCGCCAAAGATGATCCTGAGCTGCTGTACAAGCGACGGAGAAAGCGACGTCGAAAGTAGAAGTGGAGTTTTACTGATACATGTCATATGTACGTATTGCTCTATTATATAAAAAACTATTGCGGATTTCTGAGAAATCGTAGCCAATTTTGCATTTTTATTGTCATATTTATCTTCAGCACCTTGAAATCTTTAAGAAATGACTACTTTTATCTCAGAGATATGACTTTAAGAAAATTTGTTGCCCAGTGTTATTATTCCCCAGAGAATCAGGAGTAAAAAATGCAACCATATCCAACTTTAGCAAGTAATGCTGAGCCAATCATTGCTTGATATATTGTACTACCTTATATGAAACTAAATATTACTACTTAGCACAATTATTTTGTGAACTGACTTTTCTGTAGCGAAATAAAATCTAACAACCGAAAAATCATGTTTATAATTAGAATTAAAATAGATTTTTGAATTTTCAAAAATAAACTATAGCAGGTGTTTGAAATCAAAATTATTTCTCATGTTTGTCTGATTCAAAACATTTTATATATTTTATTTCTTCTGAACACACTATTCATGTCGATAGACCCGTATAGGGACTCTTGGCACCCGACCTACTTGTCCATAAGTTCTAAAAGAGTCAAGAGAACTGGAAGAATCTAAGAAACATTTTTTTCTGTCATTTAGTTGCTTTAAGCCTTTTATTAGTGTGTTACAAGTAATTTATACTCTATCAACAATATATAAAAGATTTTGGAATCTCTATCGAAAATTTTCTTAAGTAATTTGCTTTTTGGACCTTCACAGTGGATAGATAAAGAAAGAAAAGCGCATGCTCTTTGTAGGATACGTTTTATATTTTTTACCAGTTCAGTTATTTTACTTTTTATGTGAAATAAATAGTACGTTTTTAGTTTTATTTCTATATGTTTCAAACAATATTCTCTTATATCAAATAATGATGGAATAATATATTAAAATATTGTTTTTTGTGAACGAGATAAAAAGAAAGATCCAGAAATTTTGTGTCAAACCTCTCATCTGCATAAATAAAGGATTAATTTCAACACTTTACTATCGTTGTAATATTTCAGTTGAAAAGAAGAGTGCACATGCTATTTCAGATATTGAAATGACCTAATGTATTGAGCAATAATATCGTCACCAGACCTTCCCATTTGCCCACAATTTCTTTTTTCTTCCTTTCCTTAGAGTTACAAGCTTTTATTAAATGCATTAATGCCAGGTTGATTTTTGTTTTCTAGATCTTAACTCCATGCTTTCTGCTTGCGCTTTGTTTCAGCCGAACTTCTTCCACAGTTGTTTTGGGGCAGACGTCTCTTTGGGACATCGCGTTATCTCTTGAAGTGGAAACTAGAAATTCTCAGAACATAAGCAATTGCGTTTCTCTTTCCGACAATAATGGCTTCAGCTCATGACAGGCTGGCTGAGGGTTCCTTGGGGAATGTGTTGTTGTTAGAGATGGAGTGAAATCATCGGAGTGCTGTTGCCCTTGAAGGGATGAATGACTGTTTGCTCAAATCCCCAAGCTGTATTTTTGAGTATAGAGTCTGCCTTTCAGGAGAAAAGGAAAGAGGAGACAAGAAACAAAATATTCAATGGCCAAACGTTTCACACAGATGATACAGAAACGGTGCTGAGTAAAAAAATGAAAGCTTTTTACACTGGATATAACCCTAAAACAGCACAAATATTTATATATTTTGATGTGAATATATATTTGGAAAGCGCGTTTCTGTGAACAAGATAATATATATTTTTTTTTTATTTATTGGAACTCAAAATTCTTGAAGTGGTAACTAATAACTGTAGACTAGGATATGTTTGTTATCAATGCACATATAAAAGTAAACAACGCTTTTTGAAAGATAAGGAAAGTTGATAAACTATTGTTCGCAAAATAAGAAGGTAAAAATAATAATAGGCAACCGACTAATGCGAAAATCAGAAAAGAAACCATTAACTGACTCTATTAATTGAATATTTTTAAAATCAGGATCAAATTCATTAGTTCCGCAAAAATATGTTTCACTGTACAATTTTATTTTTATGCTATAAATTCGATAAAGTGATAAATATGAAGCTTATTTCACTTATTAAGTAATATTTTAAACATTCTTCAAAGTTAAAGGAAGACTAAAATGGTTCAAGAAATAATTTTACTGAAAAAATGAGGTTCGCCGTGAGCGAAATTCGTTTTTTCAACAATCTTATGTCTTGAATTATATGTCATCAGGCGATCTCTGTATTTATTGTTGACTGAAATTATTGTCGTTTTTTCATTTTATACATTTTGGGAGTAATGACATATTTAAAACCGGAATGCAGATTAAAAACTCACATCATGTGTTATAATAAATGGATTTAAAAATTATTTTCCAAGCAAAGACATAAACAAATGATTGTGTCATGGCAGGTTTTATCAATTTTCCCATAGAAATGACAGGTTGTTAAAGTTTTTGTGTAATTGTTCTAAGTATATTCAAATATCTAAGATTGAAATAATTAATAGCTTAAAAATGTTGAAAGCTAAAACTGAAATATTCTTTAAAATACTTTAATTTAAACAAACGTGCCGGAATAGCTAGTAACATTATTGCATAACATATACATTACATTAGATTCTTTGATTTTCTATTCTGTGTCGGTATGAGTAAATAAAAAAAAAAACTTTCTGTAGGAAGGGATGTTAGAGTGAAACAACATATGCCAGATAATTTTAAAGCTACCCCTGATATTGACAATGATTTTCCCATGTATTCTATATATAACATTATATAGAGCAACCATTGTATAACCATGAACAAACATTTTAAGAACTCTTAACAAAATCAAAGTCACTTTCACTTCAGCTAGTTCCCCTCCCATTCCTAAACAAAGGAAATCAAAAATTTTCTTCGACTTATGTATCCAAAACGTGAATGGACATTATTACATACACTTACCTGATAACCTGTTACTCCATGGCATGCGATTCCTCGTAACGTGCGGAACTGCCCTCACCTCGAGAGTCAATTGAACGTTTACGTCCACATTTCTCCCGCTGGTTGGAAATTTTGTGAAAATGTTTGTGGTTTTCACGTAGTTTTCATACACACGTGCGACAGTCTGACCTGCAAATCCCAACAGTTCAGTAGTTGCTGTGAACTTCCTCGTAACTACTATCTAGCCACGGTCAAGCTCATATACGTCGCTGCCTTAACCCATGATTACTTTTCCGTGATTGGTTTCTAAAGCGTAGAGATCTGCTCTATTTATAGTCATTGCCAGATTTAGCGTCTCAGGTGACTGGACGCGACATTTCTGCTTTGAATATTGTTATCGGAGTGTATATAATAATTTGTCCATTCAGTGTATTTACCACTATTAATCAAAGAAAATCAATCGGCAAATGTAACAGACTAAATGTAATGGATGTGAATGTGGATGTTGCATCAACCTACATCAGCCTGAGCCTTAAATAATTTTTTTAAGGATCAGGTTGATGTAAGGCTTTAACTAATGGTGTCTTCGAAAAATATTGGTCAAATAATGCACGTTCTAGAAACGCACATGTAAGGAAATGCAGTGAAGTCCGTAATGTTTCTTGGCTAACCAGTTTTGACTGTTCTCTGCACTCACGTATCCTTATAAATGAAACCGTGCTTCATCAGTAAAGAAAGTTAAACTTAAAAGTTTGATTGCCATGACCCCTTTTAAACCAATGGCAAAAAGCAGTATGCTTTTCGAAGTCAGGAGCAGATCTAAACCTAATCACATCAGTAATTGAAAAAATATGTATTTCCTGTATCGTAATGTGTTAGGAAAACAATTGTAGACATTATTCATTAATATTATATGCTAGTGAAAAAATTTAGTAAATAAATTGAGATAAAACTGTCTCTTTTAGGCAATAGGGGTCTTTTTAGTGTATTGGGGCGACGCATATTACAGCAAGCACTAGACCCTTACACTAGAGCCCTTATACACATACTCTATACTAACATAACTGACTGCTTGCGAGCAGCTTTATCCTGTCAACCGACTGAATGTAAATTGATATTTATATTTTTAGGTGATATACTGATATTCAGTTTAAACTTATTTATTCCCATTTTTACAAAGGGACTATAGGAAACTTCTAAATTAAATTACAACGTTCTGGATACAATCGGCTATGTTCATAGTTCATGATAATTTTATCTAAAAACGAGGTTGATATTTGTTTCTAAAATTTATTCTACTTAAACAATATAATGAATTAATCATCTGTCCCTGTGTTGTCTCCATTGCTCGAAAATTATCAATCAGTAATAAAGGCTGAGCTGTTTTACACAACCGTCGGCTAGCTGTCTCAGCCCTTTCCTCCAATCAAAAAATTTCATACTGAGACAATGCAAGATCTTGTTAGAAATCTTATAGTAACGATAACTATTCGATGAATATTTATTTTTGTGACCTAAATCCTATTAATATCGGTGTTAATTTAAAGTTCCATTTACACCTATTCTCATTTATGATAGAAACCGACATCCAGTGGTGAAAGCATCTGAACATGAAACAATTTTTGTAGGCATCACATTACTTGTTGAACTAATGAATTTCTCATTGTGTGCAGTAATGTAAATACAATAAGTAGTTTAATTTCATCGTGCAATAAATGTGGCATTCACTTAAAAAGCCTTGATGGTAACAACAGTGTGGTATGTCAAGCATTTAAGTGACATAGCTAGTCAATAAAATATTCCAGATTTCAATATCCGAAAATTAGCAAAAAAGAAAAATTTAACCCGGAAAATAATACATTATATGTATTCTACAAAATACAGGTGGTAATGTTGATTTTATATATATATATATAGCTACATATGCATGTTATTGTTATCAAAGGATAATCATGTATTTATAAAGAATTAAAATAAAATATATTATGGCATGTAAATGCCATAATATTATATATATATATTAATTATATATATATATATGCAGCATCAGCATTCAGCATTTTGCATCATCATATATCAGCAATTCATATATCAGCATCAGCATTTCGAAATATATTTTTTTGCTAGTATATTTATTAAAGTGCTCTCTTGTGCCACAATAATATTTACGGGTAGGATTTTCCATCACCTGCTTTGCAATCATAGTGCAAAGCAGGCCTTTTTCTCTGTGTTTATAGCAATTTCCAGAAAGGACGAAAGGTGTGCAAGTTTCAGGCCAGGCTCTTGAAAAGCAATCTTCAAGCGCCGTAGAGAGTTTTCCACTTCTATTCGTTCACGAAATGGTGCGTGTTTCATGATTTTTTCGTGTGCAAGCCTGCATCTTGAAATTGATGGTAATTCATCCGAGGTGCCGTTTCACATGTAGACAATATTTTTTTTCCCAGAGTAAGAGATGCAAGCTACTACTTCGTGGTGTTATCTTTTCCATTGTATTCGGAGTTCAAACTGATTGCAAATTAACTTAACAACCTTCTTTGGATGTGTAAAGTGGACAGAGTCCATGAAACAGAAATATAAGCAAGAGGTGAACTTAAGAGTTGATGTGATGCAATAGAGAAATAATTAGTATTCCAAATCTCTTTCCTAAAAATATATATATTATATTCAAACATAAAACGACTAATTTTAATATTAAATACATTTAAATAATATATATTCTAATATGATCTAAAGACAACAAATTCCTTTTTAATTTTTGGAAACAACCATATCGCATTATGCAAATTCAGGTGAATATGCAGGATGGGGTAGCTATTTGAATTTTACCTGCTCCATCACTTGCCGTATTTTTGTGAGCAATAGCATTGTTTTGAATAGGGAGAACCCGTGACACGTCTATTGTTGGACGATGCTCGTTCATCTCCTTAACCATTTTGGGAAAAACAATATTGATGCAGTATCGGCCATTCATAGTCATTTTTTTTTCAGGTAAAGTGTCTGCGTCTACTATTACTTGAAGATTTAAAAATATTGTGAACATCCTCTTCTTTGAGCGAAAGTCTTGTCCGAGGATTTGGGGGATGCGGTTCATCTTCCGCAACCCAAACATAGTTTTCGAACTTTCGGGTAGTTGTATAGTAATAAAGCTACGTCTCATCGCCTGTGACAATGTCTGTTAACCGTTTGGGGCCACTAGGTTCAAACATTGCCGGAATCTCCTTGCACGAGTCGACTCTAGTCCTTTTCTGTTGTTCTCTCAGTTTGTGGGGTACCCATTTGTTACAGATATTTCGAAACTTTAAATGTTGACGAATAATTGTTTCCACACTGCCAATCGATACACTGACATCTAAACGTATTACCTGAACGATGATGCGTGGGTCTTCCTTAATGAGGCCACTAACAACAACGATGATTCTCTCGTTCACGGCTTCCTTCGGTGTTGCTGCACGAGGGAGGTTTTCGAAGCTCTGCTGTCCTTCTCTGAATTCGCGCATTCAACCCGTGACAATGCCATATGAACAAGCATGATCCCTATATACTTGTGATAATTCACCATTAATTTTTTTCACGTCTTCCTCAAGATGCATTTTTGTGAAAACGTAAAATCTTTCCCCCGTCTTCAGTAGGTCCCATAGCAACAACGCACAGATTTCGCAGACCGAACTTTTGCGCCGTCAGCAAACAGAGAAATAATAATACAGCCCTTGTTTTTAACATGTACTGATAAGTTTAAACAAGCTTTTAAACAAGTCGTACCTCGTTAACTTCGGAGAACGAGTGCAAATCTAAAGACACGTGTCAAGAACTTTTTGAACACCCTCCGCAATTATGGTAGTGAAATTACCATAATTTCGGAGCAATCTCTTTTTTCCTGCTGATAAGCAAGATAACAAGAAACTTGATGCTTATGCTTCTAGATGCTTACACAGATCTTGGATATTAGATAGTTTGACTTTTTAAGTAATTATGAGGTCAGAAAGAATCAGCAACCTCCCTTGAGCAGTATATTGTTACAAAAAGAGACTGTGTTAGTTTGGCCATACTGCCAGTATGCATAGCTTCATATTAGGGAATAGAGTTATGTATAGTGTGCGTACAGGCCTCATGAAAAGGGGGAACCTGGAATGCAATCGGAAGACAATGTCAAACGGGATCTTGCTAGAATTCGTTTATAGTGACCAATGCAGCAGCTGTAGCTCAAGACAGACGCGTGTAGAGAACACAATTACACAGTCTGGCTCTCTTATAGATAGAGGTTATAATTCTATTCTCCATAGTCCATGGCTGCATGAATATTTTGTATGTATATTGTAGAACATCATTAATCACAACAATTAGGGCAAATATGCAAAGCTTGAAAGTTCCTCGTTTGAAATTTAATTGGTCAAGTGGGATTTGAAAAAAAAAAGGTTTTTAAATCCGAACTCGGGTTTGTCATAGGTAGAGACTTGAAATTTCAAGCGTTATGAGGTAGGAAGGAACTTTGGGACATGACTGTCAGGATCTGAGAAATTCAAAGTGGTCAAAAATTGCTAGAGGAAAATCAAAATCGGCAAATTGTAAAATTCAAGAAAAAAAAAGTGAAATTCGAAATCGGGTCCTATTATAGATAGACGCTATAATTCTATTTTATTATAGACATGGTGTGCGAAATTTGGGACGGGAAAGTCAAGTGTTTGGAAAATTAGGAGATATTCAAATTATGTGAGATATAAAAATTTAAAAAACATATAACTATACTGATTGTGAAATCACTCGCTGAATTCATATTTGCTTCAAAGGAAGATAAGGCACCTATTCGCCCGCTGAACATAGGAAGGTAGAACACCTCTGGTGGTAAAACAAAATTCAAAGGAAGGTAGAGCACGTCTGGTGCTCTACCTTCCTTTGAAACGAATGCAAATTCAGTAAGCGATTTCAAAAATGGTGTGCTTTACTTTTATTTCTCATTGTTTATGGCTCACATAGGAAAACAGAGTCTAATATAATTTATTTCCCGATTTTTTTTTCTCTGTCACTAAAATTCCTATCTTTGGAAGCTTTTATTTGACATAGGTTTATTAAAGCGCTTTCCTCCTCGCCCCTTTTTTGGGGGAGGGGTGGGTGGGAGGATCCATGATTTCAAGTACACAACATTGTAGAAGTAATAAGTTTTAATTTAAGATATAACACTTGAATCGACCTCCTAGAGATTTTCGTCCCTTTTTGGAAGCGGAAGAAGGATGTGGCAAAATTTGAAGTAATCTATAATATGTTCCAGAGACAGAAGTAATCTATAATATGTTCCAGAGAAGGTAGAGTCCATTTGACATTTAGCGTATCATTTGACCCTTGCGAAAAATATACTAGAAAGATTTCCATATTTCCTCTCCTTTTTGGGGGTGGTGGGAAAGAATGCACGAGGGTAAAGTATTACAACCTGTAACACTCCGCATGTCTCAAGCTTTCATTTGATATATAACTTATTGATTTAGGCATTCGCGTTCGAAAGATATAGTAGAGAGATTCTTTAGACATTTACCCCTCCCCCTTGACAAGACTCTAACTGACTTAATTTTGTAAATTTTAATTAATTTTAATTTTATGGGGGTAAGAATGCACGAGGTAAATGTTTTATAACCTGTGACACTCACCAAGTCACAATCTTTCATCTGATGCATAGCTCCCTTATAACGGAAAAAACTTTGGAACTATCGATTTCATATTTCCCCTTCTAGAGGGAAAGAAAACATGAGGGTCATTTTTTGTAGTCCACGACACTCCCGACATTACAAGCTTTCATTTGAAGCATATCAAATTTAAGTGGCCCTCACTTTCGAAATATATGATGGAACAACGGTCTTGATCGAAAAGTAATACGATGATAGGCAAATATAACTTTCCTACTTGTCAATCAAGCTGCCCGGACATTTTTAGTCATTTCCATGTGAAAAATTCAGAAGTACTGTTTACGGACGGCGCTTCGCAATATAGGACTAAAGATTTCTTTGCCATTGCTTGAAGAATAAAAAGATCTTTAAAAGTTTTATTCATTTATTCATTTATTTTTTTGAAAACGTTAATACGCCATAGTAGAAGGTATGTGAGGATGGCAGACCTCAGTAGAAAGACAACACAAACATCCATGCCTTACCCGGAACCGACGAGGTTCCGGGGTAACGAGAGGTAACTTGAGATTACGAGATACTGAAATCTCCCTTAATTGGTGCACAACTAAATGTTTTTCAGAAGACGGTGATGGTGATAAAGGTAAATATTTTAAGCAGAAGGCGGTTATTTTAACATCGTCAAACACTTTAAAATTTAAAACAACCTGATTTTCCAAGGTAGAAACAACATTGTCTCCCAAAATACTTCATGGAGATCGTAGTGCTACGCCGTTACAATACATTTTAATAGTACTAATATTAAAAGAGTGTAATCTTAGATTTCGAACTTCTCGTCATTAAAGCCGATTTAACTACAAGTTCATAATTCATCTGTCTTCACAATTACACTACTTCAACTCACTAGGAGCCCAGTTACAGTGAGTGCCACTCTGAAGACACTGGGTGATTTATGAATGCAGAATTAAATCTCTTTTAATTATGCAAAACTCAATAAAACTCAAAATTAACCTTGCTTAATTTCAGCTATATGTATATATGATAGCTAATTTAAACACTCATTTATGCGTTCAGACGCTTTAAAAGGATTAAATATTCGATTACTGAAACATTTCTATATGAGAATTAAACAAGCCTTAGTTGGCAGAGTGGTTAGGCAGCTAGCAACTGTCTGAGCAAGACAAACTTTGTGTGATGTGTTAACTCTAACTGAGGCATTGACTTCGGTCTTAGAAGGGCATGTCCTTGTATATGAAGGCTTGTAAAACGTAGGTGTAACTTCTAGGATTCTCCTCTATCCTATATGCCTAAAAGGAGAATTATTATGCTCAACATTTATTGAAGGTTGTATGAATGTGTTGCTGAAATACATTCTTGAAAATTGTAGGTTTTGTATCATATGGAGTGCAATTTCATTATTTATGTAAAGTGCGGATTTTTAACCGTTATACCTACACATACATGGAGAACTAGATTTAACAAAAATCAAGCCCATGTGAATATCGTAAACAAAATTGTGATTGCTCTAACTCTAACCCAGTGCCTGATCTTCCTAAGGAGCAGAAGAGAGCGTGAATCCGTTTGAATAATTAGAAAACTAAACATAAGTATGTGAATTAGACATTAACATTAATTTTCTTTACAAAATTTCCGAAGAATTGATATGAACAAAGCTGCTAACATTTCACTATTGTTGTGCACGTTTGAAGTGTGTACCAACAAGTAGTTCGTTTTATGATACCTGAGGAATCACATAATAAAGAGCTGGCAATGGCGAAATAACTTAAGATTTCAGCACGACTAATCAGTTCTCAAATCCGCATGTTCGAAATCGCGTTTCCGAAACCATGGGTCGCAACGGTTATCCTAGTAGATCACGAAAGCACTTGGTCCAAGGAAAAACCTTTTGACTGCGGCAGAAGCAGTCTGCACATAGTGGGGATGGGGGGTTGGCTTAGTAGGCAGCACGCCTGGTTGCTCCAAATTTCGGTTTATTATAATTAAGCCTGCGTTGAGATTTATCTCCGTCCTTGCCCTCGTGGAGAACAGCACCGATGGGTTTGAAAAGGCCGTCATCCATAGGATGGTGCATTAAACCGTAGCTCCATGTGCATATGAGAGCTATACCTTGTGCACTTTTTAATGAACACCCTGGATGGTCTTGATGGAAGGTTTCTCTTTGTTTCCTAAGTTATCCAGTGGATCTCCTTCCCCAAACTTCTCTGAGCACTCGGTCTCCTTGTGATCTGGTTATTTAGCCAAATGTGTGCAAAGAAAGTGTCCTGAGCGGCACTTTCTTTGCACACTAGAGATTACGATTGCTTTGATCACTAAGTGAATGAGAAACTGAATTTCGGGTCTCGACCAAAATATGTTTTGGAACGACTATGCTGAAATAAATGCGAGGTAGGTCTAATGTAAACTCGAGGCGGATCACAATCTAATTTCCGAATTTAATTAAAATGCGTGAGAAGTCGACTGTTTGATGCAAATTCCTTAACTCCCTCAAATTAATAGCGACAAATTTTTATAAAGCCTTTAAATGAATGTTATTTGAAAGTGCATAATTGATTAGAAAGTCTAATTTGAAATTTTATTTATTTCTCCAATGGAGAAGCTACACTCTATCGAGATATCATGAAGCATTGGAATAGAAATAAATAAAAAGAAAACTATTAACATAGTTACTTTATAAATCTTTTAAATTTACACGCAGAATCTCAATCTTATTAAACAACGAAAATAAATGCATACCGAAATATCATAGAGGTGTATTGAACATTTATTTTATAACAGAATACTATGGTAATTTTTTGAACATCGAGACCTCTGAATAATTGTTGGTGTTTATGTATTTGTATGTTATTTGTTCCGAATCGCAGTCTTCGACTCGAAACGAAATGGTTGTGCCAAGTTTTTCTGTTTTTTTTTTTTCATGTCGTAAACATATTTTTTTTTAATAATGCGTAAATCTATACGAATATTCAGTACATATTCATTGCATGCGAAATATTTTTATTTCAATTCATTGTTTCACCAAAAAATGGACCCTAATGCTATTCAAAAGAAACTTACGATGCATTCAAGCCTAGATGTTACTGCCGTTTCAGTCAGAGCCGGGTCGTATTTTTGCAGGGCCTAGCACAGCTTTCGTCGCGGGGCCTCCTTCTCATCTGATGAAGTGTAAAAGGTTAGAAATTAACTCAGCACAAACATAAAAATTTTATTTAAAAATTAAACACAGAGATTTTTGAAAACGGCGAAAAATAATATAACAATAATAGAATAATAGAATATAAATAACAATATAGAATTCCCCTCAACTATCTCGTTTATTTCTAACAAATTATCTTGAACTAATAAATGACAGTAAAAGGGGAAATTTTTTAACTATATCAAATAGTGAAATGAATTATAATTTTTGTGAAATTAGACTATAAAAGACATTTAAATAAGTATGCATCTAGCCCTCTTTTACAGCTTTGTTGTAAATAAAAAATTTATCCATATACTCTATCATTTTCAGTTGATTCTTGCTAGCCATTGAATATGAAATTTATGATAACCAATTCCTTTCCAACATTTTATGCATAAATAAAATTTACACCAATTCGAGGATACAAAAAAATCTATATTCCAGAGAGGAATTCGAACTGAAACTTCGGAGCGTACACCATTTTAACGATTACTAAGCCTGCCCGAGCCGGGTTACAGAAAATACCCCTCTGACACAACGGAAAACTTATATATGGAAATTCATGCTATTGAACCATTTTTTATTCCTTCGTATTACAGATTATTACTATCCCGGATCTCGAAAAGAATAAAAGGGGAAAGGACAAATGGCGCAATTGAGCCTGAAAAAAGTAGACGTTTGGGCCATGAAACTGAATTTCCATTTTATTATAATATTTTTCCCACATCCTTTAAAACTTCCCCGCCTCCCTTTAAAAAAACTTTTTCTTTCATTACCCCTAGCATTATATTCTCATAGATATAACGGATCTATGGAGCATGGTGCTTTAGCGCCCCCCCCCCCCCCACCTAGATTCGATGTTCGACTATTGCAAACTTTAATACGATGATAATTTTTCAATGGGAAAATTAAAATCTTAATGTTTCTTGGAACGAAAAATAACAGAACTAAGAGGTAGGAACTGAAAACGTTTGAGTGACATCGACATAAACGCTAAGAATCAGCGATGAAATGAGAATGATTTAATCATCATCATCTTCATCATCATCCTCAAGCAGCCATGGGCTACGGAGGTCCAACCAGACCGTGCAATTTAGTTCTCCAAGCAAGTCTATCCTGAGCTACATCTACTGCATCTGGCCACTGTACACCAATTCTAACAAGGTCCTGTTTGACATTGTCTGCCCACCGCATCCTAGGTCTTCCCTTCTTTCTGAGGCCTTTAGGCGCACTGTTCATAACCCTATTCGCCAATCTATAATTATTCATACGGGCAACATGGCCAAACCAACGGAGTCTCTCTCTGCACAATATGCTGCTTAAAGGAGGTTGCAAACTCCTTTGCCTAATCTCATCATTAGTTACAAAGTTGAACCATCTAATGCCCAAGATACTGCGTAAGCATCTGGAATCAAAAGCATCTAGTTTCCTGTTATCTTGTTTACAAAGTGTCCAGGTTTCACTACCATAACTAACCCTAGAAAGAACCAAACTATTATACAGTCTAATTTTAGTCTTTAGGTGTATACGCCTATTTCTCCACACTCTCCATAGGTTCTTAAAAGTCCCGGCAGCAATCCCTATTCGTCTGTTAATCTCATGCCGCACATCACCATTATCTGTTACATAGCTCCAAAGATAATTAAACTGTGACACCTGCTCAAGACTGTAACCATTCAGATTAACTGAATCACAGCCTGCCTGACCAATTTTCATCACTTTAGTTTTCTTTCTGTTTATAACCAAACCTACTCTACTACCAGTCTCATCAACAGCTCGAATGAAAGAGTTCATCTCATCAACATCATTTGCCAAAAGGGCTAAATCATCAGCATAATCTAAATCAGAAATTTTCGTATCTCCAGCCCATTTAAGGCCAAAATCTTTCCCTTGAAGTGAATTTCGCATAACATAATCAATAACCAACTAAAGAGAAAAGCAGACAAAATGCACCCTTGTCGAACACCAGAAGTAATGCTAAACCAATTGCTACAAGCCTTACCAACTCTCACACACGACTCAGTGTTATTATAGAGAGCTTTCATAATGTTAACTAACTTGTCTGGTATACCATATGATCTCACAATCAACCACAAATTATGACGATCAACAGAGTCGAAAGCCTTTTTGAAATCAACAAAGCTAGCAACCAAAGGTTTCTGAAACTCTAAACATTTCTCAAGAATCTGCCTAAGTGAAAATATCTGATCCACACATCCCCTACCACTTCTGAATCCACATTGCTCATCACGCAATTGACTGTCAACCAGATTCTTAATTCTATTAAGCACAATCATGGAAAGAACTTTACCTGGAACAGACAGTAGGCTGATACCCCTATAGTTATCACAAGAACTGCGATCACTTTTTTTGAAAATAGGGATAACAATAGCTCTGGTAAAATCCTTAGGAACCATGCCTTTATCATAAAAGATATTCAGAATTTCAGTCATCCAAGTGGTAACCGAAACATTCCCAGCTCTAAGCATTTCCGTAGTAATTTCATCTACCCCTGGGGATTTATGAAGTTTAAGTTTAGAAACAGCCAAAAGAACTTCAGAATGTGTTATAGGGCCAACATTAAAGCCACCAATGCATCTATCATCATTGCAAACAATGGGAGTAGAACTAACTACATTGTTTAGAACATCACTGAAATGCTCAGCCCACCTAGCCATGACAGAATCTTCCCCTTCTATAACCTTACCTTGTTTATCCTTCAATCCTTGTATCCCTGTCCGTTTTCTACCACACAAAACATTAACTATCTGGTACAGCTCTCTGCTGTTGTGCTGTCTAACTGCTTCCTCGGCTTTGTCAGCCAAACCATCAAGCCAAAGATTCTTATCAGCAGCTAACTGATCCTTTACAAGTTTATTAAGGTCTCTGTAATGCTTTCTATTAGGACTAGTAGGGTATTGATTAAGGACATTCCTGCAGTTCTTTCTTTCCGAAATAAGCTCAAGTGCCTTATCACTCAGATAATTTTGCCTCTTCTGCTCCTTTTTTCCTAAAAGAATACTGTTAGTGTCCAAAAACGCCTGTTTAAAATGATCCCATTCTTCCTCAACTTCAGTAGTAAGCAAACCATGACTGTCATAATGACTAAGTAACCTATCATGGTAAGCTTTAGCTATAACTGGATCTTTCAGAGCTTCAGTATTAAAAGTAAATTTTTTAACCCTAGCACAACATTTTTTAAGTTTAAGTTGCAAGACACTTTTAACAAGGTAATGGTCAGATCCAATTTCAGCTCCCCTATATGCCCTGGTATTCCTAACAGAACTAGCCCATTTGCTGATAATTAATATGTAATCAATCATATTCTTATGCAGCCCATCAGGTGAAACCCATGTGTACTTATGTATGTCGCGGTGTTTGTAATAAGTGTTAGTATTTCTGAATCCATTGAGTTTACTTACCTGTAGGAGACGTTGCCCATTGCCATTGCAGCTACCAATACCAAAAGGGCCTATTACTCCTCCCCAAAGGTCAGAGTCAGTACCAACTTTGGCATTGAAGTCACCAAGAACAAGGGTAATATCTCCTTTCTTGACAGAATTCAAAATATCCTGAAGTTGTTCATAAAACCTATCCTTCTCATCCTCATCGGCATCCTCAGTGGGGGCATAACAGCAGATAACATTCAAGTCTTTAATGCTTGTCTGAAATTTTGCTGTAAGAAACCTTTCATTAATGCACTCATATCCTAGAAGAGCATCACTGGCGTGTCTGCTGAGAAGCAGACCCACGCCTTGGTGATGCTTATTGTCGCCCCTCCCTGAAAAGAGAAATTTAAGATTATTTTTAAGAATCAATTTTTTTAAACGAAAAAAACATCTCTTTATTAAAGATTACAGAAAGCGGAATTTTTTTAATTTCAAGTTATTTTATACATTGACTATACATTTTATACATTAACATTCAGTTAGAAACAAACATTTTTAAGAAATCAAAAACACTTTTTTACAATATAGTTCCATAATTTCATTTGATTTTCCGAGTATGAGTTTTCTCGATGTCTTTGACCATACCTTATATTCAGTTGAACGATGATTTTTTTAACCAGCTTTTAACACAATACTCATCATTCTACTAATCTACAGGTTTTCCATACATATTGTTACCAAATGTGATAAATGGTAACAGGTAAGGTTATACTTTCTTTCACTGCCAATTATATTCATAAGGCTGAAGCCTCTTTCTGCTTCCATGGTACTGATTGTAACTTGGTTAAGGTTTTTTTTTCTTTTATTACTTTTGAGGGAAGTTTTTAATTCTATATTAATATAATGGAATCCCTAAAATCATTTACATAGTTCTATTCTATAATTTTAAAAAGGCTTTCCAATTTATTTTCTCCTTTCCAAATTCTTGGCGCAATTTATACCGAGAACTGATCAGGTTTGAGTAATGAACGCCATGTACGTTCTGCGATTCGTTGTTCTTATATTAATAGGATTATTTTAATACTAACTAATATGCATAAAGTTATGCGAAATGCATAAAAATAGGAAATTTATAAAATATATATAAGTTTAACAATTGATACGCAAATTCCGAAAAAAATTAACAAACTGCTCTCTCGAGCCCGACCGACTGGTTTCAGCTCATCACTGCGAAGAGCCATTCATTAATGAGTTATTACATAAAAAAATCAAAGACTGAATGGTGCTTTTTTATTACTAAAGCCTGATTGAAAGGTTGAAATTATAATAAAAAATACTTTAACAATTTTTTTGGAATTACGAGAAAGATTAGAAATTTAAATTATGATTGACCTCGAAACAGTCTGTGTTATTTCGAGCCATCCCGGCCGAGGAGGATGCCGTGGCAATCACTTTGAAAGCTTACTCAATTAAGTAGCATAGTTGAACTCTTCACATTTTGTTGCTTTTTGTGAGGCTCATTTTAAGAGGGTTTGTTAAAGAAGATTTTAATAAAAATATTTAAGATGTTGTGTATGAAAAGTATAATAAGCAATTTAATTTTCATTTTTACAACTTCTCCGTTGTGGTTTTTTTTTAGGTTCGCTCGTGCTACCCGGGCTTAGGTTCATATCGTCAAAACTCGAGCTTATCTCTAGTATGGCCGTTAATAGTAAATTAATATGAATTGTAAAACTTACAAATAGACGTTTGTTGCGAAATAATTTGTCGTTTTGAATAATTCTGCATTTTGATTAATAATTATGCATGGATGTTCGAATATATCTCTTTTTGACTGTTATTTTATCATTATACTTATATGTTTTCAACTTGTTATGAGATTATCTACTGGCTCACGATGACAAACTTTGCTCCTGCAAAACTAAGTTGAAAGAAATTTCCGTTATTAATTGCAAATTAACAAATGAATTAGTAGATAAAGATATCAATAATCTAAATATGAATTTCGCGTTAACGAGATATCTCATGAACATTGATATAAATAAGAGGATCCCAAAATTTTTGATCCAAATGCCTCCTACTAGTAAGCATTTTTGTACCCCATTTTATCAAATCCTGTTTTTAAATCCCCCTTTTGCAAAGAATTGTAATAAATGAAACTTTTTTATATATTAAACTATTAGAAAACAAAATGGTGGTAGAGCCCCTGCTATCAGTTCGACAAACCAAACCCCCACAATTTTCTAAAATGCCCCCTTTGAAAGCCATTGATATAAACAAACAGATCGGTAAGACATCGTCCTCATAAATTTTTCTCATTAAATTTTGAATGAAGATTGAAAAAAATATTAAATTATTCGTCCAACACTAAAAAGCATTGGTAAATGGTTAAAATGAATGGTATTAATTAATAGTTAATTAAATTTTGTCTATTATTTTTTAAAAGGACGGAGATAACCTGTAAGCTTGTGTTGGTTTCTCATACACTATACAAACACTTACACAAGAAATACAACAATCATACAGACACTTAAACAAGGATATGCGCGCTGGAATAGTTGTCAGAGCTAGGCCAGACCCGACTGTATATAGATAGTCAGGGGTAGGCCAGACCCGACTGTATATAGATAGTCAGGGGTAGGCCAGACCCGACTGTATATAGATAGTCAGGGCTAGTTCAGACCTAGCACATATAATCCTACAGGGCTTAGTGACCAGTTAGGGTTACATGTGCTAGG
The DNA here is from genome assembly GCA_038380435.1 of Ryuthela nishihirai. Lineage (NCBI taxonomy): Eukaryota > Metazoa > Arthropoda > Arachnida > Araneae > Heptathelidae > Ryuthela > Ryuthela nishihirai. Next base: position 61,879,447 of record JAWZYU010000016.1, on the reverse strand, counting down.
TTACATATGCAATGAAAATTTAAGACAGTGAAATCAAAAGGAGTAAAAAAAACTGAAAGTAAATAAAATTTTCGAAGCCATTACTAATTAAAATGTGATTAATTTAAATAAGCATAAAAATTCACACAGGGAAAGTTAGATAAACCTGTCTGTTTCATCAGTTTTATGCCCACGCAAGCATCAAGAAGAGCCAAAGATAGTAATAAAAAACATTAGTCAAAAATGAATAAAAGAAAGATAATTTCATACAAAAAACTGAATTTAAGAAACATTTCGGGTAAGATGTTCAGTTTCTAAAGCTATTAGTGGGGAAAAATTTCGAGAGTTGTGATTTGAGTAGTAGTTAATATTGAGTAGAATAGTTCGGTCTGAATTGACGAAGAATTGTGTATAAATAAATAAAAGTTATCTCCTATAATGAAAATGTATTCTTTTATTCATTAAAGAGTGACTTAAACTGTTTTTTATTGAACTGTTTGCCAAACTTCTAACGAGATCGTTTTATTAAAACTTCGCTCTTCTCGACCATTTTTTCTCGTATTTCTACTATTATTCGAGAAGAGACGTCAGCGATTTGAGACACATGTTAATAACATTTAATATATTGTCATTCGTAATGGTGTTTTCTTGTCGCTAGGTGGAAACTTCGAATTAATGATAACCGACGATACTGATTTTGGCAAATTTGGGCTTATAGCTACAGCTTAAGAATATTATTCCATAGCATGGTTTTCTGAATATTAACAGGTACTTTTGGATTACGAGGTGCACATATCACATATATGATGAAACTGCATTGGAAATTCCATTTACAATAAGAACTGGTTTATTCCAAGCTCTTCAATTCGAAATATCTCTATGATTCGGATATCTTTTTAATTTTAAGACCAAATAAAGAAATTTTATGCAAAAGTAGCTGGATAATTCGAAACTCTTAACAATTCATAATTCGGAAAAAATTGCCCTCTGTTCATAATATCAGTAAATTATTATACCTCAATATTTCAAAAAGAAATTATGAAAAAAATAATAATTATCGCAATATATATATATTTGAATACAGCCATTAAACATCTATGATAATGGAACAGAGGAAGTAAGGAAAATACATTTCTAGCTTTACACATATTTCAGCGATACTTGTCAAAGATAGAATATTTGTGAGTGGCAACATGTGAAAAATTTGGTGATGTCATCCAACACATCGCGCATTAAATTCTCAGAAAATCAAGTGGCCGAAATTAGTGATTACGTTAAATGAGTTGCTTTCTTATTGATGATATTTGATGAGTTTAGTGACTATTTTATAATTAAGTGAATAAATAAATCACCCCTCAAACAGCTGCTGGACATAAAGGCCTGACAAGAAGCCAGTTAGTATTGTCAGGAGATTTATGCCCTTATTGAAAAGATCTGTAAAAACTGCAAGATTCCATCAGGCGTTATCAATAACCAGTCATGCTAACCACTGGCCCACTTTACACTATACTCCGTTTCAGATAAGGAATAGAACGGCAAAATCTGAAGATCAGAGATGGCAACAAACAACGAAAATTTCCACATCCACACGAGTTCCAGCAAGAACAACTCGCAGATGTAATTCCCCCATAGCAAATGGTTCCTCATACGAGAAATAAGTCCTTTTTCTAATGTATACTATTGTTACATATATATATAGTTTGTGGAATGTGTTATTATTATCCATTAGTATCATGTACAGTTTATGGAAGTCAGAAATTCAAAATGCTACTTTTTATTCCATAATACTCTAAAATGTATAATGAAGCATAATTTCGTTTTCACCGCTATAGTTGCGATTAGAAGAATTGCCCAATGTTCCTTGGGACGTTGTGGACGTCAGCGCCTCATTTTGTAGCCTGTTGCTTTGTTTCTACACAAATTGTTATCACTTTTAATTCCATTTCGAAAACTTTTGTTCCTGCGAAATTCCAGAGATATTTGACCGTATGATCTCAACTTTGTATGCGGTTTCCCTGTCTGACCCCATATTGCTTGCAAAAATCAGTAATTTGCTTTAATGAGAACATGTAATGTGATATTAAAGGAGACAAAGGATTTCATTCGTATATTTTTATTATCATTTAATTATTTTCATAAGCATAGCACAAAAGAATGCAATTATATTGCATTCTTGAAACCCAGTTTCATATTCGCTATGTCTAAAAGTAAAATCGTTTTATTATATATATTTGTATATTGTATTCTGAGCAGCACCAGAGAAATTTATATGTATATTAGTAAAACAGGCGGAATCACTGCCCTGCTCAAGATAGCCATTTTCGACAGTTGAGGCAGCCCATATACCACTAAGCCTAAGTAGTAACTATACACACCCTCTCCTGCATCCCAATATAGCTGCACAGACATAGCACAGAAGAAAGGAACAATAGATAAGCCGGTTGGCTTACCTCACTAGCAAAGTCGAGAAACTCATGAAGTCCTATGGAGCTCCTGACGTAGCTCCTTGACATTTGCACTCTGACAACAAGCCAGAGGGAACAGGGAACACACCCAGATTCCATTGGCTCAGGTCATAGAGGAAGACAGACAAGTTCAAATGCCAAATACGAAATACAGAAAATTAGCGACCTAAAAGAAAATCAAAATATAAACCAACATAACATACAAGATAAAATAAGAAAAATAAATATACTTGCTCTACTAAAGGAAATAAATCAAATATAATAAAAATTAAAGAACAATGAAATAAGGAAAAAAAATAAGTCTTTAAATTAGCAACTCAAAATATAAATATAGGGCGGAAGTAAATGCAAAGTAAAATACGGTAACAATAATAGAAACGATAACTTGGCACGAATTTAGTCAGCCACCAACAATCTCACATTCCAATGAAAGTAAAACAGCGGCTTAAATGTGCGGTCAAACAACAAACCTCGAAAATAAAAATCTGATTACCGAAGACAGAAGCAAAGAAAATCGAAATAGGACTTCCTAAACCAAACAACAACAGATTTTCCATTAAATAATTGTCTATTCGTGAAAACTACTGATGAAGATAATGACCTCTCCTTTATTTCCCTATTAACTAAACCCCTGAAATTTGACTATTTACCATTTTAACTGTTTTGCATTCTCCTATTTCTACTTTTAATGGGAATATGGGGCTCTACAGGCACAAAATTTCCTATAAAATTGATGATGATGATGATCTGTTCTCTTATGCAATCTGCTACCAAAAGAGCTAAAAGAACAAACTTTACATGAACTTTCCCTTCAGCTAGGGGAAGAGTACGAATCCCCTGAGATCAACCGAAACCGGTGTGAACCCGTTTGGATTTCTCGAAATCCGTATTGACAGTAACGATTAAAATTTATTGAAAATAACAGTTATCACCATAAATTTAAAAGAATGAATACATCAATTCATTTCTTATGATAAAACCATTATTTCAGAAGTGTTATCCACTTCTGAAACAATGTTCACTTTCTGAAACAATGAGCACGAGCGTTATGTTCTTTCTGCACTGAAATCATTCTAATTAAGCTCCAATGGAACACGAGATTATTTGTTGAAATGAAGGCTTATAACCAAGAGCACATATCGGATGTTAAAATAATTAACTTAATTAGAAAAATATGTAAACGTTAATAAACGTATATCTAAAAAAATATGCTAATTAAAATATGTTTTAAATAATATGTAATAAAAAATGTTTTTCTTTTCATTTGTACATTACGTTCATAGTATGTATATAGTTTTCGTCCTACATAGATCACATTTAAATTCCGTTTGCTATAAAGTTGCATATTCCTGATAAATTGTATACAGTCAACTTTGCTGAGTACGAAATATTTTGAAAAGTTCGCTTATCTGAGCGAGACCATATTGCTTTTCGGTTTAGAATATTCCGACGTGAGGAGGATGCGGTACCTCGAAACGTGTCCACTTCTACACCCCCTAAAAGGGGGGGGGGAGAAAATGTAACTGGGGGATCTATAGTAATGTGTTTTATGACAAATGAAAGCTTGTAACGTCGAAAGTGTCATATACTATATACTTTAGAGCATTTCAGCCTCACTGAGAAAGTGTATAAAAAGTTTACCGAGGGACGGTCGATCGTAATAAAGCTTGCAACATGAGGAGTGTCATCTATATATACTTTAAAGAGTTTGAAACCTCCGAAACGTCGGATAAGTCTGATAGTGTACAATAAAGAAAACCACGTTTTCTTTCTTCATATTCTCTTATTACTTATGGCGGCGAAAATATTGCAGTATTGTTTGATAAATTCGTTTATTGCTCAATAGCACTGATATAACAACACAATTGTAGCAGCATTCGATTCAAAATAACAAGTATATTCTTGGTTATGTTCTATTAAAAAATGCGGTGAGTGAAAAAAAAACAAAGGAGCAGGAAAGAATCATTCTATAGTGATCATTATTTGTAGTAATTAGAAAGTGTGAAAATAATCCATCTATCGGCCTCGAACTCTGAACCTCCTGGTTACGCTGCAATTGTATTGCCTTTTGTTCTAAGGCGGGGTCTGCTTAAGGAAGGTTCACAGCACCAACATTATAACCGTTCTTAAAGAACTGTATATTGTCCACCTCTTAGCTTAAATGGTAGAACAACTGGCGCGTAACCAGATGACCTCGAGTTCGTGGCCGGGAGGCGGATGGATGTTTTTTTTCCACTTGACTAATTACTATATACCAAAAGAGCAGATTTTAAAATCGGAAGAATGTATTAAGACTTTTTGAAAATATTTAATGTAGTTATTAAAGTGAAAGAAGAATGTCCTTCCAAAGACTGCAAATCAGCTGCAGCAAAATATTTTAAAGGAGACATTTATCAGATAATTATCATTTAAGAAAGAAACAATCACAAAACTTAAAATAGCAGGTGTTCACTGGTCAAATGCATTATAATTTCAGCTACGGTCAAGACAGAGGAATTTGCAAAAGAGCTCAAACCTGCATTGATTAAAATCCTTTATAAATCTCAAAAGAAGTTAAATCTTTGAGAATTATTTCATCGCTGAAGTAATTGAAATATTCAAAGTATTTTCGAAACAGGTACTTTGGGGCAATGTGAGAAGTTCAGGAAGAATTGTCTTATCTTATTTCAGGTTTTGGGGATGTTTCAGAAAAAAAAATACACACTTGATATACCCTTCCAACAGCGTGGAAAGTTAAAAATGATTTAATAATAACGCACAGGAAACGCCTTGTAATCATGTACCACTCTAGCAGCCGAAAAAAAGTGAAGTTTCGACGTAAGTGAGATCCGACCCCACGACCTATGATATCATGACATATGCTCTACCTCTGAGTGCCCAAAGCTAATTTTATCCAATGAATATAAACATTTTGTTTCCATGTTCAGGAAGATCAGTAGATCACCTGACATATAATCAGGAGATTCACGCCCGATGAAACTCAGTTTCTTCAGCTACCTCTACATGTATTTACTAATTCTTCATTCCTGTTACTTATTTTTAAAAAATAGAATTGCGTTTTCTTTTTAAATCGAGGAATTATTCTACCTTTATATGTTACCATATGCTGATCCTTTTTAAGTTTGAAAAGTAATATGTCCATGAAACCGTTGCATAATTCGTTATGACCAAACTTATTTCATTGATTTTATGCATTAGGCTGGAGGGAATTCGTTTAACTTTAATGGGTAAAATAAACTGCTGTTTTGCCCAAAAGTAAAATTGCATTGATCATTGTTGTCATAGAAGTTTTTTTTTGTTCCTGTGAAAATTTTTTGACTTCAAATAACCAGTTTTGAAACTGAAATTTGAACTTCCGTCTCTGTTTGGATGTTTTGGCGTTAAGTCAGCTGACTTCACTCAACTTCTCGGTATAAACTGTAATCATAAATTGAAGGCTTGCAATGCGCTTGCTTTTTCCCATGACAAATATTAAGTTTCGGATATTCGGTAGAAAGCCATTCTTGAAGATATTGTTGCTTGTATGCAATTGTGTCAGCAGCATTATTTAAAAATAACATGACAAAGCAAAAAAAAAACTTCTGTTCGATACACGTATAGATATTTTCTTTGGATAATGGTCTAGAATTTGTCTTATTCAATAAATATTTCCTTTGGATAATGGTCTAGAATTTGTCTTATTCAATAAATATTTCCTTACAGCCGTGTCATCAGATAATTCGAGAGGCAGAAACTATTGCATTTGCCTTTTAAATTGCAGGACTATCCCCACTTTATTTTTCTACAGTTTTACACTTCATTCACGTGAAAGATCACGTGTTGTTAAATTAAGTAAAACAAACACAAGTGGGTTCCTTAAAATAACAATTTGAAGTAGTGCCGAGTGGCTGCATTTGGCTGTGCAGATGTTGTTGTGTTAAAACTAATTGTTTCTCAGTGCTTCAGGCAATCACGGTCTCTCAAGTTCTGCTGGATAATTATGTTCACGTTACGACCGAAGAATGTGCTTATGTAAAATAAACGGAAGGAAAGTGACTCTGTGCTGCTTTGAAGTGCATTTTCTTGCGGCTTGTAGTGGTAATCGATGCGATTATATGAATTGTGAAGTGGTTGAGTTGAACAAACAGTGGAAAGTATAAAATCGCTGACTATTTAGGAACTCTGCAGAGTGTAGAGAATTTTCCTGGGAAAAAATCACGCAGAAACTTAATGACTATTTAAAAGGCAATTTCTGATGAGTTTACCTTTAAAAGGCAATTTCCGATTTACAAAAAAATCGCATTTAGTCGATAAGGATATATTGCTGGAAGGTTAATAAGAACTTCTGTTTTGAATATAAATATTGGAGCAAATCTACAACAGAAAAATTGTGTTGCAAATGTAAAATAAGCGTATTAATAAAATGCAATTAAATGCTTTCAAGAGAAATTTACGACAAACATATAAAAATTTAAAATGCCGAATTCGTAATTTATACATTTATAGTTAAACAATCAGTACCTAATTTCAAGATATTAATATCTCAGCTTGATGAAATGCAATCCACGCATGAAATCAATAGAACTCAGTATTAGCATGATTTTTTACAACAATAAAAGAAACATATTTATACACTTTTTCTTTATGCTCCTAAAGAAGAGAGTCATTTATTTTTCATACACTGATCAGCCAAAACATTAAAACCACCTACCTAATATGATGTAGGTCCTACTCTCGCTGCCAAAAGCGGTCTCACCCGATGAGGCATAGATTCAACGAGATGTTGGTAGGTGTCGCTTGATATTTGGTACCATGACTGCAGCAGAAGATCCCGCAGTTCCCGTAAATTACGTGATTAGGATGATGCTGTTCGTACCGTTTCTCCAACTCAAACCACAAACTCGATAGGATTCATGTCTGGCGAATTTGGGGGGCCATGGCAATAAATGGAATTCCTCATCATGTTCTAGGAACCATTCCTGAACCTTCTTCGCAGTGTGACATGAGGCATTGTCTTATTGAAAGACGCCATCTCCACCAGGGAATACAGTCGCCAGTACTTGGTTAGCCACGGTGTTCAGGTAGGTGACAATTGTACTATTTGTTGCCAGATGTTCAGCAACCACGGCAATCCCCGGTTCCGTCTCACGACACTACCAAGTTAACGGAGAGCCGTGACTATCTAGAGTCGGGGGCAAGAATACACCATATAGATGCCTCTCATCCCCAACCTCACATGGCAGCAGTCCTATAGAAGGAAAGTTAACTACCGGTAGAAATTTGAAATTTAATCTGTTCCCCGGTTAGCCATGAACAAGGATATGTAGAGCTAACTTCGCTCGGCACCCGGAGTGGAGACTCTTAGTGGGGCCCAGGTTCGTGCCTACTAGGGGACCAAATCCGTTCAGCCGTGCCCTTGAACTGCTCCACGGAGCGCCTGATGTTGAGGTCTTGACACCATCCAACCGGGCCACTAAACTGGTCAGCGATGTCTTCGACCTTGGTTGCTCTTGGCTCTGTCCAACTGGGGACCCAACCCGGTCAGCAAAGTCTTCGACCGATTGCTGGGCCCGAAGCCCCCCTCCCCCCAACATGACAAGGTGGTCCCCTATCGGGGGGCAGGTAGGTGACAATGAATCTCTTTTGTTGCAGTCTTATGCAACCACGGCAATTCCCGGTTCCGCTTGTACAGCACTACCTGGTTATGAAATGTCATGACCATCTAGAGCCGGGGGCAAGGAATACGCCCTATAGGCGCACCTCAACCCCAGCCTCACATGGCAGCAGTCCTATAGAAGGAAAGCTGACCACCGGAAGGAACCTAACTTTAATCTATTCCCCGGTTTGCAAATGTGCAAGGATATATAGATCAAAGCTTGATCGGCACCCGGGGTGGAGATTCTTAGTAAGACCCAGACTTTTGTGAGGGCTCTGGCTTACTAGGAATCAATCCGTTCTGCCGAGCCCTCGAACAGCTCCACTGAGCTCCTGATAGGTGAGGTCTCCGACGCCGTCACCATCCGACCGGCAATCAAGCCGGCCAGCAGCATCTTCAACCTCGGTTGGCTTCAGCAATGCTCCAGCCGGGGACCACCCCAACCGGAAAAACCTTGGCAATGCTCCAGCTGGTGCCCACTACAGCCGGCAAAGCCTTCGGCATGCTCCAGCTGGAGATCATCCTGACCGGCAAAGCCTCAGCCGGGTTGCTGGGCCCTAGGCACCCCCACCACGACAAGGTGGTCCCCTATCGGGGGGGGGGGGGGGGGCAGGTAGGTGACAGCTGTCAGAGCTTGCTCTACAGGGAAAATTGGTCCACGTGTTCCCCAAGAAAATATTTCCCAGACAATCACACTCCCTCCAGATGCCTGGATCCATCGCACAGTGCATCCAGGTGAGAAAGCTTCCGTCGGTAAACATCGCACACGAAGCCGTCCGTCAACATGGTGTAACAGAAAACGAATTCGTCTGACCATGCGACCCTCTTCCAGTCTTCTATGGTCCAATGTCGATGATTACATGTCCACTGCAAGCGTTGTTGATGGTGAATGGCTGTGAATATAAGCACACGAATGGGTCTGCGGCTGTGGAGACCCATATCCAAGAGCTTAAGATGAATTCTGTGTTCGGACATTGGGCCCTTTACCACAATTTTACCACAATTGAAATTATGGTAATGCCAGCCATAGTAGCCCTCTTGTTGCTGCAGACAAGACAAGATAGTCTGTGCTGACCTATGGCATAAATAAGGTGTGGCCGGCCCACGACTTGTTGGCAACTCGAAGTGTCACCTGTTTTGGATCATCTTTGATAGGTACTAACTACTGCATAGCGTGAGCAACCTACCATCGCCACTGTTTCGGAGATGCTCTTACCAAGGCGTCTTGCCATAACGATCTGGCGTTTGTCGAAGTCATATAAGTCCTTTGCTTTTCTCATGTTGAGAGGAAACGAAATACTGCCTGCAAGAGCTCCGACCCAGTATTATATATATCGTTCGCGATCTTGGCACCTTATGCTGATTGGCTGATGGCACGCTTCTTTGCATAAGGCAGAGGTGGTTTTAATGTATTGGTTGATCGTTGTATATCGCTTTTATTAATTTTATATCGGATTACACACCGAAGAGTCTGCCTAATATAATGTTGGTCCTCCGTGTGCTACCAAAACAGCTCTTACACGGCGAGGCATGGACGCTACAAGATTTCTAAAGGTGTCTTGTGGTATCTGGTACAAACACATTACCAGCAGATCCTTTAACTCTTGTAAGTTACGTGGTTGAACCCCTGCAGATCGGATATGCTGTTCCAACACAAACCACAGATGCTCGATTGGATTGAATGTCTGGAATTTGGAGGCCAGGGCAATTCCTCAAGTTCCGCGAACCATTCTCGAATAATCCGGGCAGTGTAACATGGCGCATTATCCTGCTGAAAGAAGGCACTAGTAGAAGGGAGTACCGTTGCCATGAAAGGATATACCGGTCACAGTCTTGGAGCAGGCGCTATACCTCATAGCATCCACAGCCATTGTGTTTTGTAACTATATGTTTCCATAGAGTTCCCATTAAGTTGCAGTCTCAAGACCCGACAGCCTGGTCATCTCCATGTGTTTTCTCTGAACCTTCTGCACCTTCCATCATCTGATCCTAACCAGCCATCTGAAATCTGAATTTCTGAAACTTTGGCCAACTGAGCTAAGCTACTTTGTCTTTTTTCACATTTTACACTGTAATAACTACCCAGTTTGATTAATGTGGTGGGCGTGATTACTGGCCCAACTTTCACGTGTTCCCCTGGTTGGGTCATACTCAAGGGTTGGGGCTGTGACATCGGATATCAACTAACTGGTTTAATGTCCAGCGAGAATCGGTGAGCCAGCATTTCACACTGAGCTTGCCCTTAGTGTGACCAGTGGTATTTGGACGCTAAGAGTTTGACATTATCAAATCATCTGATCGTTCGCCTGTGTTGTCAAGAAAGTAGGATTTATTGTTGCTGTTTAGTGTTTCGTGTCGGTAGAGGACTTAGTGTACTGGTGCTCTGATCCTGTGTTGTTTACTTTGGAGTTGTTGGCGAATTCTGGTGGGACCTCTACGATGTTTTTTATTTGTGTAGGAGTGTCATTCCTTGAGTGCAAGCTGCCCTGTCACCACAACTTCCTCGTGAAGAGAAAAAGCAGATGACTCTTTGATGGATGCTATGCGTGGAAAGAATTTCGATTTGGTTCAAATACGTTCATTACGCTGAAAGAATAATTGAGGCATCACAGGTCCGGATCAAGTGGTGGGAAAATGCAATAAACAAGGGGTAAGGATGCATCCCTCCTTAAGATTGCTTGTAAAGCAATGGTGGTAAAACTGAAATCTAATCTTTTGGTCCCTCCTTTCACTTTTTTCCCACTAGATTGAGTTTCTTGTCACCATTCCCACTCCCATAATGTTTTCTAGATTTCTAGACACTGATCATGTATGCAACAGATAAGTAATCATAATATTTCATAATGGAATTCGATAATTCTGACATGAAATACTTAGAAATATGTTGTGTATAAACATAAATACATTTAAACAATTAAGATGTAATCACATTGAGAACTGTTGTCGAAAAATATTCCGAAATATTCTCTTATAGCAGAGCATATATTGAATAGCAAATGTCTCTATTCTAAGCTTGTTTATACTTTTATTCAAAAGAAATATAATTTTACTATAATGTATAAATGCAATAAACAAAATATTTCTTATCGCATAATAATGGAAACTTGTGCATCATGAGGATGAAATTTGCTTTTCTCTTTTTAAGCAGCATCAATTTGCTATGCAGATTAATAAGTTCATTAATTACTCTCAGTCTGCAGCCACTCGCGTTTATTAGTTTCTACTTGTGTTCAAAGAGTCATTACGAAGTTATAATAGCCTGTAGGGTATACGACACATTCATCCTGAGTGGTCAATTAGATGTAGATCAAAGTGAATGTTCCCTTACTATTATGGATGCTTTTAAAGACACGGTGACAGGCTCCAAACTGTGAACAGTCACTGTGTAACAGTGAGTATAATAACAAATGGAAAGTTTAACAAATCTCCATTAGTGATTTGAACAATAAACACTTGCCGTGCAATGGCTTCTGCTTCTAATATCCAAAAAGATATTGGAACAATTTCAGACAAAAGTTGCAATAAACCGCAGCTATGAAAAATGTCCTTTTTTATTTTACACATAGTTAAATTTATATTTCCAAAGCTCTCTACTGCATCTTTTACTTAAAATATTTGTTTCTTTCAGAATATAAAGTAGCTTTTTAACTCTATGCACTATAATCAAATAAGTAATGTTTGCTAGGTAGCTATCCTACAGTGCGTTTTTTTTTCTGGAACAAAATCTACAAAGTAAAATCTAATATATCAATAACAGTCATTTATTTTATTTTCTTAATATTTAATATTTGTACCAGCAGTAATATGTTGGCTTTATATTCAAATAAATTTTTCTCCATCGATTATTTCTTTTCTTTTTCGTATTTTACATTGGAAACTCGGACATTCTATTGCGATCCTTGGATAAAGTGTTAAGAAATTAGTAAAGAAAGCAGTCAGGATAATGAATAATCTCAGTCAGATATGGTTTGTGAAGGAACTACATAGGTACAGAGGTTGGAATTGACTCAGTCGGTAGTGGCCAGACTCGTAATCTGATGTTCCTTGGTACGATTCTCAAATGGGCCTGCGTTGAGAATTTTCTCCTCTAAATTCCGTTCTGTCTAAAATTACAAAAATGCGAATAGTAACATTTTATTCCTACCTATTGGAGATGAGTTTCCTGGAAAGATTAAATGCGAGCTTGAGCTGGGTTCAATTACCATGTCACAAGTTCAACTGAACGTTTTTTCGTTTTACTTATAATTATGAAAAACTAAGTTAAACAAGTGAAATCATTTCTTTCGATTATAATTAAAATCTTCATTCAGCAGCGGTGTTTCAGTTTAATTATCTTGGTAGCTATGTAACAGATACTGGTGAGGTACGGCATGAGATTAACAGACGAATATGGATTGCTGCCGGGACTTTTAAGAATCTATGCAGAGTTGGAGAAATAGACGTGTACATGTAAAGACTAAAATTAGACTGCATAATGGTTTTTTCCCTTTAGATATAATTACGGTAGTGAAACCTGAACCCTTTATAAGCAAGATAACAGGAAACTTAATGCTTTTGATTTAGAGGGTGTTTCCTCACAGCATCCACTCTCTGTACAGATTTCAATGGAAGATAGGGAACATCAAAATAAACATTTTCGTCTATGAATGTATGCCCACTGACGTAACCCTTCGGTGCTAGAGGTCGCTGACACAAATATCGGTGGAGCTGGTACATAAATGAATGGAAAGAAGTGTGAACAACATGTTTATTTAACTAAGGTGCTCAAAGTTGCGACCGGCAACATCATTGCACGCATGACAGCGCCGAAGCATTGATTGCCGTACGTGTTGAAAGATTCCCAGAATTTCGCAAACAATTGCACCGGGGACAGCGATTCTTGCGACGAGGTCTTCATCTGAGTCAATGGGAGTCCCGTACACGGTTCTTCATGTGTCCCCAGAAGAAGAAACCGATATATGCTAAATCGGACGATCTTGGTGGCCAGGCGACATGTCCACCCGGCTTCTCCATCGGCCCCAAAAGTGACGTTCAGATAATCCCGCATATCATTGTTGAAGTGTGCTGGCGCCCCGTAGTGTTGAAACTACATTCGTCTGCGAATAGCCACGGGATCATCTTCCAGCAATCCCGGCAACGTTTCTTCAAGAATTACCCGATAAATATGCCCGTTGAATCGGGGAGGCAGCAGGTATGGCCCAATCAAAATGTCATGGACGATACTAACCCAAACATTGACGGCGAAACGTTGTTGATGACCATGCGTCATTGTAGCATGTGCATTTTCGTGCTCCCAAACGTGAGAATTGTGCACATTAAACACACCCTCACGTGTGAAAGAGGCCTCATCTGAGAACAGCACATAAGTTGGAAAATCAGGCTGCACCGCGGTCTGCTGCAGAAACCAGCGCACGAATTTCACATGAAGAGGGTAATCCTGAGATTGCAATGTCTGGATTCTCTGACGATGAAACGGATGCAACTGCTGCTCGTGCAATACTCTTCACACGACGGCGTGTTTCACAACGAGGCTACATGCAACAACTCACTTGCTTGTGCCTGGATTGTCCTCAATCCGCCGTAGGATCTCTTCTTCCATGTCAGGAGTGCGCATGGTTCTCTCTCAACCAGTGTCATGCACGCTTGCATGGAATGTTCTAGTTTCTCGCAGTTGCCAGTGCAAAAGCGTAAATTTTTGGTGGTTTGGCACACGTCAAACGCAAAACGTTGTTTGGAAGCAAAACGTTGTTTGAGAAGCATTGTCAGTACAACCTCACAGCAGCTCTTCCGTTTCCATTGGCAGCCCCCTGCAGCAGATGCATGTCAGCCATCTCAGTAGTCGTGAAAGATTCCATGTTACACGTAATGTGTCTCATTTACGAATGTCAACGGCAAACACAAGTCCTTTCTCCATTCTCAATTCGCGCATCTAGCTAATTACAGCACTGCCAAACAGCGCCCTCTAGCACTGAAGGTTTACGTCAGCGGACATATATTCATATACGAAAAAGGTTTGTCTTGGTGTTCCCTATCTCCCATTGAAATTTGCACAGAGAGTTTTGAAACACCCTGTAGATGCTTACGCAGTATCTTGGGCATTAGGTGGTTTAACTTTGTAAGTAATGATGAGTTTAAGCAAAGGAGTCGGCAACCTCCTATAAGCAGCATATTGTGCAGAGAGAGACTCCGTTGGTTTGACCATCTTGTCATTATGCATAATTATTGATTAGAGAATAGGGTTATGAAGAGTATACCTAAATATCTCAGAAAAAGGGGTCCTAGGATGCTGTGAGCAGAAAATATCAAGCAGGACCTTGCTAGAATTGGTCTACAGTTGTGAAATACAGCAGATTTACCTCAGGAGAGTGTGTTTGAAGAACTAAATTGCATAATCTGGTTGGACCTTCCATAACCCATGACTGCTTGATGATGATGATGATGATGATGATGATGATGATGATGATGATGATGCTTCCCCAATGTTTGATTATTTTTAAATGAATTCTGTTATTAACGATTCGACGTTATTGTTTATAACGATGTTACAAAACATTGAATAATTTTCAGTTTTCTCGAAGTGTTTTAAAGAATTTTATTTCCAGATTTATGATTTGAATTTATTTTAAAATATTTATAATTAGTTTAACGTTTTTTATAATCTATTCAAGGAAATTTTTAAACACCAAAGCAGTTAACAGCGTTCATTTCTGCACAGGGTTTTACGATTATGTCAGAATATTTTGTGGAGCTTCGACTCAGTAATTATCGAAATAATTCAGGCTCGTTAGCGGAAATTTCAACTCGAATTGATCTGTGATATCTAAAGAATCAGTAAAAAATTGGTCATTTAAATTTTAAAGCAAAAGAGCAATGTTCAGTGTTTATGGACAGACAGTCTACAAAGCGAAAACAATAGTTCGTGTTTTTTTTAAAGAGCCAAAAATAGAAATTCCCCTTTGATAACACATTCCAAATTCAAGAAGTTAATGCTCATTTTCTTGTTAATGTTTCGAGTCCCAGCTGAACCAACACTGAGTTTTATCTTCACAAAATTCCCCGCCCTTCCCAAGGTCAGTAGAGGACACCGATGCGTTTGTACAGGCCACCGTCCATCGGATGAGATGTTAAGCAGTTGAACCGTATGTGGAAGAGCCGTACACTGTGCACGTTAAAGAACACAGTAGATGCTCTTGACGAGAGGCTACCATCTGTCTCCTAACAGCTGTCAGTGGGTCTCGTCCCTCCAATATTCTCTGAGTCCACCGGGTCGTTGTGACCAGGCTATTTAGCCCATTGTGTAGAAAAAGTGCCGTTCAGAGCTAAAACAACCGAAGCTCTTGAAAGTGTCTGGTAAATCATGAATTAGATAAAATTCATTGATGATTAAAGAAAAAACTAAGTGCACGAACCGCAGCTGAAAAATGTCCATACGGGATTATTTTAAATACTTTAAACAACCAGTTATTGTTGAAGGACATTGACCAATTAGAAAATTATATATTCATTCAGTTTTAATACATTTGTTCAAAAATTGGTTGGATAAAAATATAAAAACTGCTACTTATAATACAAGATGCAATAATTCTGTAAATCTCGTTAAATATTTACCGAGTAAAACTGTGGTTAAAAATTATATTTACCTTGCACCAAAATTATTAAATTTTTGTCAGAGAATAATATATATGGATTTACTTCGAATCTTAATAAATGGCTACAGAGTATTAAAAATATTATGTCATTTTGTTGTAAAATAAATTAAATATTTTGATTTTTGTTCCAAATGTTTGTTTTCTCATTTTTTTATTATTTAAAAAAATAGCAAATTTAGACTATCAGATGCATATAAGTTTAATAAATTCCAAACGTGAATTTTTAATCTCTTGTGGATTTACATAAATTTCCATTTGGAATATTTCTTCGCACTGGGATCAAGGTGTGTACTAAATACTTTTTTTTGGAGTCAATAAATATTTATTTCATTGTATGATTATACTGCTGTTTAAATTTTATCGTCGGCTTTAATTGATGCGTAAGTACTTCTTTTTCAAATGATGGCTCAAAAGTACAGTTCCATCTACTGACTATTTTCTCATTAGCTTTCAATCAATGCTTTAAAGGAAATAATAATGGACCATTTTCGAGTCAAAATTATTTTGAAATCATGAAATATATAAAGTAGTGTGCTAAAAATGAATAATATATTTTATTAATAATAGTTACCTTGGTTCGCAAAAGAATTGGGCAAAATCGATTCTGTGGAAATGAAATGTATATCATTTGATTTCCACAGAATCGATTTCGCCCAATTCTTTTGAAAATAAATATAAAAATAAATCAAATAAAATGATCAATTTCATTGTATTTGAAAACGAGAGTCCCATATTCGCCAGAGGGGATATGATTTTTCTAGTTTAAATGTGAACATTTTTAATAGGAATTGATTCACATTGGAATCCATGAACAATATGTCATCTCCCTTATTGGAAAAAGACTCGAGGTGATAGTTTGAAAGTCAATTAAGAATAGCTGACCATTGATATTATTATTACTATTTCGTTAACATTATGGCCAAATGAGCTCTTTCAACTGATTTTAAAAATTATTGACACCATAAAAATCACCATGTACAAATCAAAAGTTCTACGTAGAGGACGAGAGGAAAATGTTGTTCTGAAAATTCAAAATAAACATAAAGAAAAAAATAAATAATGCCCAAACGCTTACCTTCATCTTTTCTTAATCGCAGTCGAAAGTGGTCGTAAGTACTTCTTTTCAAATAATGGCTCAAAAGTACAGTTCCATCTACTGAATATTTTCTCATTAGTTTTCTCAAGCACTGAAGTGACATAAAACCAACATAATTTTTCTTTTGTCATAAAAAAGGGACAAGGTGTTTTATTGAAACTGCGAAGTATTTACTCTGAGAAAAGCAAATGAAATTGAAATGACCAATAGATGAATTTTGTGATAGATAAGCAAATAGCAAAAAAATAATGGATCGGGTTGAAATTTAAAATAAAATGTTAAAATGGTAATATAATACCTAGATGCATTTTGACTATTGAACTGTATATATATATATACAGGACCGGATCTAGAGAAAAAAAATAAAGGGATACCATTAAAGTATAAAATCCTCCATTCTATTTTAAAGAATTTCTTGAAAATACATTAATATACACCGAAGAGACAAAACATTATTACCAGCGTGTCTTTATGCAAATCGAAGCAGCTGTAGGAAAACAACAACGCGTGTGAAAATCATGAAACAGTATAAATAACACCTGATAAAGAGCTATGTTAATCAGTATTATTCTTGTTCTTCAGATGGGAAAGGCAGCGGATTAAGTGAGTTTGACAAAGGCTAAATTGCAATGGTCAGACGCCTGGGTCAGAGCATTTCCGAGATGGCAAGGCATGTGGGGTGCTCACGGTCAGACATGGTTAGTCCCTTCAAAAAGTGTTCCGAGGAGGGAAAAACTACGAATCGCCGACAAGGTGTGGGCTGACAATGGCTCGTCGATGTTACAGGTGAGCGAAGATTATCCCGTATGATATATATCGCGAATTGTGATTCGCCCGTAATTTGAATGCTGGTGATGGGAGTAATGTGTCACAACACACAGTATATCGAACCCTGTTGAAAATGGGCTGCTAAGCTGCAGGCCGCTCCGAGTGCCCATATTAATCTCGGTTCACCATCGGAAGTGCCTATATTGGGCACGCGAGCATGAACACTGAACCTTGAATAATTAGAAGAAGGTCATCTGGTCCGATGAATCTCGTTTCCTGTTGCACCATGTGGACGACCGGGTGCGTGTGAATTGTGAACCTGGAAAGGGTTGGTAACAGATGCACCTTGAGACGTAAAGAAGCCGGTGGAGAAAGTGTAATGCTTTGGGCAATGTCTGCTGGGAGACCCTGGGTCCAGTCATTCATATACAGGAAACTGTGACGTCTACCACCTACCTAAACATAATTGCAGACCAGGTACATCCTTTAATGGAAATAGTATTCACCTCTAGAAGTGCTTTCATTCAGCAGGATAATGCGACATGCCACACTGCCGGGATTGTCCGAGAATGATTCGTGGAACACGAGGAAGACTTCCAGGTAATGCCCTGGCATCAAAATTCCCCAGACACCAATCCAATCGAGCATCTGTGGTTTATGTTGGAACAGCATATCCGATCTGCAGGGGTTCAATCACTTAACTTATAAGAGTTAAAGGATGTGCTGGCAACGTGTTGGTACCAGATACCACGACATCTATAGAAATCTTGTAGCATCCATGCCTCGCCATGTAAGAGCTGTTTTGGCGGCGCGTGGACCACCAACATCATATTAGGCAGGTAGTCATATTGTTTTGGCTGTTAGGTGTATATAATTTTAATATCCAGCATTCACCTTATTCCCCCTACGCCCGTCTCTGTATACCTGTAAATGTAAAAAAAAAAATGAATATTTCTTCCATATCCATTATTTGCGATTCGTTTTCAAGCTGAAGTAATATTAAATTTATTTTAAAATCTACCTCAAGATAGCAAAATCATGATGCAACAGTCCTTAAATTTGATAATCACTTGTATATGAAGTAGCTTAGATTGCTTTTTAAAATATGAATTTTGCTCACCTACATTTGACTGGAAAAATAAATTATTACATAAAACAAGAACTTACTATTAATTTTGATTATTTATTTTTTTAATCCGTACTTCCATTCTGACGCACAACTTGTAATGTATTAAAATATTTGAATATAGTTGAAACATCAAAGGCTGCTTAAGGCGACTGTTGATTTATCGGCAGTCATATTGCAGTAAAAATGAGTGATATGTATAATAGCGCAATTATATAAAGACTGTAAACTGTATCTCAAACAATAATTAAAATCGTTACTGAAATGGTGCTTTTAGAAGACAATAAGTTCGAAATCTGCATTTTCGAAAACAAAACAAGAGCAAAGATCTCCTAACTGTATTCACGATGTTTCAGAGCTAGGTTAATTTGAATAAAAAGCTAACAAACATTTGCAAAATGTTGAAAAATTAGAAATTTAATAATTCAAAATTTATTAGAATACATGAAGCATAATTAAAATTAAATATTTTTAATAAATTTCATCAAATTTATATTGAAATATCTGTATAATTTTGTATTAAATACGATAACAACAGTTAATAGATTGGGCTGATGACAACTCTACATTGAAGAAACTTCAAAAAACTCCTTACAATTTCTGAAATCTCTGACATGAAACTAACCTACAGTATATGAATTTATAATATATTATGATTAATCACTCGCCTCTCGGATCTTAAGTATAATAGAAATTTTGCATTTCACGATACGGCCCAGATGTTAACAAGAAATTTTACAATCATGAGAAAATTGTACTCTCGGTTTTATCTTGCAAAACATTCAGGATGATCAATTCATTACTGAATTACTATTTCTGAGATCTAGGATGAAATATATTGCTAGAAACAAAAATACATTATTTAAGATGATTTCTTGATAAAGGTAAACTTCCCATTGAGCTATGCTAAGTGGAAATTTTACTTTATAGTAAGTGGAACGTTAAGTGGGAAGTTTACCTTTATAAGACCTTGAGAATTGTGAATACTGTTTTCTGCGTTCTGTCATGTAGTACAGGTAGTAGACAGAAAAATGTAAATAGTTCCATGTTATCTCAGTAGAAAATCACAATCAGAGATCAATAACTTCAACATGATTTTAATGTAAAATATATCTAGAGGTAAATTAAAGATCTCAATCAAATCTGACTAAATCTCGATTTTATACAATATTTTTTTTAGTATTCAAATAGTCAATAATTATTAAAAAAATTAATGAAAGCATTGAAATAGGTTAAGAGATCAGTAAAGCTATGATCAACTATGATCTCTGATCTCTTAACCTGTTTTAATGTTTTAATCAAATATTGGGGCCAAATTTTGTATCCTCTTAAATATACCAGCTTTCATAACTCTTTAAATACTGAAAACATTGTTTAAAATCGAGATTTAGATGATTTAATTGATATTTTTAATTTATCTCTAGACATATTTTTCATTAAAAATCATATTGGAGAAGTTGTAGATCACTGAATGTGATTTCTTATTGAGATAACACGGAAAAGTTTCCATTTTTCTGTTCAATACCTGTAGAATATAACTATAATATTTGTCTTGCATTTTCTTCATATTTAAATGAAATGTGTATTCTATTTGATCTTGAAAGTAATAATCGGATTTCTAAACCAGTTACAATCGATATATCGTAGATGTATATTATTTTAAACACATTTATCCCATTTTTAACACAGTTTCAGAGTTAGGTTAAAATATGACCACTATTTGACTTGACGTTCAAGGAATGATTGTATCGAATTATTGCATTGCATTTTTCTCTCAGTTATAAAGTGTATTATCATCATACAAAATATTTCATATTTCTATCACATGTACTTTGTAATAAGTTGTAATGTAGCCTCTATCTGACATTAAAGAAATGATCGTATCTCTAATCTGTAACTTTTTTCCCGCTGTGTACCACGTAGATTATCTATCTCAAAATGTATGATTTCTAATACCCTTAATCATAGTTTTAAAGACGTCTTACATTTTATATGAAACGAATCGCAATATATTTATTACACTGTTATGTTTTCAGAGATGAACGAAATGGATCATTCCGAGACACCAAATTTCACATGTTATAAACATTTCTATCATAGTTTGGCTAAAAGGTGATATCTAATTAACTTTGAAGAAATTATGGATATCAAATATATTATGTTTGAGGATATTCACAGCGCGAATAATCCCCAATAATCAGTTTCCATTTCTAACACATTTACTCATTAGGCTATTATTTAGGCTGAGTATAACTTCTAATTGACCTTGAAGGACTTCACATTTAATTTGGCATTTCTCTGAGATTCACGACGTGAATCACCCAGAAGAGTAAATTTTCAAATTCCCAGAATTTCTGCAATAGAATCAACCTGTATTCAGCTTATTAGAACTAATGTCAGTAAGTCAGCCAACTATATGATGATTAATATAAAATGTTTACATGCTTGGATTGTTCTTTAGTCTGATCTCCTTAGCAGTTACGATGTTTCCTTTTAACAGCATCTAGTGCAGGCGTCGGCAACCTATGACCCGCGGGTCACCAAGTGACCCATTTAATAATTTCAAGTGACCCACTTGAGTTCCGCAAAAAAGTATAATATATAAAAATAAATTATATTTTATTTGCAGAACTCAAGTGGGTCACTTGAAATTATTAAATGGGTCACTTGGTGACCCATTTAATAGTATATTTACTACGAGATATATATACTTACTACGAGATATATATACAGTAGTATATTTACTACGAGATTAACGATAATTTTGATTTACGATCGTTTTCATGGAACAATTCCTTGGTTAATCGAGGGACCATTGTATTCATAAAGATCATGTATACCAAACCTTATAGAGAATTAAATTTTAAATAAACGGGGGGAAAGTAAAACATGCACAATAAAAATTGCATATCTAGCATTGCTTTCAAAAACGGGAAACATTTAGCAGCACAGCTATATTTGAATGTTTCATGAAAGAAAAAGTTCAGTAAACTATGAAGTATAAATAAAATACATCCAGATTCGGATTTAAAATCAGAAATGATTCAGCATTTGAATCGTAAATGCAGACCGTAGACCTCACTGAGAAAATGCTTGGAAAATAACTTCGATGGAGTGAAGTTTGTTTCTTGCAGGTAAACCCTAGTCGTCACGGTCCTCCTTCCTCCAAA
Organism: Ryuthela nishihirai; assembly: GCA_038380435.1. Lineage (NCBI taxonomy): Eukaryota > Metazoa > Arthropoda > Arachnida > Araneae > Heptathelidae > Ryuthela > Ryuthela nishihirai. The sequence goes on along the minus strand of JAWZYU010000016.1, from coordinate 61,857,559 downwards.
GAAGTGCAGCGCTTTACAAAATGCAGACGCAGTTTGTTTATGAAAAAGGAAAAAAAATCAACTTTGCTTTACAGGAAATGCTTTTCAATAAACGGAGAGCTTCCATGTCGGGAGATGATGATGATTAGGGAAGGCGAGTTTGCGTCCTTCCGGCCAATCGCACACATCTCTACTAACGAGCCGATTACATACATCGCTGCGTACCTAGTTAGGTACTCAGGCGAAGACGTCGCTGTCTCAGAATCATCACAGAGGAAAGAATTTTTCGCATTTCGCTTCAATCGCCAATATTCAGGTTGCAACTCTCGGGGGGTATCAGAGGAATGAGGTCCTGATTCTTTGATTTAAGAGCAGTTATGTAAATCGAAGTAAAATCTTAGACTCATCACAATGTGTAATTTCGAATATAATAACATGATATGAGTTAATTTACTTTGTGTTTCCATAGTTCATTTATATAAATATTAAATATCTGGATTTGTTTTTCCTACGGAAATAGGCATGTGTCTTTAGGATAGCTAGCGTTTTAAAAGATGAAGATCTTGGTGAAGATCATTTAGCAATGCAATATCGAGCTTCGACGACTCGAACAGCATAACTGAAATATTCACTGTTTCCACAAAATAAACTAACAGGTTGGCGTCAGAAAATTTTAAGTTGCAGAGAATGGTACTAATGCTGTCAGTTGGATTGTGGAATTGGGTGATAGTGATGGTAGTTCAGTTATTCGTAATTAAATGAGATGCCTAAATGGTGAAAGTACCTGTGTATTAGTTAAATGGGAAAACATGACAGATAGATTCGCCTTTATTTTCATTTTGATATGACTTTCACATTTAGTAAACTTTAAGCAAATCATGCAAAAATTTATTTCATTTTTCATAGGAAATCTTATTTTTAATGAGTTGGGTTCTTTTACCTGTGAGCGGCAATTTTTGCACAAATTGGGCGAAATGGTCAGGTCACAAATACCTCGAAAGCTCAGAGAAGATTGTTGATGGGGAACCACAGGACAGCTGTTAGGAGACAGATGATAGATGGCAGGTTCTCGTCAAGGCATCTAGCCTGTTCTTTAATTGGCACAGGGTATGGGCTGTCCCGCACACAAGGCCACGGCTCAATGTCCCATCCGACGTATTTTCAAGCCCATGTTGACTGAGAACAGGGTGGAGATTTTGCGAAGATAAATCTCAACTCTGGCTCATGTAGGACTCGATTCTGGGAACTACAGATTAAGAGCTTGATTCTCTACCAGCTGAGCCCCCACCCCCACCCAAATTTAGTGGAATGTGACAGAGAGGCAGTTATACCCTACAGAAAGGCTTAATGAATTTCTCTAGGGAGGAATTCAAACCCATAGCTTCTTGTTAACTTATCAGGTACTTTTCTGTTCTAAGTTATCAATATTCTGAGATATCCCAACATCTGCTAAAACAATTAAGGAGAAATGAAATTCTGCGATTAGGCATTTGCCACGAAGCCTTCAGATGAATATTTTTATTTGATTTAGGTTGCATAATACATATTTTAACATACTATAATTGAACACAAAAAGCATGAATAATTCCATGTTTTGCACGCTTATTTTCAAAAGATACGTCGATGTTGTGTAAAATGTAAAAACGAATGCAAAATGGCTCCTTTGAACACTTCATTTTCATTGACATTTGCAAAACAATTGAAAAATATAGAAAGAAATTAAGCAACAAGTTAATAACTGAAGAGAAACAAATATAATTATATATAAATGAGGAACATATGCTCTTTTTTATTATTATTACCTATCTTCCTATTGCTTTTGACTTTGACTTTGGGTTTGTCAGTTGGTAGATATGTGTATTTGAAAAAATGTTGCTCCACCATATCTTTTGAACAAGATGGAGAAACTTAATGATTTATGTCCTAAATGGAAGCTGGTGACGCCGGGCGTGTCATAGGTCTATTAAAAATTGACCTCCACATTATTTCTTCCCACCTAAAATAGGGGAAATGTGAAAACAATTCTTAAACTATATCTCCAGAACTGAAAGACCGAAAGTAACAAGCGATATATCGAATGAATGTTTCTGACGCGGGGAACGTCTTAAGCTGCGAAAAATTGACTTCTCTTGCGTTCTTTCCCCTACAAAAAAGGGGGGGGGATAAAAATGATTGTTCCCCTATATCTCCTGAATGCGAGTGCATAAAGTAACGAACTATGTGTCAAATGATAGCTAGTGAGTGACGTGGGGAGTGTTGTAGGCTATATAAAATTGATTCTCCATTATTTCTTCCTACCTGAAAAACAGGAAATATGAAAGTCGTTCTACTATGTCTTCCGAATATGGGGGCCTACAGTTACGAGTTAGGCGTCAAATGAAAGCTCGTACAATGGCACGAGCTTTCATTTGTACAATAATAGTTGGGTTAAATCGTATTTGCAATGTGAAAATTCTTTTTGGAATGACACATATTATATTAATATTAACATATTAATTGTACCTTAATGTATTTGTTAAAATAGATTGTAACTAAATAATATTAAAGAAACGAATTTATGAAAATTTTTAAAACGTATATAAAGATATCGATATTTTAACGGTTAGAAAATCATATATTCATTCAATTTTACGACATTTGTTTAAAAATTGGTCGAACCAAAATATAAAATTTGCTAATTATAACACAAGATACAGTAACTCTGTTAATCTCGTTGAATTCTTACGTAGGATAACTTTGGTTAGAAACATTACCTTTACCTTGACGAAAAGTATTTAATTTTTTTGCCACCCAACATAAAAATGGAAAAACCTTTACATAGCTTTACATCAAATATTTATAAGTGGCTACTGCATATTGAAAATATTGAGTTATGTTCTTTTAATATAATTTTATGTATATTTTTTTTGTTGTTCTTCAAACGTTTTTGCTTTTATTTGCTAAATTAGTTTGTTCTGATTACTTTAAAAATGCTTAATATGTTTAGACTATTTGTTACCAAAACTGATTAATCAGATATTGAGTTTTAATAAATTCCATAGGCAAGTTTTATAAACTGTTGTAGATTTCTGTAAATTTCCGATGGAATTATTATTATTATTATTTTCTTATGTTACTTACGTGAGTGGCACAATCATGGTATTTTGGAGAGGGAAATAAAATGATTGTGCTACCTAAAGTAACTAATATGAAAAAAAAAGTAAAAATATAATGACATAAAAACTAATTACGGGGAAAAATTCATTGCTATTATTTTCCACAGAAAATGGAAAGGAAGGAACACCGTATTATAGACTTTCGTTATATTGTTGTCTTCAGCATCAGCATTATCAGTTAAAACAAGAAGAAGAATTTTTTTCTGATTATGGAGTTAATAGTGTAGACCTAATAAAAAGTGAGGCAAATATATAGATGTGAAAGTGTTATAAAATATTTTTTGAAAAGATTCTTTATGAAATAATTGATATTTATAAAGGGAATATTAAATATTAGATAGTGCAGGCAAATGCACAGAATTTTGAAATTGTAATGCAAAAAATAAACATTTATTCTTTAATATTGTGTTTAGGTATTGTGTGAAGAATTACAAGAGAAACTTAACAAATACTTAAAGGTTTTATGTTTCGTTGCTCTTGTAATTCTTCACAAGTTCGCTCTAATGGCGACTGATGAACGACAAACACAGAGAAGTGCACTTAGAGATGTCCGTACGTTAATCTCCTCATTTAATCCCTAATTGAAATTCTCGAATTGCTGAGACTCGATCATCATATGAATATTAATACAGATTAATGGCTTATAAATAAATGCCTTGAAATTGTTTTGCTTAAAGATCAATTACGTTTCAACCGAAAACAGTGTAGATAAGATAAACAGATAAGATAAATCAAAAATTCTTTTTGGGTTAGATAGGTAGAGAAGAATTATTACGATATGCACTTTCAGAAGCTCTCTAGCTATAATTACGCCCTCTAGCGGAGGAGAATTTTTAAAATCTTAGAGGTTGGGTTGGGTTGTTTTACCTCTGAGAGTTTTACCTCCGCACTTTTTTGCACAACATGGGCTAAATGGTCAGGTCACAAAGACCCCGAAGGCTCAGAGAGGGTTGGGGGAGGGACCCACTGGAACAGCTGTCGGGAGAGAGATGGTAGCCTCCCGTCAAGGCCATCCAGCGTGTTCTTTAAGGTGCCCAGGGTATGGCTCTCCCGCACAGGGGGCCACGGCTTAACGTCCCATCCGACGGACGGCGGCCTTTTCAAGCCCATCGGTGTCCCCTACTTACCGTGGGCAGGGCGGGGAATTTTGCGGAGATAAATCTCAACGCTGACCCAGCTGGGACTCGAACCTGGGAACTACATATTACGAGCCTAGCGCGCTACCGACTGAGCCACCCCGCCCCAAAAAATTTTAGAGGTCTGAGAGTCACTTAAAGGAGAGAAAGTGAAGAAAAATTATTTATTTAATATAGTTCCTTACTATGGTTTTTGATACCATTTTTATTCTGCACAATAAGAGAACTTAATGGTATACGAAAGGGTAGGGTAAAATTCCTGCAAAAATATTTTTGGTGCACTTTCTGTGGGAAACAATTATTAAATCCATTAAAGGTTTTTTAAAAAATTATTTAACCCCGAAATATTTACGGATATGTTTTTAAACTTAACAAGATGCATTTAATTGTTACTTGTTGGAACCATTACCATTTCACTTCCAATGATCAGGTTTGTTGCGGGAAAAAAACTGTTTTTAACAGGATGGAAAGAAAATATGCAGGACTGCAATAAGTGTATTTTTTAGGATTAAATTAATATATTACAAAAATACTTGTTTAGTTGTTGTTTACAAAGCTTAGTTGCATTAGGTTATATTCTGATACCCAAAGATGTTTAAAAAGAAGTTTCAATATCAGTAATATTTAAATATTTCGATATATTATATTGAAATTTTCTCAAAAACTGATTTAAAACTTAAGCACAAATTTTTATCTCGTTTTCAAAGAAAACGAGAGAATAGTTTCGCTTTGTCGTCTGTCTGTCCGTCTGTACACATCGAACTTTTTTCTGTACAGAGATAAATCAAAAATAATTTTTGGGTTAGATAGGTATAGAAGAAATATTACGATATGCACTTTCAGAAGCTCTCTAGCTACAATTACGCCCTCTAGTGGAGGAAATGTTTGAAAATTCAAAACTTTCAAACGAATATTGCAAGCGATGTTTTTATAATAGAAATTTGAAACTTTCTTGGTGGAATTCGAAGGTCATGAATTTCCCATTTCCATCAATGACTTGATCTTTTAGACCCAGAGGGGGTGAGGAAACACACCTTTTTAGTTTTGCAGATAATTATTTTTGAGATAAATGGAAAATTTTTATTGGGTTAGATAGGAATTGATAAAATTTTGTGATTCACACTTTAAATATTCCAAAAACTATAACTGCGACCTCTAACAGTGGAAATATTTGCAAATTCCAAAATTTGAAACAAATATTACAAACGACGTATTTAATCTAGAAATTTTACATTTTGGTGGTGGAATGTCAATGTCATGATATTTCCGTTGGCAACATTGAATTGACCTCTTAACTCACAGGGTGAACACATTTTGTTTGTTTTAATAGATAATTGCTTGCATTAGAGATAATAAAAAAAATTCTTTTTTGGGTTAAATAGGAATTGATAAAACGTTATGAATCATACTTTCGAAATCTTTTGAAAACTGTAATTGCTCCCTGTAACGTTGAAAGGGTTTGAAAATTCCAAAATATGCAGCGAATATTGCAACGATGTATTTTGATGGTGTAATGTGAACGTCACGAAGTTTGGATTGGAAACAAGAAGATGATAATAGAAAATTCTTTTTCGATTTGATTGGTACTAATTAAATAATATAATTAGCATTTTTTCAAATACTTAGAAGTTTTAATATATATATTTACAGATCACTGAAGTGACGAAACGACAGAAAAGTTTTCAAGTTTTACAAATAACATATATAGTTCAAAGATTTGAAAAATCAGTGGTAATTTAACAAATATTCCAGTGACAGCAATAATTTTCCCACTTTTCTGAGAGAGATATGGGAAATGTAACTTTTTAGATTTAAGAATTAAAAGACGAATACTAATTACTAATAAAATACTATTTGCTTTTTCCCATCATCCGCTAGCTCAAATTAAAACTTTTAAGGAATGAAATAGTAGGAAAAGGAAAAACTCAATTCTCTTTGAAAACGAGATTCTCATATGCGCCAGAAGCAATATGTGTCCTTCAAGTTAGCGATGGTATTAGACTTTGGGCAGCATTTTTAAATTGTTAAAAAATTCATTGTTCTACTCCCTATCTTTGACAAATATCCAAATGAGTCTCCTAAAATAATATATGCCAAAAATATGAGTTAGTAAAAAAACAAAGTTCAAACTGTGAAACACCGAAGAATTTTAGCCTCAAAAAAGGGAAGAGAAATCAGATTGGAGCATATATCCCATGTTTAACAACATAGATTTTGTTGGAAGTACATGAAATTTAAATTGACAATACTTGATTGAATAAGAGACAACCAAAAAAAAAAATATCGCCTCTGGTAATGTGGAACGTGTATTTAACCTTTCGTCGGTGACTCTCTGTTTTGAAACGCAATGGTCATACTGGGTATAACAGACCCATGATACGTTTATTACATTAACTACTTGAAAGTCGTTGTCTTTTTCTTTTAAAAAAAATTTTTTTACTGCATTGAAACATGATGTTCTTATTATTTATGCATATATTAATATATTTTAGGCCATAAACAGTAGTTCCATTTTTTTACATTATGTAACGTTTAAAGTTTTTCACTTGTTAATGACATCCAAGACTGTGAAACGTTTACAGTGAATTGGGTAATATTATACAGATATTGAGCCAGAGAAGAATGGCAGATATTGAGCCAGAAAAGAATGGTAGATATTCAGCCAGAGAAGAAAAGAATCTGCTGTATATTTGAGAGCATCTACTTTCATCTACTTTCATCTCTTTTTTTCTGTCTTCCTGTTTCTCGCTCCGTCTCTTTCTCTCTTTGTTTCCCCAAGAACTGTTTACAGAAGATAAAAGCTAAAATCGACGAATTCAGCATGCAGTTTCGTCTAATCGTAACTTAGATCAACTTTAGGACCCCCCAAAATTTTCCTCCTGCCAAAAATGATCCCCCTCCCCCAAAAAAGGAGGAAGGACTCGAACCTTCAAACACAGTATACTTCTTCCTCTAATTAACTTAGAATAATGTAAGAGTTTGCCCCTCTCCCTGAAAAAAAAGTAGTAGGGACTTCTCCTAAATACCAAGAACCGCAAACTCAGTATACTGCTTCTTCAAATCGCAATTCAGAGCAGCATAAGGGACGAAATATTTTTCCTTTCCTTTAAAAATCCCCCTCTCCCCTAAAAATGGTAGAAACTCCTAAATTATATTTAAATTTCCTAAAAATGGTAGAAACCCCCATATAGATCAACGCATGTTTAGTAACCTAATACTTCTCCTCTTCTCCAAAAGTTGATCCCACCTAAATGGTACTAAGTATAGTGAAACCTTCATATTAACTATAGTGTTTCCTCAAACTGCAACTCAAAGTAGTGAAAGTGTTTAGGCCCCAATATTCCTTGTTCTTAAAAAAATGGCACAGGATTTTTTTATCCACTAGAAAAAACTGGGAGGTATGTTTTTTAAACGGTTAGAGCTATATATGATCACCGGATTCAATATACATCTTCTTCTCATAGTAAGTTAAAGTAACCTAGGGATTTGATCCCCTCCATTTTCTTCTTTCCCTCAAAGGCACCCCCCACACACAGCACCATGCAAATACGAGGGAAGAATTTTTTCTAAAATGTAAATGCTATGATCTCAGAATTTTGTATATAGCTGCTCTCATATTAAATAATATGAGAGTTTGACATCCCTTCTTTATCCCATCTCCCGAAAACAGCCGCTCCATATGAAACTGGGAAAATAATTCGTCCTAAATGGTAAGATCTAGGATCACCAATTTGGTATACTGCTATCTCTTGTCATGGGTCTAAGCAATAATACCCCCCACACCTCCGAAAAGTAGGGGGGCGTATACAAAAACTATTACTGAGCCTAACGAGTTATACTGAAATGAAAGCCTATACAGCAAAATACATTGATCTCTCTGAAAAGTTTTATTTTCCTCACCTCTACTGATGGTAAGGAAGAAAAATCATTACGGGCGCCATAACTTCTCAACCATCACATTCTACTACAAAAAAGTTCAAATTTCTTAGTGTAAATAATCGCTAGCAATAATTGTTTAAAGTTGTGGCATTTTCCCGTTTTCCACCATTAGAAGACAAAATTTATGTTTTCATTCTATCGTCACCTTTAGCATTCTCTACCAGTGAAAATCCGTGCTAGTGGATGGTTGAGAAATGCAAATAGTAATATTTCTTTAATACTTTTGGAGTACAAATTTTTTTATTCATTTATCTCTTTAAAAAAGTTGCTTTTCGCCACTCCATTAGGGGTAAGGTGGGAAATTATCGATGCGAACCTATTTGTCAAGATCTTTCTTATTTATATGCCAGATCTGTTGGCTTAATGTCTCTACTAAACTAGACTCACACTACAGCTAACGTGTTCATTAAGAAAACCGGGCAGTTGGTTATATATAACATTTAATATCACACACTTAATAATACCTAAACATATATAAACACTTTACTTGGGTAGAGCCTTAGTTCACTGCCCCACCGATACAATAAAGTCAAACACTCTCTGAATGCTGACTCTAGATTTGACTCCAAAGTCCTTTAATATGTTGACTCTCAGAGTCAACGTCCCATTCTCCTTCCGACCCGTTCGGCGGTCAAAGGAGAAGTGTCCCCCTCTTCGTTCTCCCCTTCTGCACAAACGGCTGCAGACCTCATTAGGGATCCTTCTGTTCATGACACCTTGCTGCGCCCGGGTCTGATTTCTGAAATCTGGCATAACCTTGGCAGGTCGTACGTGCAGCACATGGCTCTCGCCTAACCAAATGTAGAATCAGGGGGATTCATGCAAACTCCAAGATGGGAACATTCTTGACACTATTGACAACCACTACCATCAAAATTTAAAGTTTTTGGCATTTGCAATTCTTGCTCTTCAGTTTGGCATTTTGGAACTTTTTCCGCAGTTAGAGAGTGTTATTAAGCCATTGGGAGATTCGAAAAATACGAAACGTAATATTTATCAATACTTATTCAACCTGCTAAAGATTTTTTTTTTATTTATTTATAGAAACAAAAAGGTTGAAAATAGATGTAAGTTAAACGCATGTCTGTTGGATAGTTTTACCTCTGAGCGGCACTTTTTGCACACAATGGGCTACATGGACAGCTCACAAGGACCCGAAGACTCGGAGAAGGTAGGGGAAAGGGAACCATTTGACACTTTTTAGAATGGTAGCCTCCAGTCAGGGCCATTCAGCTTGTTATGTCGAACCTGGAACTGCAGATTACGAGCCTGGCGCACTACCGACTGAGTGCTCTCCAATTGAGATTCTTATATGTTTATTTTTGCATTTGATTCATTAGAAGCGAATATTTTTCCTCTTTTTTTACTTAAAATAATTCATTTATTTTTGCAATAATAAGCAAAATGGTACATATTGAAACATACACAGTCGTATCAGAATAATATGACCACCTACCATATTATTCATATGGTATTATAATATGGTAGGTGGTCATATTATTCTGATACGACTGTGCATTTGATACTTCAAAATAGTGAGACCGATGGTCGCTTTGGGTTTGTGAAACACATTTGCTACAATTTGTGTCTTGCCAAGTAACTAATGGGTCGATCTAGTGTAAGTGAAATTGTACATTGTACCAAGATATAGTAAAGGATTGTGCTTAGAGGTACTGAGAAGGAATGAATCAATGCTAGCGTCGTTTGGAAAAAAATCGAGATACCAAATCTTTTGAGTCTGAGAAACCCACCTCAAGAAAATGATGTGTACCATTTAAACTTTAGAACTCTGTAATGGCAGATATTTTAATTAATGGATGAGTAGAGAAACGTAATCCAATATCTGTCCATCTCAAAAATAATTTTTGATTTATCGCTTAAAACAGCTGCATTTTCCTATCTTCCTGGGAGTAAGGGAGCAAATCTCTGTTGTCAGTATGAAAAAAATACTTTTTTTTTGCCTTAAGCGGAATACGAACCCATGTCACCCATAACTTGTCAGTGCGCTAACCAGGAACCCATCAGCGATTAACCTAACTCGTCAGCTGATGTGATTTATAGACTTTCCCGCATATTAGTTGTCCATATCTATAGACGGAAAGAGACGATAGAGTAAAAACAATGACTCGTTTTAAAAAAAAAACAGCTAAAATTATTTTAAACTGTGCTTCGAAAAAAAAATATTTTTCGCAATAGAGTGAATTTTTATAAGGAGACGAAAGTATTTCATTCAAAAGAAGATTGTTACTTGAAGCGAAAGTGTCCACCTAATTTTTCAAAGTTCATTGGATGTGAATCTTCTGCATTATGGTTCAAAACTTATAAACTTGGGTGTCCAATAATGATATGTTCGAGTTTGTGCTCACGATTAAAATTATTTATTTTCATTTATTATTCACGATATTATGTGGCCGCGGAGCGGTGCACTTAGATTAAAATTTGGCGAGGTAAATTTTCAGAAAGGACTGCTATGTTTATTATTCCGCAAGAAGGAATCGGAACCAACCAACTCATTTAAGAACCAATATCGATCGAAAAATCGTTATTTCTTAAGCAGAATATATTGCATTGCTAATGCCAATGTGCGTGAACGCATGTTTGCATCTCATATTGACAATGTAGCAAGATCCAGAGATGACAAATCCGAGTGTAGACATAAAAGAAATATTTTTAACTATATGGAGGGAGGGACTGCGACGAATAATTTGCCAAAACCCAGAAATCCTTTGCTAGAACAGTAAATGCTCGACTTCTTTTTGCATAAATATATACAGGGTGTCCGAAAACATTCGTTGGTTTCGATAACCAATATATAAGAAATTAATACACATATCGAAGAAAGCAATATTTTAATTCAAAGCGTACTTCAAATAGTTTTGAACATAATTTGGGAAGTCCAAATGTGCAGTGTTCGTGACACTGCATATGTCCAATCGGTATTCCACTTCTTGCCATGCACTCTGCAGCATATCTATTGTTAGTAATAATAATCACTGGAGCTAAAAATTCAATTCATAAAACTTCCAAACTACAAATGAATGATGAAAGGAATTTGGAAGCTACTATTTGTCCTACAACGCAAGGAAATAATAGAGGGACAAATGAACCTTCCAATTGGAATAATAGGAGCCAAATCATAGGCCTATTCATCAAATTGTTTGATTTTATCCTCCCACAATGTCCGGAGGTGAACCTCATAAAAGACATCTTACTTTCTTTACTGAATAGTGGTCCATGGTAGACAATTTCAGTATTCTTCAGTGGAACTGTCGTGAAATAGAAAGTAAGAAACATATCTTAAAACACTTTTTGAACATAAAAAAAATAAAAATAATGTGCATACAAGAAATAAATACAACAAACTTACCTAAATTTAATAATTTTATAACTTATATACAAAAAAATAGTAATAATTCTAGAGGTATTGCAACTTATATACATAAAGATATAATACATAGACAATTAAATATACCAATATTAAAAGAAAAATTAGAAATAATAATAATTCAAACTCAAATAAAAAAAATAATTGTTAATATTATAAATATATACAATCCAGGAATCTTAATAGATACAAAAACATATGTACAAATTGTTGAAAATTTAAATGGAGAAATTTTAATATGTGGAGACCTAAACACACATAATAAAGTTTGGTTTTCGTATAAAAATGATCATAAAAGCAAATATTTATTAAAATTTATTGAAGAATTAAATTTAAACATACTTAATAACAACACCACCCACCTGTTTGAAAAATGAAAAAATAAATTCAATCATTGACCTAACACTATGCTCAAATAGATTAAAAAATGAATTACAATGGTCCATTTCAATAGACAGTTATGGTAGTGACCATAGACCTATTTTCATTTACTATAATGATCCTTTTATCAGGAAACCAAAAATAAACTCCATTAATTGGAAAGGTTTTAAGGAAGATTTAAACAAAATTAATTATGAAACTTTGGATTACACTACACTAATTGATAAAATACAGGATAATAAAAAAAATAACACAACAACAATAACAAAAAAAATACCAGTAAACAATATACATACTATATTTATAAACAAACTAATAGCAATCCGCAGAAAAGCAGAAAGACATATGAAACAAACAAAAACATTTATTGCATGCCAAAATTTTAATAGACTAGCAGCAGCTATCAATAAAAAAATCAAAAATATTTTGAAACAAAACTGGAGAATATTTACAGAAAAACTATCCCCCACAACATCTACAAAAAATTTATGGTCTATATATAAAAAATTAACAAAGGAAACAGAACCAATAAACCCTTTATATAACTATGCATTAAAACATAAATTAACAATCCAAGAAACAACAGAACAAATAGCAAAATTTTTCAATACATTGCACTATAAACCAAACAATAAATTATACAAATTATATAATGACTCAAATATCTTCCATCAAACATATTATAATAATAAAACCGATTTTATAAATCTTCCATTTTCATTATATGAATTAATATTTGCTGTAAAAAAATAAAAAAAGAATACAGCTGTAGGACCAGATCAAATTTCAAATAATTTAATAAAAAATCTACCAATTAAATATATAAAAAAACTACTAAAAGAATTTAACAATTTCTGGACAACTAATAATTATCCAACAATTTGGCTAGAAAATTACATGATATTTATAAAAAAATCTAATAAACCATATGAAGTACTAGAATCGTATCGACCAATCTGTTTGAGTTCAAATTTATTCAAGTTATTCGAAAGAATGATTGTAAACAGATTGAACTGGTTTTTTGAACATGAACGCATTTTTCACAGGAATGTGTTTGGCTTCCGGCCTGGAAGGTCAACCAAGGATCTTCTGTTAAACTTCATTTCTGATGTTGAATTTACAAAAAAAAGGAAAATATTTTTGGTAGTTGTCATAATTGATCTTGAGAAGGCCTTTGATTCGATAGATCACAACGCACTTTTATATAAAATTAGGAAATTAAAAATATGTGGTAACATTTATAATTTTCTTTTACATTTTATTAGAAAGAGATCTTATAAAGTAAAATTAGGAAATAATACTTCTACATCAAATAAATTACTAAATGGTCTTGTACAAGGAGATATATTATCTCCGCTTCTTTTAACCTATACTTAAATGATATTCAGAAAATTTTTAAACCAGAAACAAAATTTGGAACATATGCAGACGATTTAATCTTCTGGACATTCCATGAAAATATAGATGTAATACAAAAAAGAATACAAGACACAATTAAAAAAGTAAACAATTACTGTGAAAATTGGAATCTAAAAATTTCAAATGAAAAAACTGTCATTTCATACTTTCCCCCTAATAGAAAACTACCAGAAGATTTCATAATTAAAATAAATGAAAAAAATATAAATATCGTAAATCATTTTAAATATCTAGGAATTCACTTTGACTCAAAATTGAACTGGAATAAATTTATTACAGAAGCTAAAAACAAAGCAACCAAGCTTTATCATTTTCTAAGATTTCTTGGCAACTCAAAATGGGGATGTAATCAAAAAAACCTAATATTATTATACAATTCTATTATTCTACCCAAATTTACTTATGGAATTGAACTGATATATTACTTAACAAAAAAAAAAATTATAAAACTTTAGAAAATATACAAATAAAAATTTTAAAATTCTGTTTAGGTTTATTACAAAATAAAAATAAATTAAATATTTATGCAGAAACATCCATACCTCCATTGGAAATAAAAAAAAATATCTCTTGCATAATCTTTTATTTAGAATAGTATTAAAAAACAATGATCGTCCAATCATTGATAAAATAAATGAAAATTTTAATGATAACATTATAAACCTATTTAACGATAAAGAACAATTAAAACATATTATACAAAATAATCTTAGGGGTGACAAACAAATTTTGGCTCCTTTTTGTAAGTTTTGTTTCCCTATTTTGGAAACTGAAGTTAAAGGAATTACATCTAAAAAATATATAGACAAAGAAAACCTAAAAAATTTGGCGGAACTTCACATTGAAGAACAATACAAAGTTTTTATACACATATACACGGATGGTTCAGTGAATGCTGAAAACAACAATTCATCTGGAGCATATTATTGCCCAATAACAAATTATGAATTTCAATTTAAACTAAATAAATTAAATCCAATAATTATAACAGAACTAACTGCTATAATATTAGCCATTCATTGGGCACTTTACTTTAAAGGTAAAAAGATTGTAATCTTTACTGATTCAAAATCTTCTATTGATACTATATTTCAAAATCAAAATAATAATAATTTTAAAGTTCTAATAAATGATATCCTTATTTTAACAAAACAACACATAGAAAATAATAATAAATTGTATATTCAATGGGTGCCAGCTCACACTGGTATTGAACACAATGAAATAGTTGATACATTGGCAAAAGATGCAATATATCTTAATAACACTATGGAATCATTAATATTTATAAACATAATTAAAAATAATAATAAAATAAAATTATTAGAAGAAACACAAAACTGGTATGATTTAACTGCTATAGATACTCATAGACATAACATTTCAGATAAAATTACAACCTTTAAAAACTATGGATTGAGCAAAAAAGAGAACACTATTATACTAAGAATAAAAGTAAATGCTGCAATAACAAAACCATTTTTATTTCACTTGAAAAAAGTAAACTCTCCTAACTGCACAATATGTAATCAATACGAAAATATTGAACATTTAATATTTCATTGTAAAAAATATAAAACAGAAAGAGAAAAATACTTCTCCAACTTAAAGAAGTATAATGTTAACATGTTCTCATTTAAAACCATTTTGGAACCTGAAAACAAAAATCTGAAAAGAAAGTTCTACAAGCTTTTAATTTCATATCTAAAAGACATTGATATGTTTGATTTCTTATAAAAAAAGGAAAAAAATATATATATATTTAACTTGTGACTGAATGAGTCTGCATAGTAATTATTATGTAGGAATATTCATTTGTTGAGTTTCTTTCAATTCAAATTCAGATCTGTTGTTATGCTTGTATCTAGTGTTACTTGCTCAGATATATTGTTGCTTGTTATTCTGTCTTTCAAATGATTCGGTCTGGAATTCCTTCCGTATGAACATAATTCTTTAGGAATTCCCATAAGAAAACAATCAGATGGTCAAATCAGGTGTCAAATCAGGGTTCCTTGGTGGTCGTAGAATTGGACTACCATGCCGATTCATCTCTAAGTAAATGTTGCACTAAGAATTTCTGTAACATTTCTTAAGAAATGTGGCAATGAGCCACCTTGCTGGAGAAACTATTTGAGTATGCACCCATTAAACTGTTTGAGTGTGTATCCATTAAACTGTTTGAGTGTGCACCCATTAAACTGTTTGAGTGTGCATCCATTAAACTCTTTGAGTGTGCACCCATTAAACTGTTTGAGTGTGAATGTACAGGTACAACAACATTCAATGGGATACCTCTTGTGCATTTAGAGGTAATGCTTCCCGAATCCCCAGCATTATTTGCCAGAAAACCTGTAAAACAATGTCTCGTCCCATACTTGTGCTGTACTTGACTGCAGATAAAAGGGATGTATACTTTTTTCTGTTGTCTTCGTACTGAATCTTGTCTTTCTCACATTTTTGCATATTAAA
This sequence comes from Ryuthela nishihirai, assembly GCA_038380435.1. Classification (NCBI taxonomy): domain Eukaryota; kingdom Metazoa; phylum Arthropoda; class Arachnida; order Araneae; family Heptathelidae; genus Ryuthela; species Ryuthela nishihirai. The sequence goes on along the minus strand of JAWZYU010000016.1, from coordinate 61,841,696 downwards.
TTAACATACATGTATCAGACTTCCGTTACAAGCATTTGCTTGAGGGTTTTTTTTAAATAATGTGCGGGGACGGGCTTTTCGTTCATCTTACTCAAAGACTGGTATAAAGTATTGGATTAACAAGTACCCAAATGGTGAAAAACCTTGGTTTGATACACCTCTGATACATGAATTATTTGGAACATTACAAGAATCAAAACTGGAAGAGAAATTCGCAAATATTCTTTACTCTGCTCCTTCCTGTCTCGTCAATTTTGGATATGGAAGCGAGGTTACTTTTTAAATCTTTTAAAAAACAAATTCAAATGAGTATTTAATTTCGTTTTAATAAATACACAAAATAGATATCTGGAGTTAAATTCATCTCTTGATCAGTTTGATGTAACGAATCTATCCTTGAATCACAGCCTTTTTACATGAAAAAAGAATTGATGAAAAGTTGTTTCCTTAGCCTCCTGCATATATTTTACTACGTATAGGTTTCTCTTTACAACGACCTTTATTCATTTACTGAATTTTACTTCTGCTAAAATGCGTCTGATACTTCGTCACTCAGACACAACTAGTCGGTTGGTATAAAAGTCAATAAATATGAATAAATACGAATTGTTCTTAGCAGGTGCAGATCTAGAAAATATAGGGGGTGAAGAAGCAAAAGGAAGCCGAAAAAATGTAAATGTGGAACCCAAAAGATTTGATTTCCAATGCAGTGTAACATTTCCCCTCTGTTTTATGGGTTTAAAAAAAAACTTGAAAAATACAGAAAATATAAATAAGTTTAACAGTTTTTGCCTCTTTTTGGCTTACTCGAATTCTGAAAGGGGGTGGGGGTATGAGCCCTTCCCCCCACCTAAATCCGGCCTAAATCCGGATCTTAATATACAAGTATAGTTTTTGAAATTTTTAAGTGTACTATTCAACCTGTGTTTACTGAATATTATCGATTTTTAAAAATGAAACACTTAAGAAACGCAATAAATTACATTTAAGTACTTGAATGCACAAAGAATTGAACCTTTCATTCTGAAGAAAATGCAAATATTTATTTAAAAAGTGAAATGTCAAGGAATTTACTCTTAACTTTATATCAAATTTAGAGGAAAAATTATCATCAGACGCATGTGATAAGAATTCTGGCCTCCCGATAACATGTCAGGTGCTCTGACTACTGAGCTACCGGATGCTGATCAATATCTTCTCTACTTAATGATATAAACTATCTTTAGAACCTAATCTCTGTCAGTTGAAGACAGTTTCTCTCCACTTACAAACAATATACTGGGGAAGATGCAAATCTATATCAAGAGTATGCCTATTAATACATTTATAGATGTTTCATCAGTTGAAAGGTCATGAAGTACCCTTAACACCAATATAACAATTGTAGGAAGAATTGTGTTATGCCGGGTGGGATACGAACCCGTGCTTCTTGGGTTCGTATCTCACCCACAACAAGACAATTTTTTCTCTAACTGATATTGGAGTTAAGAATAACTGCATTAATTGGATAAAAAAATTTCGCTGTTTTTCAGAAACAACAAATGCAAATAAAATAGTTGTAGTCATTATGAAACGTATCTTAAACCACTCACAATGCGCTTTCGTTTTAAGAGCATTTCGAAAGCAAAAAAATATTGGGTGGAACTGCATAATTTTTTTTCCATTCTCTAATCACTGTCTAGGTTTAGCACTGATGCATTTAGTCCATCAGCCTACTAATACTGAAATTTGCCCAGTCTCTTTACCATTAAATGAATTTTTGCTTCCCCCCCCCCATTACAACCAGAATGTTCAAAAATATGTTTTCCCCGTTCGAGTGCCCATTATTTTTTTTCTTCAAATTGGAGCACAACTTCCAGTAGAAACTTTTCATGGAAACGTGACTAAAGTTTTGAAAGTCTATTTGATCTTAATTGTCAGAAATAGTTGTTTGGCATTTTAAGAGTTTTGGGAGATGGAATATTTAAGAGTAGAAATATGCCCTAAGAAAGAAAAGTAATGAGTATTCAGAATTCATCTGTAAGCAACAAACTTTATATGAATCATAGCGGATAATTAGCTTTTCTTTAAAAATATTTCAAATCAATTGTTTTGAAATCTAATCATTCAATCCGAGTTTAAATAAAAAACATTAGAAGAACAGTAGAAAAAAATTCTTTTGACCCAGCATTATTCAGATTTATCGGTAGCAGATATATTTCATTTCAGACAATTTAAAATAATTACACTACTTCAATAGTATAAAGTTTTTGCGAAAGTGTGCTGCTTGCAATATAACGAATTTTTACTCTCTGTATCTAGAACCGTATTTTATTGTTTTTACACTATACTCTGTTTCACACGAAGAAAAGAATTGCAAGTCCCCTTCAAAGAGTTTCTTGTCAATTGGTGGCTATTATGCTTAACTACGAAACCAATGAAAAGCAAAATTTTACATTTGCATATGTATCAATCCTCAACTAGTTAGAGAAATGTTACGGCAAGCCTTTTACAACGCGGAAGTACTTGTACTTCAGTAGTAGAGAATCACAGTATAAGTCCTGTAGACATGGAACTCATGAAATAAGGAGCTGAAATAAAATTCCATCTTGTGTTTTACAATAGTCTGAAGTTAAAAGCAGCATATTCCAATACTCTCTTCCACAAACTATACATAATAATAATAATTTAGGTAAGAAAAAGTCTTTAATTCTTGCATACGTCGTGGGACTATTTGCTGTGGCGGAGTTTTACATCCGTGAGTTATTCTTGCTAGAACTAATGTGGATGTGACATCTTTTCATCGGTTGTTGTTGCCTTCGTTGGTCTTCAGGTTTTTGTCGCTCCATTCTTTGTGGGAAATGGAGTGTAGATATTGGGGTTTACAATCTGAAAGCATTATCACTTGTGTCTAGGATCTATATACCTCTTAAATAGCAACATTTGTTAAATAAAATATTTGGCTTTCGCGTTTTCTTTCTTTCATTACGAAATTAACAACGGAATAGGTGTTTTTATGTCATTACACTGAACATATATCACGAAATATATAAACAACAAAACAGAATATGTGTTATGAAATATTTATTCACGTGCAAATAGCTAATGAAATTGCTAATAATCAGAGCAATAGTTGAGACGCTTTTTTTAAAAATTTCCGTTAATGATGTCATTATCCCAATCTGTCTCCAAAAGTAATAAGCGGAATAATGAGGATTAATGGAAAGTTCTCGCTTACGAAAAAACGTTCTATCATTTAGGGAAAAAAATGCATTCAATACGTTATATCCGTTTCAGAGTCTCGATTTTTTGTCAGTCTCACTCACCATCCATTTTATGTTAATGCGTCTCCGGTGAGGGTTTTGTATTCTTATACTGTATATCGTCATCTAAACTTGTCATTGAATAGAAGCACGTTTTATTTTACTTTCATTTTACCAGGAGTTGTTGACTTCAAGATACACGTTTCAATGCTTAGTTTTTACTTTACTTCTTTTTATTCCGTTCTATAAATTGCATAATTATTTCGAAATAAACTAGAAATCATCAGCTGTTTGTCGATGTTTTTTCCCGTTATATTTTTCTGCTTTATTTTATTTCTGACTATACGTTTGAAATAATGAGCAACTAGAACAATGCAAAGAGTTTTACACTAAGCATGCGGAGAGAGCTCGCTTTGTCCTCATGTTAGCAATGATGAAGTACGACCGGAAGGGACAGCGCAGATCTCAGAGCAGGCGAGGGGCGTGTGGGTGTCAGAAGAGTCTCGGTGTATTGATCTCAGAAGGGAGAGAAGAAACGGATGCAAGTAACAAGAGAAGTAACGTGTAAGGGAGAGGTCTTCATTTTCTTTCTCTCTACTTCCAATACCAAAAAAGACAAAGAAAGGAAAAAAGTTCTCGTAGGGTAAGCAGTGCTGGAGAAATAAGGGAAAAGTTTAGTTTGAACTATTCGTGCTCGAAAATCTTTTCGTTTCTTCGTCTATTTTTCCTTACCCATAGTACTGAAAAATTTTCCTGACAATGCTGAAATTTTTGAAGCGAATGTTCTGATGACGGGGATGAATTGTTATGAATACAAAATTTACTATCACTCACCAGATCCGGATCTAGAGAACAATGAGGAGGAAGTGATGCAATTGAGCAGGAAAATAGTAAAATTTCCATTGCATTATAACATTTTACCCTCAGTTGTATAGGTCTTTAAAATAGCTTGAAAAATGTTTGAATCTTGCACAAGTTTAATCATTTTTTTCTCCCTTAACTTTGCTAGCATTCTCAAAGGATGGTTCTCTCCCCCCCCCCCATTAGATACGGGGTCCTGTCGCTCACATATCTGAAGAAATGGATAATCAAATAACCCTATTTAATGAGACTTGAATTGTTGTTTTTTTAGAGGAATATTGAAATCATGTCATTTTATTTCACATGCAGATTCGCAGATCGTTGGGAATATCTCGTTGAAATTAAATTAATTTCATTAAGTAACAAATATACTAAATTATAAAAAAGGCATGTATACTAAAATGTTTTTCGTATTTCGTGTACTTTGTCATTATGAATATTTTTAGGGTCTAAGAAACTCGTGGAGTGCTACTATTTTTTTGGGGGGTCACCAAGAAAAAGTTTCGAAAACTATGGCTGAAATTATTATAAGTCATAGCTATAACATATTGTCTGCAAATATGCATATTAATCATTGTACTTAAGTTTGTAGAATGCACTTAAAAACTAATAAATATAATTACGTACTCTTAAGGAAATGCCAACCACAACTATCGAAGCTTCGTTAGGTGCGTTAGAAGTAGAATAAAAATACCCTCTCAAGCAGCTGTTTGCCACAGAGGATCTCCTCTCAAGATAGAAGTAGAATAAAAATACCCTCTCAAGCAGCTGTTTGCCACAGAGGTCTGACAGCAGCTTGTCAGTTTATTCGCCATACTAGAAGGTCTGGGAGGATGGCGGGACCTCAGCAGCAAAACGACACAAACATCCATGCCTTAACCCGGGCTTGAACCTAGAGTTCCTTTGATTAATAGCCAAGCGCACTAACCACTCGGCCACGGTTTAATACATATTCGTTATTACATAATTAATAATTAATTAACACCCTTCGCACAAAAGGGCTGAAGTTGTCTAAGTCGGTAGCGCGCCAGATTCGTTATATTCTTTCCCAAATCTGAGACCCAATTGTGCCAGCTTTGCGATTTATCTCAGGTAGCTTTCCCCCTGTCTTCGATCTGAAATGATTGAAATAAATCTAGATCTAAGAAAGAAATAGAAGTGTTCTTTTCCCCTGTCTTCGATGCGAAAGGAGATGTCGCTGGGATTGGAAATACCACCGTCCTTTGGAAGGAATATGCCGTGTGCTTGTATTACAGTAGAACCATATCCTATGTAGTTAAAGAAAGGTCTTGAAGACTTCCTTGTCTCCTAGAAGTTTCCAGTGGGTACTCTTCCCCTCATGTTAGTCAGTATTTGACCATAGGAATTCAATCAACAATATTTGAACCATAGGAATTCTTGTGAACTGGCCATTTATCCCATTTTGTGAACAAAAGTACTGCTTAGAAGTAAAACAACCCAACCCCTTACCACTAGACGGTCTATCCTCTTTAAAGCATAGTATTTTAATAAGTTGCCATCGGCTCCAATGGATATTATATTGGGTGATACATTTCAATTATTCCTTGTGTGTTTTCTGCTCTACCATTTAGTGTTGGTTCAGTAATTAACTCGATAATTGCTCTTTAGTAATTTTTCAGTTTCTTCAGTTATAAGCAATGATGCTAAACGACCGCGAGTGGAAAAAGTGTTTCTGTTAGCAAGAAACGAGGGGATTTTTTTATTTGAATACAAATTATAAGTGGTAAGGTATTCGAAAAGGAGGAAAAATTATTGTGAATATTCATGGATGCTTTTCAATGATATGTTTAATAGAAGATTCATATGAATGCTGATAAACTAGAAAACAGTGACAAAAGTGCTGTGAAATTAAGTCGTACACAGGCACAGTGGCGCACCCAGAGGGGAGGCCAAGGGTCCCTGCCCCCCCCCCCCCCCCCAAAGAAAAAGGAAAAAAAAGAAAAAAACACTAGAGAATTTTCCAAAAATATTTTCTTAATTAAAATTCATTTTTTTATATTTATGTTGTGTCGTGTCTTCTATTTCTATACTATTTATGAATTAGCGGTCACATAAGGTGGGAATACCCTAAAGCTCTCGGGAATCACGGCTACTGTGAACACAAGGCGAACGAATCGGGCGGACCGATTCGTTCGCCTTGTGATTCGTCCCCCGCCTTCCCATTCCCGATTCGTCCCCCGCCCCCCCAAGATTAAATCCTGAGTGCGCCACTGCACAGGCATACACAAGGGGACTACTGTATAAGAAGTATGGTGATCCTGTGGATTGAGTATCACTTCATAACTTAAAATTTTCATACAAGGAAAAGCTCAAATATCGTACGAAGATCAAATTTTCTTTAATGCACTTGATTCACTCAATGCCTTATTGTACATAAATATTGAAATTCAAGTGTTATGTATAGTATCTATTTTATTCTTCTCTTTTGCTCTCCCACATATCCTAACGTTTTGTATTATTTCTTGGATAAACATATTTTTTTAACTCGTTTTTGTTCAACACGATACTTTTTAGCAAAGCATCTACGCTGTTAAGTGAGGACTTGTTGAAGGACTTTTTTTTTTCATTTTGATTCTCTGGAAAACATATAACCAACATTCCACTATATTTTAAGCACAAAATATTAGTGTTCCTTGTCGTTTTAGATCTAGATTTATTTCAATCATTGTTGTTGTTATTATTAATCTAGTTAATCATCTAAGAACAAAATTTTTTAATATAAAATTGAAGTTGTGTATCGCTATATTGCGAATATTGTAGAACTATTAAGTGAGTCATGGGTAGCATATGCGAATGTTAGACATTTTCATGATACCCGTGTTTACTGCCAATATTTTTTTCACCATAAAACATATAGTATGTTCTGATTAAAATATATTATATATCTCTATAATATACACAACTTAAACTTTGGAGAAAACTAAATCGCAAATCTTCATATTAAAAGTTTCATTTAAAATCTATTTTTAAGTTTTCCGTTTCCTAATAAAAATATCATACATTTTTTTAGGTATATCTACATTACAGAGTGTTTTCAGGAGACTGCATGTCAAAGGAGGAATTTCGAGCGTCTTTTAAAAAAGAATGGATTTGGAACGTCTTTTAAAAAAGATTGGATTTGGAACGTTTTTTAAAAAAGAATGGATTTGGAACGTCTTTTGAAAAAGAACGGAAAAGAACACTTTGTTTCTTATTGAACAGTAGGAAATTTGTAAAAATACTTTGACACTTTTCTCGCTAAAAGAAGTCTTATTTACCACCACTTTCAAGAATTATAAAGCATATACTTGATCATTTTTTTTTTCATATAATACAATTGGAAATGAATATCGTTCTGTACATTGATTTGTAGCATTTTTCATTTGCCATGAGCAGATCTCCTCGTGAAAATCCAAGAGCCACGTGATATCGGCATTATTTCTCCAACACTAGAGAGAAATGGAAAAGTTACACAGCTGAGGTTCTTAATACACAACCTAATGATTTTTCTAGAGCACTACTTTTATATTCAAGCCGTGAGAAACAAATCGCTATTTCTTGAGTCTCTACGGCATCCTTTGCCACGTGGTCACAAGGAGCTACTGAACATCTACCTGACAGTAGGTTGCAGAATACGTGGAAGTTAGTAGCCACTAAATATTATCCTGACAGTAAAGTCTCGGATGCGTAGATGTTGGGCTCGCTATATATCTCCTCTCCAGCTGTCGTTCTACCGTGGGACACGCTGCTTCACTCAAGGGAACATGGCTTTGTAGTTAACTGTCGACTGGACAGCAAACACTCTTTAAGTGGCTGCTATTCTTGGACACCGGTGTATCGTGGGAGGAAATTACTCAATAGTTAAAACGATAAAAAAACTTCCATGACAGAAACATTCCTAAGTTGGCGAGTGACATTAGTGACTCTATCAGAAACCGAAGATGCAATTTCTACACGGTATTACTCATAAAGTTGTAAGAGTGCAAAATATATAAGTTGTGAAAACTATGAAATAAATGAATTTGCTGTAAAAACTATGAAATAAATGTTTTTTGTTGTGAAAACTGTGAAATAAACGAATTTGTTGTGAAAACTGAAATAAATGAATATGTTGTGAGAATTATGTAATAAATGAATTTGTTGTGAAACTATGAAATAAATGAATATTTTTGTGAAAACTATGAATAAATGAATTTGATGTCAAAACTGTGAAAACTGTGAAATAAATGAATTTGTTGTGAGAATTATGAAATAAATGAATTTTTTGTGAAACTATGGAATAAATGAATATTTTTGTGAAAACTATGAAATAAATGAATTTGTTGTGAAAACTGTAAAATAAATGGATTTGTTGTGAAAACAATGTTTCAAACAAAAGATTGTTTCTGAAAATAATGTGGGTTGGGTTGTTCTACCTCTGAGCGGCACTTTTTTGCACACCATGGGCTAAATGGCCAGGTCACATGGATCCCAAAGACTCAGAAAATGTTGGGGGAGGGGACCCACTGGAAAAGCTGTTGGGAGACAGATTGTAGCCTCCCATCAAGGCCATCCAGCGTGTTCTTCAACGTGCACAGGGTATGTCTCTCCCAGACACGGGACCACGGCTTAACGTCCCATCCGACGGACGGCGGCCTTTCCAAGCCCATCGGTGTCCCCTACTGACCGTGGGCAGGGCGGGGAATTTTGCTGAGATAAATCTCAACGCTGACCCAGCTGGGACTCGAACCTGGGAACTACAGATTACGAGCCTGGCGCGCTACCGACTGAGCCACCCACGCCCCCTGAAAATAATGTGTGTAACAAAAGGATTTGATGTTGCAAAACTTTGCAGCTCTATGTTTAAAATTTGTTTTGTTCAGAATTTTTCCCCATAATGTAATTAACATAGAAATCAGTCTGTTGATCATTGCAGTTCTTTTAAATATTGTGATCGTTCTACTAAGCTCTAATTGGAGATCCAGAAAAAATATTATTAAAATGCTTATTACCTATCGAGTTATTAAATATATATCGTTACACGTTTTCCTTAATATTTATTTAAGAAATTGTATAGTGGGTTCGAATTAACCAAACCAAAATTAAACTTATTTTTAAGATGAAACAAATATTGTACAAGAAATATGTAATTTCGAATAATTCAATTAATTTATCAAATCGCTAATTATATTCGTGTCTAGTTACTAAATGATAATCCTTTACCAGCGAATGTAAATAGAATAGAGAGTTAGAAATTTTCATTACACGACATTCTAGTTCACAAGTTATAAGTCGAAACATCTCAATTAAGACTTAACATTTCATGAAATATTCAATAACAGAAATTCATAAGACTATTCTTATCAAATAACTACTTTACATTATTTAAAGTATAAAAATACCCCTTATTCAGTTTGTGAACGACACAGCTTTATCGCTTAACTGTACTGTCTCTATCCTAAATTGCTGTATAATGAATTATACCTAACACTCTGTGCACTTCATGAAAACAATATATTGACTTGAAACGATATCCCCTTTAACCCGTACATGAAGTTCTCAAAGCGTGATCACCATACTATAAAAATGGTTACCGCTACTATGCCACACTTGCATAAAATCTAGTGTTGAATAACGACACCCCAGTCGACAATTCGTGGACAACTAACTCAGCACAAGATTCAAATTCTGTCACTTCTCTCATGCAGATATCATGTGTTCTTCAGAGCACGCCAGAGACCTCATGAAAATACATAAATAAGAGGTTTTATTCAGTGTGACACGGGTTATTTAAGATAAATCCGAACAAGAAAACAAACTAATCATGACATTGATCATCTTATCTTTAATCTTACTAGAATTATAAATTCGAAGATTTAATTTGAATATGAAAAGATAGAATACAAAAGTAAATGAATACACACCAACTCTTGTGGAAAATGATTATCGTTGCAATAAACAACAGAGACAAGAATGCTGCTAAGATTCAATGCATGTAAAGGCAGATTGTGCCCTGATGATTTATTTTTGACGTGTTCTATCTGAAAGCAATTGGACAATATTTCTTTAATATTTGCCATCAATACTTTATACAAAAGCAGACTTTAACAACAAGATTCATCTTTATTAATTATTTCCTGATAAAATTTAAAAATAGTATTTATTTTAAAAGAACATGTGACATACAGTGAATTATTATAAAATCCCAACACAAATTACAGTCTTATTAAAGTTATTGAATACTACTTTAATAACCTTCAAGCAGTTGCTTACCAGAGAAATCTGAAAGGAGCCTGTCAGTGAAATAGGTTTAAGAGATTTGTGAGAAAGGCTAAACAATAACAGGAAGACAGCAAAAGAAACTGAATATCCATACTTTATACAACTAAGGTTATGTGACATTTATAGAAGCATTTCAAATTAACTTACGAGATTCAAATGTGCGTGTAAATAACTATTTATTAAATCATATAAGTTAAACAGTTAAAATTATTTCATTCATATTGCATGATGGAAATAGTTAGAGAAAAGAAATTTATCCAAACATCTAAATAATTTCATTTAATTTTTAAATTTTACTATTAATAAATTCATAAGGAAATTATAACAAAAAGACAAATTATGCAATGGAGAGCATTATTAAGCATGATTATTCTATGTAACATTAAAGTATTTGCAAATCCCATTCTAAGGGAAAATTCTACAAAGTGTAACGGAAGTATATTTATAGTATATTCTAAAAATATTTTCTCAAATTCTGACTTCAGTCAAGAACAATATAGAAATGATAAAAAAATTTAAATTGTTAAAAAAATGCGTATATTTTGCGGGACATTAAAATAATAGGTTTTTAGTAAAAATAACTGAATTAACTAATGTTATTATCATTTATATGGTTCAATGAACTTATTGATTTAAATATTATTAGTAAACTTTAAAAAAATTAGCAATTTAGAAAAGAATAAGGTACATAGTATATGTGTTTCAGTCGTCAGCATTTTATTAAGTGATATACTTTTAGATTTCATCAATTTTATTAATCCAAATGTCATGTCGTAAAAATATATAACTTACCAGGAAGTTTAGAACTTATATAATGTTTCTCATAAAACTCTGAATATAAGTTTGGAGGTGGATTTAACAGAGCAGTAGTGAGTGTAGCTAGAGTGCACCGATGAAACACGCATATGTTGAGGTAAAATATTATATTAACCGCGATAAAAATAAATTCATTTTAAGGCAATCTATTCTAAATAGATTCCTCTAGGTAAAAATAACGATATTTTTCCATGCAATTCTATGAAACTACATAAACAGAACGGCAAAAGAGTAGAAGAAATGAACATACACGTAACGTGGTGAACTGAGAAAGGGAATTTTATTTTCAAGGTAAGTTTAAACGTCTCTCTTTCGCTTAATCTGCTTAACTGTGAAGTGATAAATACATTACACATAGGTGGCATTGAAATTTCCATTCCGTAAAGGAATGAAAACATGGGATGAAAAGAATTTATTGAAAGACCAATGGCTTAGCATTTTGCCTGCAACTTTTTAAGGCAAATGGGGAAAATGTAAAACTTTTATCAATGAAAAGAAACAGAGTTTATTACATGTTGTCCTCAAAGCTTATTGCAGCCATTTTTTAAGCAATTCAATACTGCCAGAATATTCGACACTGCTGTGTTGAATTGTTTAAGTTAAAATATAGGACAAATGGGGAGCAGGGGATAACTTCAAGGAAATATTTAATTTAAAACTTTTATTGTAGTAAATTATTTGCTTTTTAATGGTTGCTAAACGCATTTAGTGCTAAATGGGATATAATAACTAGAAATTCTGAGGTCAAAAATTGCAACTGTTTTAAAAGAAATTTTGAAAAAATATTTTAATTCTAAACAATTTATTTTCTCTATTTCCTCTAGTATTTTCTCAAGGATTTCAAACTCAAAACCAGACGGCCTGAGAATGGATTCGGATTGTTTCTATCTGTCTCTCGGCCACATATGTAAAACAAAATGTTTACGTTACAATTCTTTATTAATAGCTCAATGCAATAATACATTAGACAACAAATATTGCGGTAGGAATCTTCTTAAAGTTACCTATAACATATATTTTCATTTTGCTAAAGTTTTTGAAATATTAAACTTCATGAGAGTTTGAGTTCATCAAAAATAAGTGATATTTATTAAAGATTTACTTAGATTGCTGCATTTAAAGTTCAGTTTTTCTCATACTCCATTTTATTAATTAGTCGATTAGTTTATTAATAGCAAAACGTAATATTTCATTAAATCCGACATGACATTTGGATTAATTAAATTAAGTAGCTGCTTGCCAGAGGTCTGAGAAGAGCCTGTCAGTTTATACGCCATAGTAGAAGGCCTGTAAGGATGGTGGAGCCTCAGTAGAAAAACAATACGTGCATCCATACCTTACGGGGTTCGAACCCGTATCCCTTAGATCAGCAGCCAAACATACTAATCACTCGGTCAAGGGAGGGCGATTAGTTTATTACCAAAGGATATTTGCTTTTCCGTTTCAAACCGAAGAAATTTGCGTTTGGCTCTTTGCGCTTGGCCCTTTAAAAGGAAAAATTGAAAAATTTTACGTAATGGAACTTTATTCTTGCTATTGTTTTTTGCTTTTATTTAATATTCTGCTTTCTATTGCTGATAGTCAGTTACATTCATATGTTTGATTTAAATTATTGCTGTAAAGTTTAATAGGAAATATTGAGCGTTATCAAAATAATGTTTAGCAACAAAAATTTATAAATGAACTAATTAATTGCAAAATTATAAATAAAAACACAAATATAAAATAAATTCAACCAACACGAATCTTTATCTTCATCAGTATGAAATTAAACCATCAAAAGAATGTTTTACAATAGTTAATTATGTTTAAATACCTTGCTGCCATGAAATCCCCTTTGTTTTTCCACTAGCAGACTTCTTCGACATATTACGTCCACTAAAATTGGATTCCATAACGTTAACTCTACTGAAAGACTAAATACAAAAGTGTGCTAAAAACATAATTCAACTATTTTTAATACTGTGAACTTCCCCAATGTTTCTCTTCACTCCTTACAATTCTTAAGTCTCTGTTTGTTCCAATAGGCTAATGTCCCAACTCACACGCTGAAGCACCCGCCGGTATCAAAATGATACAGAACATCGTGGTTTCATTGTTGCTCGTTCATCTGTCGTAACATTTACATTAGACAACAAATTGAAGCTTTTTTATACCATTGATCGCATGTTTTTAACTAATTTTGGGGTGGACTGTGAAAAATCTACAGCACGTACAGTTTTTTTTTTTTATTACGGATTGATGCATTTCAAGTTTCAATGAATACGCATGTTTGGGAAATGAAAATAAATGTTACTATTTTATTAAATTGCAACTTAAAACTCATTAATTAATTACATGATTAGAGTGCAAAAAATAGGAACATTACAGTTATAGACCACTGAATAAAAAGTAACAAATGAAATAATATTGAAACCCAAAATAAGAAAACATGGGTAAGGATCTTTTATACTTACAGTAAATTCATTTTTGTCTTTATGTGCTGCGGTATCTTTCTTCTACAAGAACCAACAATAGTCACCTATCATTGCTGTGCTCCACCTACCTTGGTATCTCTCCTCCATAGTTCGGATATCCTGGTGAAATCTTTCCCTTAGCACATCACTTATAGCACCTTGGTTATTGGGAAAGAAGTCGAGATGCGAGTGCAAAAATGGATCTTCAAAGACATTCGTCAGCAAGATTTTCATAGTTTGAGAAGATCTTTAATGAGCTGATGGTAAGTTTCCTCTTTGTGACCCCCAGAAAACCCTGGACCACAGACGTGAAGGATTTCCATTGCAACGCACTCCTTCATATTCAGTTTTTCTTCGAAGACAGTATCATTCAGTAGCTTCCTGATCTGAGGACCAACAAAGATCAATTCTTTGAGTTTGACATTTAATTACTTTTGGAAAATTTTCCATCAAGTGCAAACTAGAGGCTTATACTTCACATTGCTCTTTTCAGGAATAAAAACATCTCTTTTGTGCCAGTCTTGTGTTTTGTTGTGTCCTTTCTTGCCCTATTGTCCTATAAACTCAGAAAACAGCAAACTTTTGTGAAGTCTCTTTGAAGCCTGAGAAAGAGAGATATGACTCTTAGGTCACCACATATTGTCCACTTAAACTGGTCATATTTTAGAGCAGTGAGTATTTTCCCATGCTTTCATAAATTTGATTCATTCCCACAGCGTTGTCACTGGAATGGCAGGTTTTTGTTTTTTTTTATGCAAAAGGGTAGCTTTTAAGCTGAATTTTGACGAATCTTTTAATAGACGCCAGTCCTTAGGGTCGTGAGTTGTTCCAATTTCTCCACCAGCCCTAAAATATATGTGAAAGAACGCAAACCATCTTTCATCTCGTAATAAGTAGATAAAGCCAAATTTCTCTTTCTGAACAGAGAAACTTTGGTACACTTGGTCAGAAGATTCTATTCTTGAGCTCTTGAACCTAAAACCTCAGCTTGTTGTTTGCGAAGTCCTAGGTCTCGAACAAGATCATTTAGTTCATTTTGCTGAATCAAATCTAACCTTTTAGGGGTGTATGTAGAAATAGAATCTGTATGTGCTTTAATGTCTTTTTCTGATGAATGTGAATCCATCTCCTCCCAGTTGGTTGGAGGTGTTGGTATAGGAAGATCTTCTCCATGAGGAACTGGCCTTATGGCACATTTGGATATTGTATTTTGCTTTTGTTCTTTTTGAAAAGCCCGACACTTTAGTTAAACAAAAATAGCATTCATGCAAGTGACTAGTTGGCTCATGCTAAATCATTGGAACTGCAAAGGGCATCAATATTACCTTTCTATCATTCACTCAGGCCAACAAAGCACGAAATGCAGCACACATGTGGAGCTCATGTTTTGTCCTGATCTCAAACATGACATTCAAAATACAAGTTATAGGCTTTCTTCTCAATCTTTGTCAAAGAACGACCCTGGGATTTTAAAATATATTTCACACACATGGCAAAACTTATCTGGCGCATTAACAACACATCCGCGACGCTGCCTTTGTGCCATTTAAACGCCAAAATTCACTCCAGCGTACAGTACGTGTTCCTTCTACAATGAAAACAACACGATTAGCGGTCTGAGGTTAGGTTACTGTTACATGTTTTGTCCTACTTGACAAACAGTGTTGACAGCCACAAAATGTGTGATATCTATTATCCTCCCAGTTGCCCGGAGTTGTTGATGCAGAAAGATCTTAATAGGAGTAAAAATGACCAATAACATAATAACGTGACGTACTAGCCATATTTTAAGGCCAGATCTTAAATCAGTAATCAGTAATATTTAAAGGCAACTAAAATTGTTCATGTTATAAAAATTTTGTAAACCATTGTTATTAAACGAATTTCCAAAATATTCCAAATTATAAGTAATAGTTTCCCGCATTATAATTTTCTTTTTTCAAAGGAACATCAACTCGTGGTAAAATAGAAACCAACCTTTTTTTAAGGTCTGACGTTACAGTTGTCATATTGTTAAAAATAACATAAATCGTACGCAAATCAAAAGAATTCTACAGTTCTCTAATGGCTTCAAATAGCGCATCAGAATACTTGGTTAGAGATGGGGGTTTAACCATCTTTTAATGTTTAAATGAAAATTTCTTCTCCTAATATGTTCTATGCCGTATAAGAGTATCCAACATGGGATAGTAGATTATTTGGAACGAAAGTGCTAGTGAAGAAAGAGTTAAATTATAATCGACGTATTTCTTCCTGATTATATACGCATAATTTTAAGCATTCAATATGACTAATGAATAAAAAATTCAGTGCAGGTTAAGATTACTTTTATAACAGAAACTTTATTTCATCCAACCTGAAATCGTACATTTTTGGAAAGTTGTATATCTTTTGTTCACTTTGTATTTAGTTACCTTTAAAGTAATCGTATCACACTTTGCGTGACGGTTCTTCAATTCAAGACGTTTTTGTCTGCTTTTGTTGCCCACCCCTCTTTGCAAACTTTCCTTCCCTCTCCAGAAAATCGGTGTTTAATTTAAAGTTTAATTTTAAAATAGCGAGTGCTGATAGCGTATAAAATAGATGGTAAAATACTTTATGTTAACACGGATAGCTGATAAAATCGCTTATAATAGCAGTAACATGGGCAAACATTTTTGCATTTTGATGCTAGCCATGAGTAAAAAACGTCTTGAGATAATGGAAAAAAAAACACCTGACTTGGAAATTAAATGATAATATTCACTTTAAAAAATGTTACCCACTCAAGCATCTGCTTGTCACAGAGTTCTGATGGGAGCCTGTCAGTTTAATACCCCATAGAGGAGATTTGTGAAGAAAGCGAAGAAAGCAAGACTTCAGCAGAAAGACAACACCATAGAAAAAAGGAAATATATGAAAGAAGAAATCATTTTGTTCACAAAGCAGATTCCTACGCTTAAAAATCATTCGAGTGTTGAATAGATAACTGGAATTAAATATATGAAACTTTCAGTCGTGAATATCACGAGGTTAACGTAGTGAATTTTAAAGCGAAGTTACTTTTTAATAAAATATCTTCCCATAATCGCGGACAACTGCATTTAAAAGAGCAAAATATAGTAAGGAGAATAATTACATTATGTTTACATGAAATAATAAGGTGAATGATTTCATGTGTTCCATGTCTACAGGATATCTCTTGTGATACTTGACCATATTCTGTTTAATTTATCTAATATTTAGTACGGCATATTTTTTCATCAGAGTATATTTTTTTCAGTTACTATTAGTCATTAATAAATCATTAGAATAATTTCTTTTATTTGCAAACGTACATCGGACCTCAAGCATTTGCAAAACCTTGATGATTATTAATTAGCTATTATAAGCGGATATTGATAAAGGTTTGAAGATTCGGGTAAGATCTCGCTCATGAAGTTGCGGATGCAAATAACATAAGGATTTGTCTCTCCTTTCTTCTCCATACATATGCCTTCATTCCAGCGACCCTTAAAAGGTTAAAAGGTCTTTTCGTAAACTGTAAACTATCAAATTCGGTGTTCAGTTTCATCTTATCATAACTTAAGTTGGATTCCCCACCTTGATCCAAATGAGAAAAACCTCAAGATAAGAGAGGAGGAAAAATTCTTTATATATACAAAGATAGGAGGAAAAATTCTTTATAAAATGTAATAACTAGGGCAACAAAATCCTGTATACAGCTTCCTCTTGTCGAGAAATAAAATGACATGGGATTTCGTCCACAAACTGTGTTTCCCTTTCGAAGTATGATAAATGCGCAACCGACTTCGGAGCATAGCCAGTTCCACCTTAAATGGAAATTTATGAACTGAGGAATATAAGAGGCTACCTAAAATTATGAATCCCACATACTCTGAAAAAAAAAGAATAGGGGGGGGGGGAAATAAATCTGTAGGAAGTTGACCATAGCGAGTTCTTTGTCAAATAAGATTTTGACAAGGAAGCGCATCTGCTTTTTATATATTACAGAGAAGTTAGTAAAATTGAGCAGTTGAAAGACTGAGAAACGTCTAATAATTCGTCTATTATCATAATACAGAAGTGAAATTTATTTTTTGTTTCAATTACAAAAAAAAAACTGCAGGGAATTAGGGCAAGTCCTAAAGAATATATTCAACACCGTAGATCTTGCAGACTGAAGGTTCTGTGGTACACGCTTGTTCTTTCAACTTCAGAGGGAATCCATAGGAATTAAGTCCGGTGACCTCGACATCCTATGATTTAGTGTTCGAATGTGTCAGACAGAAAAGTTTGCTGGCGTTTGTGGTCGTGAGTCATTATGTTAGTACTTCATGTGTTGCACATCCTTGAGGGAAAAGATCATCAACCAGTCAGGTATCGTGTTCCCTAACAATTGGAGGTACCTCCAACATGTTAATGTTCCCTCGTAGAATGCAAGTGCAATCAGTGTGTTGTTCCAAATACCAAACCAAACGTTAGTTGACCAGCTTATCCGGTACCCCACCCCTCGTCCAAGGGATGGTTCTTAAGAGCACAATAATGTACATTCTGACTGTTAACGATTTTGTGATCACACCTCAACTTTCCAAAGGATCTCTGATAAGAAAGACGGGTTATCCTCTAAGGCTGTGGTTCTCAACCTTTTATGCTTCATGTACCCCCTGGAAATGTGTATGTAACTGGCGTACCCCTTGTATAGATAGATAAAACAATAGTTATAATATAACAATGGGAATAAAATAAAACATATATATATATATAACATATATCTAGCGATTTTTGAGATCTCACGGCGAACCCCAAAAAATTTTAACGCGTATCCCACTTTGAGAACCCCTACTCTAAGGTATTTAGTACCAAATTGCAGATATCTAAATATCTCTAATGGTGTCCTTGAATCAAACTGTGCATCAATACCAGGATGGTACGGGTGTGCACCATGCTCATGCACAGACCCAGAGCCAGAAAAGAAATCAAGGGTGAGGAGGCAAGAACACAATCCAGCCAGAAAAAAGATAAAAGGGTGGGAATGACTGAATTTATAATGTAGTATAACATTTACTCCTTTCTTCTACAGGTCTTTAAAAACATCTTGAAAAATGCATAAAATCTAAAAAGAGTTTAATAATATTTTTCCTCCATTACCATTTTTTAGCATTCTGAAAGTGGGATGGCATCGCCCCTACTAGCTCTTGCCCTACTTGTACGGAATTTGTCACACACGAGTTGATGTTAAGCCTCAGGCCTCACTGACTTCTGTGGTACTGATGAATAACCCAAAAAAGATTAACCATATTCCTCCACGCCGAAAGAACAATACGAATAGAGAAAGTAACGTTTCATTGTTTCTCTGCTCAGTTGAAGTGTTCATGAATATTTAGAATTATACGAAGGTATCACTTGACAACTACAGGTGTATGGTAAATTAATCTTATTTGTGCACATCTGAACATTTCGTACCCATTTATATTTTCAGTTTACCTTCTCTACAAAATTTTATTCCTCAAGATATTGAATCTCTATTTATCTTTTCATTGTCATAACATGGTAAATCTTCATCTTTTTAAGCACTGTATGTTCTCAAAGTAAGTTGTTGTTAATGCATCGTGAATTTTCATATTTGTTTTGATATTTCGGCGAACAGCTGTACGTTTGCATTACCATAAATGATATGCAAGCATATCAAACAGTAAAATTGAGAAATAGTTTATTATTTTCATGATTACATTTGAAAAGAGCTATTAGATTTAAATACCACGAAACAGCCTTGGAAGTTTCTGTAAGCTTTATATAAAGTTGGTTTATTCCTTTAAAGCATAGCTTCTTAAACTATGAATCACGTAACTGAATGTGGGGGGTCTCGAAAAATTGGCAACAGTAAAAGGTTTATGGACGCGCAACGACCAAAAATTAATTCAAAATGAAACGCGTAATGAATCCGAGGCGTTTCTGGCAGCGCGACTTCACTGCAGCCTTGTTCTTAACACACAACATGCGCACTTTGAACTGCGCATGATGTCACGCCACGCAACGTCAACGACGCTGCCAGAAACACCTCGGCTCGGATTCGAGACTATTTGTTATAAAATATCTTATGATTAGCATTGTTTTGTCTGTACGTATAAAGTTTTATGCTTTTACAAAATCATAATAGTTTAAATACGGATAACAAAGACTTCTAATATTTTCCTACCGTCATTCCTCAGCATGTATCAAAATAGTATATCTTTGGATTGTATTAGATTGTGGATAAGTGGCTAAATTTAGACAGAAGAGGTAAAAGTACTCATGACAATGCGAGAGAGTCTTCGCTACCAGGTTGTAGTACACCTAAATTGACAATAAAAAGAAAATGTGTCGAATCATTTTTGCAATATGGGATTTATTTCTAATAATCATGATAGTGTGGAAAAACCTCTTTGCTTAATTTGTAATGAAGTTTTGGCTGCGGAGAGCATGAAACCAGCCGAACTAAAACGACATATTAATACCAAGCATGCTACAATAAACCAAAGGAATATTGTGAACGACTTATAAAATCTTCAAATAAAGAAAAACAATGTTTTGAGAAATTTGTTACTGTCAACGAAAAGTATTTACTTGCATCTTACGAAACTTCTTATGTAATTGCAAAAATTAAAAACCCTAGGCGATAGGAGAAGATCTCATGTTCATCATCATCATCCTCAAGCAGCCATGGGCTACAGAGGTACAACCAGACCGTGCAATTTAGTTCTCCAAGCAAGTCTATCCTGAGCTACATCTACTGAACTGCACACCAATTCTGCACACCAATTCTAACAAGGTCCTGTTTGACATTGTCTGCCCATCACATCCTAGGTCACCCCCTCCTACTGAGACCTGTACATTGTTCATAACCCTATTCGCCAATCTATAATTATTCATACGGGCAACATGGCCAAACCAACGGAGTCTCTCTCTGCACAATATGCTGCTTAAAGTAGGTTGCAAACTCCTTTGCCTAACATCATCATTAGTTACAAAGTTGAACCACCTAATGCCCAAGATACTGCGTAAGCATCTGGAATCAAAAACATCTAGTTTCCTGTAATCTTGTTTACAAAGTGCCCAAGTTTCACTACCATAACTAACCCTAGAAAGAACCAAACTATTATACAGTCTAAATTTAGTCTTTAGGTGTATATGCCTATTTCTCCACACTCTCCATAGATTCTTAAAAGTCCCGGCAGCAATCCCTATTCGTCTGTTAATCTCATGCCGCACATCACCATTATCTGTTACATAGCTCCCAAGATAATTAAACTGTGACACCTGCTCAAGACTGCAGCCATTCAGATTAACTGAATCACAGCCTCCCCTAACCAATTTTCATCACTTTAGTTTTCTCTCTGTTTACAACCAAACCTACTCTACTACCAGTCTCATCAACAGCTCGAATAAAAGAGTTCATCTCATCAACATCATTTGCCAAAAGGGCTAAATCATCAGCATAATCTAAATCAGAAATTTTCGTATCTCCAGTCCATTTAAGGCCAAAATCTTTCCCTTGAAGTGAATTTCGCATAACATAATCAATAACCAAACTAAAGAGAAAAGGAGACAAGATGCACCCTTGTCGAACACCAGAAGTAATGCTAAACCAATTGCTACAAGCCTTACCAACTCTCACACACGACTCAGTGTTATTATAGAGAGCTTTCATTACGTTAACTAACTTGTCTGGTATACCATATTATCTCACAATCAACCACAAATTATGACGATTAACAGAGTCGAAAGCCTTTTTGAAACCAAAAAAGCTAGCAACCAAAGGTTTCTGTAACTCTAAACATTTCTCAAGAATCTGCCTAAGTGAAAATATCTGATCCACACATCCCCTACCACTTCTGAATCCACATTGTACATCACGCAACTGACTGTCAACCAGATTCTCAATTCTATTAAGTACAATTATGGGAAGAACTTTACCTGGAACAGAGAGTAGGCTGATAACCCTATAGTTATCACAAGAACTGCGATCACCTTTTTTGAAAATAGGGATAACAATAACTCTGGTAAAATCCTTAGGAACCATGCCTTTATCATAAAAGATATTCAGAATTTCAGTCATCCAAGTGGTAACCGAAACATTCCCAGCTCTAAGCATTTCCGTAGTAATTTCATCTACCCCTGGGGATTTATGAAGTTTAAGTTTAGAAACAGCCAAAATAACTCAGATTGTGTTACAGGGCCAACATTAAAGCCACCAATGCATCTATCATTATTGCAAACAATTGGAATAGAACTAACCACATTGTTTAGAACATCACTGAAATGCTCAGCCCACCTAGCCATGACAGAATCCTCACCTTCTATAACCTTACCTTGTTTATCCTTCAATCCCTATAAACCTGTTCGTTTTCTACCACAGAAAACATTAACTATCTGGTAAAGGTCTCTGTTGTTGTGCTGTCTAATTGCTTCCTCGGCTTTGTCAGCCAAACCAGCAAGTCAAAGATTCTTATCAGCAGCTAACTGATCTTTTACACGTTTATTAAGTTCTCTGTAATGTTTTCTATTAGGACTAGTAGGGTATTGATTAAGGACATTCCTGCAGTTCTTTCTTTCCGAAAAAAGCTCAAGTGCCTTATCACTCAAATAATTCTGCCTCCTTTGCTCATTTTTTTCCTAAAGGAGTACTGTTAGTGTCCAAACTGTTTCAAATGATCCCATTCTTCCTCAACTTCAGTAGTAAACATACCATGACTGTCAAAACGACTATCATGGTAAGCTTTGGCTATAACTGTGTCTTTCAGAGCTTCAGTACTAAAAGTAAATTTTTTATGCCTAGCACAACACTTTTAAGTTTAAGTTGCAAGACACTTTTAACAAGGTAATGGTCAGATCCAATTTCAGCTCCCCTATAAGACCTGGTATTCCTAACAGAACTAGCCCATTTGCTGTTAATTAATATATAATCAATCATATTCTTATGCAGCCCATCGGGTGAAACCCATGTGTACTTATGTATGTCGCTATATTTGTAATAAGTGTTAATTATTCCGAATCCACTGAGTTTACTTACCTGTAGGAGACACTGCACATTGCCATTGCAGCTACAAATACCAAGAGGGCCTATTACAGCTCCACAAAGGTCAGAATGAGTACCAACTTTGGCATTTAAGTCACCTAGAATAAGGGTGATATCTCCTTTCTTGACGGAATTCAAAATATCCTGAAATTGTCCGTAAAACCTATCCTTCTCATCCTCATCGGCATCCTCAGTGGGGGCATAACAGCAGATAACATTCAAGTCTTTAACGCTTGAGTGAAATTTTGCTGTAAGAAATCTTTCATTAATGCACTCACATTCTAGAAGAGCATCACTATCGTGTCTGCTGAGAAGCAGACCCACGCCTTGGTGATGCTTATTGCCGTCCCTCCCTGAAAAAAGAAATTTCAGATCATTTTTAAGAAACTGACATTTATCTGTCCATCTGGTCTCTTGCAAGCCGAGAATATCTAAATTATAACGGTGGAATTCACGTGTGGGGACATCAAGAGAAAATGCTCTGCGCAGAGTCCTCACATTCCAACTACCCATGGAGAGAAAATGGTTAGTGGGATGTTTAAGGAAACTGTGTTTATTGAGAGAGGGAATGCCGACAATATCAAACAGCCCCCTAATCGCAGACATGGGACAAAGACCCGTTCCCCCACCCCTAAATGCTGAAGCCATCTACACTGGAAGACTTCTTCCATTGTAGAATTTGACGATGCCAATATAAGCAAAAAGTTCAGGTGCCTGTGATGACCTCTGCTCAGGATTATCCACCAGCTGATAAACATATCCTGTGAGTCTATTCACTTGGAGCTGTCAACCCACAGACAAACAGAAAACGTAGCGGAAGATTTTCCCTCCACAGAAGCCCACCAGTGCAGCAAAATCAGGATCCATAATCAAGCTCAGAGCCATATATTTGTCCAGTCCAGTGGGTTTATATGGTCAGCACCAGGTACCTGTGTGGTTGACCACTCCTCAGCAGGGTAGAAAAAAAAAGAAAAGTAGCCGTAGTTGCCCAGATCAGTAGGCCACACTAATCTGACAGCCCTCCCCTTCCGTTCACTTCCACAAGAGAGTATCTCTTTTGAAAGGTACTAACGGTCTGCACCACGAGAAGGCGGGGTCGGACATTAGGTGCTAGGCTTGGCCGGTTCTATGTTACCTGCTGCAATTAAAATGTCAGAAATAGTTCATGGGAAAAAGTGTGGTGATGAAATTCGTAAAATTCTTTTATCGAATGATACCGTTTCCAAAAGAATTTCTGAAATTAGTAAAGACCTTTCCAGCAGTTTATTACGAGGCTTAAGGGCAGCCCAAAGTTTGCAATTCAGTTAGATGAAACAACTGATATTTCTAACATGGCACAGTTGTTACTTTATGATAGATATGTGGAATTATTGTTTTGCATGTGGTGCATTTTATATGCATGTGGAATTATTGTTTTGTCGCCCTTCGGAAAGGTACACAAGAGGGGAAGTTATATATCTTAAAGTCGATGAATTTTTCACAAATGAAGGTTTACAATGGAAAAATTGGGTTGGAGTCTGTACAGACGGTGCTGGAGTAATGATGGACGAAAATGTTGGATTTGTAGCAAACGTTAAAGCTGGTGGCAATGAACATATCACTTTTACTCACTGCATGATCCATCGAGAGTGACTCGTAGCCAATAAAATATCACAAGAGTAAGTTGTGCTTCGCGATACTATCAAAATCATAAACTTCACTAAAAACCGTGCCCTTAACAGTGTTTGTTTTCAAACCTTTGCAAAGATATGGACTCCGATTACAAAAGCTTATTACTATATGCAGAGGTAAGGTGGCTCTCAAGAGGGCGAAGTTTAATCAGATTATTAAAATTGAAATATGAAATTGTTATACTTTTGACTGAGCAAAAATTCGATTTTGTTAATTTTTTTCATAATGAATTATGGCTTTCAAAACTGTGTTATTTGTCGGATATTTTAGAAACACTCAATGATTTAAACATGTCGCTTCAAATAAAATATTGTAACATATTTATGTTAAAAGATAAAATTGAAAGTTTTACCAAAAAATTTAACATATGGAAGAATAGGGTGGAAAATGGTTCTTTAGAAATGTTTACAGCTACAGACGATTTTATAATTGAAAATAACCATCCCAAACATTTAATTTTAAGAGTTATAATTGATCATCGGAAGTGCCTGGAGACACAGTTCCAGAAATACTTCCCTTAAAATTTTGATTTTAAAAACTCATCACAATTTTTTTCATAAACCATACACAATTGAAATCAAAAACGTTAGTCATCCGCCATTAAAAGTTCAAGAAGAATTTGATGAATATTCAAGTGACACAAATTTAGAACTTGAGGTTCCTAAAAAATCGTTAAATGAATTTTGGCTTGAGATTAGGACAAAATTTCCAATAATTTCTGAAATGGTCCTAAACATATTTCTCCCATTTTGTACTGCGTATTTATGCGAAACGGCGTTCTCAGCATTGACGATTATAAAATCCAAATATCGATCAACTCCGAAAAACGTTGAAGATGCTTTACATCCTGCAATGTCATATATTCAGCCAAGGTTTAATTCTTTATGTAAAAATAACAAAGCACATCCATCTCATTAGTATACCAATTTGCTTTCGTCTTTAATAAATGGTAAGATTATATGTGTACCAAAGAATTGTTTTAAAATAAATTTCTTTATGTTTCATTATCAGTAAATATTTTATTTGTATACCTATTTTATATACCTATATATCTGGGTCGCGTAAAAATTTCTCGGACGAAAAGGGGTCGCGTGTGGAAAAAGTTTAAGCAGCCCTGCTTTAAAGAAATGGGGGTATTTTGCCATTTCTGCAAAATATATTAACTATTGCTTAAAAATTAATTATTTTCAATCTACACATAACAATATTTAAGAATGACATATTAAATTAGAAATGTCTGATATATTCACATAAGGTAAGTTTTATAATGTTTAATGTTTCTTCAAATCTATTAGATATTTAATTGATTCATGGAAAGGAATTATTGTGAGAATTACTTCACTTTGTGCTTCGGCCTATTTTTGTCTGTCAACAAAGTTATGCACGAAAAAAAGACAGCATCTAAATGGAGCATTAGATTGTAGTCGAAATATTATGATAATTAAGATTATTTCCCGTTCTCTTCATATAATTGCGAGTTAACTGAATATGATAGAAAATATGGTCACTAAACTCATATACTAGAAATCCTAACTCCTAATTTTAAATGACATGTTATGTGGTATAAATATAATGAGAAATTATATTATTCTGAACGAATTGGATTTTTGTTCCTGTCCAAAAATAGAGCTTATAAAGTCTTTTTCTGCTCCGTTAGTTTTTACAGGATCTCATCTTCAGTGCCCAACTGATAAAACATTAATAAAAATGCAACGTACAAATATATATATATCAATATTGATAGGAAAATATGCTACAGCAAAGAGGTAGCATAAAATATAATAATTACGCTTGTAGCATGTTGTTACAAAATTTTAATACAATTTCATTCCGTTATAAAATAAAACTTCAGATTTTATTTAAAATTTTAGAAATAGTTTTGATGTAAACTTTTTACATTACTTTTGCACTCGCCTATATTCTTTTCGAAAAACATTTTCTCAAAACAGGAGTAGCAAAGAAAAGGCATCAGAGCTCTGTGTTGGGGAAGCAGGTTACATATTACTTGAGCACACTGCGGTAGCTCTTGGCTGAAAAGCCATTCATCATATTGCCAGCCATGACGTTGCTTGGAATAGAAAACAAAAAAAAAACAATGTTTCAGTTGTTTACTATGTAGTTTCAAAGCGAATGCATTTTTTGTGCTTATTTTACGGTTTACATAATAAATAATAAATATAAATATAATATTACCTATGGATATTTAATGCACGAAATTCAAGTATCTAATTGCAAAAGAAAGTTTCATCTTAGCTAAAGGATTTGAAATCAAATTTATTTTCCTTTATTTCCCGTGGTCTAAACAAAACATTTTGAACTTAAGTTCCATACAGTTGCAATCTTTAACAATGCGAGAACTTCAAAAAAAACGGTAGTCTCGGGTCACATTCCTATTGGGAATATTTTGCATTCCTTAACTGTGAGACTTTAACATAATTTTATTTTAGCTCAATATTTTTATCCGTAGGTGTCGCGTGGCAGAGAAAAACTAGAGTACATATCACTGCTGTAACGTCAAGAGGGAAGAGAAACAAACATATACAAAGAAAATTATCGAGGAATTTAGTTAATAATATTTATTTTGAAGAGTAGCAGTAAATCAAGCTAACACCGGTGTTAGCTTGATTTACTGCTACTCTTCTGTTTGGCTATAATTGAAAGCCTGAAAAACCCAGGCATGGGTGTTTCCTTTTTAGTGTTATCTTTCTCCTGTTGTCTCGGCTTCCTCGCAGATATTCCACATGAAGTAATACAATGACAGACTCTCGTCAGATTTTGTGGAAAGCAGCTGCTTGAGGGATAGTAAATCATGAAATTAGTATATATACGATGTCTGTGACCTGTAAGAAATTACTAAAATGAATTCTTCGAGATAAAAAAAGAATATTAACGATAAGGCTAATTTTTTAGCCACACGATAATGAAACAGGTAAAGTTAATCGGGAGGGAAGTGAGACTGAAGTATTCAAGTCTCTCGAGAATTGCCAAATCACCAACTCCGCAGTCTCAGTTTTCCCACCGTATACTCACTCTCTACCCTGGTACATCACATCCGTCTATTTTTGAGCTCTAAATATATTTTGTTTTTTTCCTCAGAGAACTTTTATTTCTACTTTCTATTGCTTTTCCCTCGTCATTTGTCGGTCTGTCGGTTTCTGGGTTGTCAAAACAGTTGTTCCATCATATCTGTCGAACTTAATGGTTTATGTGTCAAATGAAAGCTTATACGCGGTGAGTGTCATACGCTATAAAAAAAGTTAACTTGCCATGTGTTCTTCCCCCTAAGAAACGGGGAAATGCGAAACAATTCTTCCTCTATATATCTCCAGAACGTGAGTGCAGAAAGTAAAAAGCTATACGACAAATGAAAGCTTGTGACATGGGGAATGTTACAGGTTAAAAACGTTTTCGACCCTTGCCTCCGTCCTCTAAAAAAGAAGAAATATATAAACCATTGTTCTGCAATATCTTCCGAATTCGAGGGTCAAATGAAAGCTCACGAAGGATCGTCGTAGACTCTTTCGTATTTTGCCCACACTATTTTTCTCCTCCCCTCAAAAAAGGGACAGATTTTCGCGGGTTTTATCTTAACGAGTTATATCTCAAATTAAAACGTATGACTTCTTCAATGTCATGGGGTATCTTAAGAACGATTCCAGAAAACAAGGGAAGAAATATGTGGTTAATTTTTGAGTCATATATAAAATAAAAGTCTCTGAATGTAATTAAATCTTATTAAAAAATGGAAAATAGAAAATAAAACTAAAGAATATCGATGGTGCAATCAGACAACGGAATTCGTATTCACTTCAAAGAAAGATGGGGCGCCGATTTCTCTACTCAACAAGATTGCAGTGCCCAATGTTCCTTTGAAATGAATATGAATTCAGTGGCAGATTGCACCATCCATATACTTTAGTTTTATTTCCTACATTTTAGGGCGCATGTGGAAAGATAGGTAGTAAAAAATTGATTTATCTCTATGTGTTATGATTCTCTTCGTCCTAAATTTTAAATACATGCATAGACTTCTGTCTGTACTTAATCATCATCATCATCATCACCATCATCACCACCACCACCACCACCACCACCACCACCATCATCATCATCATCATCGTCGTCGTCGTCGTCGTCATCATCATCATCATCATCAAGCAGCCATGGGCTACGGAGGTCCAACCAGACCGTGCAATTTAGTTCTCTAAGCAAGTCTGTCCTGAGCTACATCTACTGCATCTGGCCACTGCATACCAATTCTAACAAGGTTCTGTTTGATATTGTCTGCCCACCGCATCCTAGGTCTCCCCCCCTTTATGAAGCCTTTAGGCACACTGTTCATAACCCTATTCGCCAATCTATAATTATTCATACGGGCAACATGGCCAAACCAACGGAGTCTCTCTCTGCACAATATGCTGCTTAATAAATAAAATAAAAATAAATATCCCCTCAAGCAGCTGCTTGCCACAGAGGTCTGACAGGAGCGTGTCAGTTTATATGCTACAGTAAAAGATCTGAGAGGATGGCAAGACCTCAGCAGAAAACGAAACATACATCCTTGTCTTACCCGGGGGGGGGGGGGCAAACTCCTTTGCCTAACCTCATCATTAGTTACAAAGTTGAACCACCTAATGCCCAAGACACTGCATTAAGCATCTGGAATAAAAAGCATCTAGCTTCCTGTTATATTGTTTACCAAGTGTCCAAGTTTCACTACCATAACTAACCCTAGAAAGAACCGAACTATTATGCAGTCTAATTTTAGTCATTAGGTGTATACGCCTAAGTATGGGGAAAAGGCGAGTTCTGGACCAGTGGCGGATCAATGTTAATCCTATGGAATCCTCCACCTGTGTGTTTCAAGCTGGTGGCGGATGATTATCAATCACATTAGTTATGCAATATCAAAAAGAATACCTCCCTCCAGTGATGTAATAATCTGAAATAATACATCTATCCCTCGATTTACACGGTACTCATTTCACACAATTTTGTCTTTGCACGGTCGAAAAATGCAACCCGTTTCGATTTACACGGTACTGAGTGAGATCTCCTTTCTATGTACCTCTCAGTCACTACCGTGTCAATCGAAACGGGGTGCATTTTTTGACCGTGCAAAGCCAAAATTCTGTGAACTGAGTACCGTGTAAATCGAGGGATAGTTGTATTATTCAGTTAAATTCCAGATAATCCATTAGTAATTTCCACCGACTTCCATCTTGGTTTCCACAAAGTCCGTTTTTTTTTTTCAATTCCATCATTTTGAAATCTGACGTCACCGATTAACAGTTCTGCCTTTAAAGTATTTTTACTCAATAGCATTGTTTCTTTTCGTTTCTGCGGGACAATCTTTTATTCCAGTTTCTGCAGATAGTCCTTCTAGTATAAATACGACATCTATCAGTCGGATTCCTCATTCTGTTGTCAGACGTTGACAGTGACAGTTCTCTGCTGCTGCTTCTCCATGATTTTTTCAACTGTTAGAAGTCAATAGTGATAGTTCTCCATGTCCTCGTGTAGTATCAGTTATTTTACAAGTCACTGCGATATAATGTATCCATGCAATATATGTGAGAAGGCTTTCACACTCAAGACAAATCTCATTCGTCATGTGAGAAATCACGATGGAAATAGCCGGTTTAAGTGTTCTGAGCCCAAATACAACGTAAAAAGAACCCTTCATCACAAGGATTACAGATACTGCTTAATAAAGAAATCAACTTGTCGAGTAGATTTCACAAGGATTCAAAGTAGCAACCATCACCTTCATATAGTGAAAGGTGTAAAACTTGGTCTGTCACCATTTGACAATAAAAGATATATTTTAGAAAATCGTTATGAAGGTCACTACAAAACAATGAAAAAATAACATAACAAAGAAAAAAACGAATATTTCACTGTGATTTTTAATATCTTTGAGCTATTTATGTAAAAAAATATGATAATTTTATCCAAATGTATGCATATAACCCCCTATATATGTAAAAATATTACATGTCATCATTATTATAGGTAGACAGCTCTATGTAAAAAAACATTTCCTCTGTTAACCTGCATTTTTTTTAAGCAGGCTGTAAAGTATAATCAATGTGAAAAAAAAAAGCATCATTGCAAAATGTAGAAAATTGTAAACCAATGGAAATCATTACATGTGCACGCATTGTTATTGTATCACCCAATACTTTGAAATCAATAAAAAATTTTAAATGAAATATATGTGTCGTCTGACTCTTATCTTTAGCAAGCGGGGAGGTAAACAAGAGTTATCACAGGACTTGCTCCGCTGGCACTCGTGTTGCTGACTCATTACCGCGAATCACATAATGTTGTAACATCAGACTAGCTCGCTCACTGGGGGAAAGCCCTTCTAGGATCCATTTCTGGGATTACACTTATAATAAAAGGTTGGTTATTCTCTAAATTTTCATGATTTAACAAACATTACTTATGATTTCGCAATGTAGTGATGTTCTGAAGTATTACGAAGTGATGAAATAATAAGATTTCCTTTCAAAGCTGGCTGGACACGCTTGCCTGGTCATAGGCTAATCGGAACGAGCCAGCTCGAAATCAACGGGTTTTTTTTTTGAAGCGATCACTTCTTAGAAGTGGAAGACTTCAATAAATGCACCAAGTGCTTTGTTTATGAGAAAATTATCAGCACGGAATGAAATTCTAATTTTTTTACTTTGCAGAGATGAGAACTTTACGTAGATTTTTACAGAGAAATAATCGAAATTATTGCATCAGCCATTTAGCGATAAAGTGTTTTAGAGCAGATTTTACTGAATATTAATACTTTACAATAAAGGATAATTTCCGGTATATAATACAGAGGTGTACAGACGAATTTTATTTCCTACGACTAAAAAATAGGATTTTCATACTGTCTTTCGAATTACTCAATTAATTCGCCACTTATTTCAACTGTTTAGTAAAAAATACATTAAATTCCCAGATTTTTAACGACTGAGATAAAAAATAATATGCTTACCTACATTAAATACAATGTAAAATAGGGAAATTCACCACTAATTTCAGCCGCTTAATATCAAGATATACTAATGGTTTCCTGTTTTTTAACATTACACATAAGGAAAAAAAAGAACTAGCGAACGTATTAACATATATCTCTGAGACTTAAATAGGGCATGCTCTGTGTTTAAATATTACACATTTATTTTTTCAGTATTTTACACATTAATTACTAATTTTTTTCATTCAACAGTTAAGTACTCAATTGGAAGTAATGTGAGCAATATTTCCTGTTTAAATGCATCTTTACAAATCCGCTTTAAAACATTTTTTTCTTATAATTTAAAGGGAAAATAAAGAATTTTAATTGAATTTCTTTTAACATTATATACTTAATATATTGTCATCAACGTATTCTATATACAAAACGAATTAATAGAGCCTAGTTACTGGAAATTAACATAATATTGAAGTATTTTCTACCATAATTTTAGTTACATTTTCAACCACTAGAAGGTACCACAGTTAGAATTACTATGAGACCTTTTGCAGACAAGAGAAACTTGAAGCCTTTGCTCAGAGCGCCACCTAGCGGGATTTAGTGTAGTATAGTCCTATTATATGGATCCCCTTTGCACAGTGCTTTCCCCCTATGACGTCACAGGCCACGCCCCTTATGACATAATCATTACGTAACTATGATGTAACTGGCCACACCCCATTATTAATATGCATAATTAATAATTCATAATTAAAACCCTCCTTTTACCACTATTTTAACACCTGGCGCCATCTAGTGACAATGAGGAGTACTATTTGCGGAAAAAACCATATTTTAACTCTAATTTCTCGATTTTTGATTTCCCCTTTATAAAAAATTCTTCCCCCTCATTTAAAAAAAGCCCCTGGCGCCATCTGGTGCCTATGAGGAGTACTATTTTCGGAAAAACCCCTATTTTAACTCTAATTTCTCGATTTTTGACTCCCCCTTATTAAAAATCCTTCGCCATTATAAAAAATTCCTCCTCCTTATTAAAGTACCCCTGGCGCCATCTGGTGCCTATGAGGAGCACTATTTTAGGAAAAAACCCTATTTTAGCTCTAATTTCACATTCATAATTAATTAAAAATTAACCCCATATCACGTGGCCATGTTAATGAAAGCACTGTGCGTGGATCCGTATAATGGGACTACACTACACTAAATCCCGCTAGGTGGCGTTCTGAGCAAAGGCTTCAAGTTTCTCTCGTCTGCAAAAGGTCTCATAGTAATTCTAACTGTGGTGCCTTCTAGTGGTTGAAAACGTAATTAAAATTAAGGTAGAAAATACTTCAATATTACGTATGTTAATTTCCAGCAACTAGGCTGTATTAATTCGTTTTGTATATAGAATACGTTGATGACAATATATTAAGTATATAGTGTTAAAAGAAATTCAATTAATGTTCTTTATTATCCCTTTAAATTATAAGAAAAAAATGTTTTAAAGCGGATTTGTGGAGATGCATTTAAACAGGAAATATTACTCACATTACTTCCAATTGAGCAATTAACTGTTGAATGAAAAAAAATTAGTAATTAATGTGTAAAATACTGAAAAAACAAATGTGTAATATTTAAACACAGAGCATGCCCTATTTAAGTCTCAGAGATATATGTTAATACGTTCGCTAGTCCTTTTTTTTCCTTATGTGTAATGTTAAAAAACAGGAAACCATTAGTATATCTTGATATTAAGCGGCTGAAATTAGTGGTGAATTTCGCTATTTTACATTGTATTTAATGTAATATAGGTAAGCATATTATTTTTTATCTCAGTCGTTAAAAAACTGGGAATGTAATGTATTTTTTTACTAAACAGTTGAAATAAGTGGCGAATTAATTGAGTAATTCGAATAACAGTATAAAAATCCTATTTTTTAGTCGTAGGAAATAAAATTCGTCTGTACACCTCTGTATTATATACCGGAAATTATCCTTTATTGTAAAGTATTAATATTCAGTAAAATCTGAGCATGCTTGGCGACTGATCTAAGGGACCTGGGTTCGAGCTCCGGATTAGGCATGGATGTGTGTGTCGTTTTTCTGCTGAGGTCCTGCCATCCTCTCAGATCTCCTACTATGGCATATAAAGTGACAGGCTCCTGTCAGACCTCTGTGGCAAACAGTTGCTTGAGGGGGTATTTATTTTTATTATTTAAAAACTGCTCTAAAACACTTTATCGCAAAATGGCTGATGCAATAATTTCGATTATTTCTCTGTAAAAATCTACGTAAATTTCTCGTCTCTGCAAAGTAAAAAAATTAGAATTTCATTCTGTGCTGATAATTTTCTCATGAACACAGCACTTGGTGCGTTTATTGAAGTCTTCCACTTCTCACAAGTGATCGCTTGAAAAAAACAAAACGTTGATTTCAAGCTGGATCGTTCGTATTAGCCTATGACCAGGCAAGCGTGTCCAGCCAGCTTTGAAAGGAAATCTTATGTTTTCATCACTTCTTAATCCTTGAGAACGTCACTACATCGCGAAATTATAAGTAATGTTTGATAAATCATGAAAGTTTAGAGAATAACCAACCTTTTATTATAAGTGTAATCCCAGAAATGGATCCTAGAAGGGCTTTCTCCCATTGAGCGAGCTAGTCTTACGTTACAACACTATGTGATCTGCGTTTACCTCCCTCTTGTTTACCTCCCCGCTTGCTAAAGATAAGAGTCAGACGACACATATATTTCATTTAAAATTTTTTATTGATTTCAAAGTATTGGGTGATACAATAACAATGCGTGCACATGTAATGATTTCCATTGGTTTACAATTTTCTACATTTCACAATGATGCTTTTTTTTCACATTGATTAATACTTTACAGCCTGCTTACAAAAAAAAATGCATGTTAACAGAGGAAATGTTTTTTTTACATAGAGTTGTCTACCTATAATAATGATGACATGTAATATTTTTACATATATAGGGGGTTATATGCATACATTTGGATAAAAGTATCATATTTTTTTACATAAATAGCTCAAAGATATTAAAAATCCCAGGTGTACAAAATATTCGTTTTTTCCTTTGTTATGTTATTTTTTCATTGTTTTGTAGTGACCTTCATAACCATTTTCTAAAATATATCTTTTATTGTCAAATGATGACAGACCAAGTTTTACACCTTTCACTGTATGAAGGTGATGGTTGCTACTTTGAATCCTTGTGAAATCTACTCGACAAGGTGATTTGTTTATTAAGCAATATCTGTAATCCTTGTGACGAAGGGTTCTTTTAAAGATGTATTTGGGGACCCCTTTCCCCGTCTTCTCCTCATGTAAACTCTGAAGGGATTACATTTTAGAACGAAGGCCTGCAAATTCTTTGATAGGTACTCCTGAAAGTTCATCTTTCATTTTACCTAGTACCTTTTTATTATGTGTACTATTCAAAACATGGTCTATGTGATAGTCAGACGTGTCAAAATGATCTACAGGGTGAATCTGAAAAAGTGGGCAAAACTTTACGAGGTGGTAGAACGCAGATATATGAGCAATATTCGTCATAGAAAGTATGGGCGGAACGCAAATGGCGAGCCGGTAGGTGGCATTGGAAATGGTATAAAAGGGTCAGTCCTCGCACCCAACGGCATTTCTACCATGGATTGCCGAGAGGATGGCTGGTTATACTAACCACGAAATGGTGGATATGCACTTTGTGTACGGTGCGGCGGACGAGAATGCAAGTGAGGCACAGAGACGTTATCGCGACCAGTTTCCGATGAGATGCACTCCAGATTGGAAAAACTTTGAGCGTTTGCATCGGCGGCTGTGTGAAACGGGATCCTTCGCCGTGGCCAAGCAAGACGCAGGGCATGAAAGGAGTGTCAGGACGGCGCAACGTGCAGAAGACATTCTGCGTAGGGTGGAAGAGCGACCGGGATGTAGCACGCGAGCGGTTTCCCGTGCAGTACACGTGTCCCAAATGTTGGTTTGCCATGTGCTACAGGAGGAAGGAATGCACCCCTATCGTACGCAGAAGGTACAAGCGTTGTCACCGACGGACTATCAGCCACGTGTCGATTTCGCACGTTGGTAACTCCACCAGAATGCAATGCAGCCGGATTTTGGTGCACATGTTCTGTTTACAGACGAGTGCACTTTCACCGGTGAGGGCGTTTCGAATACCCACAATTCACACACGTGGGCATCTACGAACCCGCATGCCACACATCCTCATTTGTTCCAGCAGTGGTTCTCCGTAAATGTTTGGGCAGGGATCCTCCGTGCCCATTTGGTTGGCCCATACCTCCTGCCACACTGTCTGGACAGCAAATCGTATAACACATTCCTACGAGAGGTGTTGCCGAAGCTGCTGCATCCGATTCCAACCCCCAGAAGGTCGAGAATGTGGTTCCAGCACGACGGTGCACCTGCACAATTCAGCGTAGATATGCGGAACACTCTACATGCAACGTTCCCAGCGAGATGGATTGGTCGAGGTGGTCCCATAGCTTGGCCACCAAGATCGCCGGATCTCTCGTGTTTGGACTTTTTCCTGTTAGGCCATATGAAAAGCCTAATCTACGAGTGCCCCATTGAAACCGATATGGATCTAGTCGCCAGGATCGCCGTTGTTGCCAGCGATATTCGGGAAATGCCTGGTGTCTTCGCAAATGTGCGTCGGTCCCTATCCCGCAGGTGTGAAGCCTGCATTACAGCTGGCGGCAGCTCTTTTGAGCAATTTCTTTGAGCATGTACCTCAATTACATTCCTGTTAATAAAATGTTTTCTGAAGTATCTCCTCTCCTTCTTGTATTCATTCTTTAAATGTGACAGTGGAAAACTACCTTTTAACTTCTCACCGCTTGCGTTCCGACCATACATTCTATGACGAATATTGCTCGTATAGCTGCGTTCTACCACCCCGTAAACTCTGAAAGGAATATATTTTAGAACGAAGGCCTGCAAATTGTTTGATAAGTGCTCCTGAAAGTTCATCTTTCATTTTACCTAGTACCTTTTTATTATGTGTACTATGCAAAACATGGTCTATGTGATAGTCAGACGTGTCAAAATGATCTATATCGGCTTTCATATCAGCATACACGTCCTCGGTTTGAAGCTCGTAGCACAGTGAATCTGTACCAGTGAACAATAATTTGGATTTTTCTCTATATTTCGGACTAATATAGTCATAATGAAAGCTATACATCAATAGTTTACTAATATCTAGAATAGTGAAACCAGCATAAATAGGCCTGTTGAGTTTCTATTTAGTTTGTTTTGATTGTACACATGCGAGGTCGTTGTCAAAAACACGAAAAGCATGAAAAGCAGGTGATGCTACGAGTTTACATACTCTCTTCGGGCTCTGAGTCAATTCAATTTTCACTCGATTTCTCAAATTTTCCATCGTTTTTCCAAACACTCCTTCTCAAAGTCGTTTCTAGCTTTCTTCCGCTGATCTGTATTAAATTCTATATATGGTTTTAGCCAGCAAGACTGATTAAATTCTAAAACGTGATGTATTTTCTTCAGCTGCATACCGAAGGCTAAATATTGTTTGAGATTTCGATAATGAAGGACATATTTTTCCTTAGAATTTAGATTGGGGCTAATTTCACGACTGATTGGCTTGTATTTATTCCAAGGCTTTGGGCAACCTCTTGGCAATATGGGGATAGCATGCTGCTGGTAATCTGAAGTTTCTCAGGGGCTAGTGGGTAATCTTTATGCTTGTCGTGTAGAGAAACTGAATAATCTAAATCAACTTCCAATATGTACCCTTTATTCGCATCATCAGCAACTGTTGTAATATTTAGATATTCTGTTTCTTCTTTATTAAGCCATCGAAAATCACTTTGAGAGAGACATTGTGACATTGCCCATCCATAAAGATTGTTGGCATCATAGTACATAATGTATTTATAGGGTAACTGAGGATCATAGGTGTCCAAATACTTGTTGTTTGCATTACTAAGACGATTACATATCACAGAAACTCCCCCTCGTATGCCTTTTTCAAGGAAAAGGTACATTGTAGGGTCAGTTATCAACTCAAGATTTGCATTTGTCATTTTTAAACATGCTTGCCAGGCTAATCCAGGAGCTGTGTAAACATGGCAGGTATCGATTTCATAGTATTTGATGCATAGTTTTCTGAAACTTTCGAAAACATCAGCTAAGAGGAGCACGTCTGTCTTCAGGTACAAGTCACGATACTGGCCTAGATTTTTTATGCTGAATGTATTCCATACTTTTATTGCATGGGTGTAGTCTTCTTCCCCTAGCGCTTCTTCTGTGAGTTGGTTGTAAAATGCTTCACGTGGTGGTAATACTGTTTCTTCAAACTTTTCACTGTTGTGAATATAATCATAGGGGTAAACTCCTTTTCTCAGAACCAGATGTAGCCTTTCGGGTTCAACGTGGTCCTTTAAAATATGGAACTCATCTGTTGATAAATTATTTACTAGCTTCTCAAGAGATGTGCTTAAAAACTGATAGGATAGATATAAAATATAATGTCCCCAGGGAGAAGGCTATGTATGTTTCCATGTTATTGGGAATGCAATTAATCTTCTTATTTTTGATTCTGCCGATTCCCTGCATAATAAGGTGGCTGTCATATCCCTTTAGGTTGTGAAAGATAACTGGAATCTTATTGGTTAACTTAAAGTTTAGATTACAGGAATTATGAGCAGCTCTTCGGAATTTACCTGTTATATGATCGTGATCTCTCACACAATCTGCTCCTTGGGCATGCTTACAAATATGACAGTCAGTAGCGTCCTGAAACAGTTTCTCTTCATGATTCGAGAGTTGCATTGGCTTTATCATCGACAGTAAATTTTTAATGTTTTCTTCTTCTTTAAGCAAACGTTCTAAAAATTCTTCTACTGCATTAGGAGCTCTATAAACTACTGGAGGTTTATAGCTGCAGCCATCAGGTCCAACAACAAGATATGCAAATCCACAAGGTTCATGATTTGCCGTGATAGTGGTGTGAGATTTTTCAGGGTTAGGCATACATGTGTCCACTTTCACTAGGAATGATTCAAAATCGGCATAAATCACGTATGAAACGGGTTGCTGAAACTTAAAATTTGTGAATTTCAACCATTTCTCTCCTTCAGTTAGAAATTCTACTCTCTGGGGTCCATGTTCTTGACAATGTGGGATATGATCCTTCAAGAGTGATTCATTTTTGAAACGGTGAAGGCAGTAATCACAGTAGAAACGTACACCGTTATGTTTAGTGAGAGGACTGAGTAGTCTACTCATATTCTTAATGGAGCAATAATGCTGCTTCTCATCATCAGATAACAGAAGGAGATTCGTGCGCGCTTTAAATCTGAATAGTGTGATATAGAGTGGGAACACCTCTTTCTCATATCCAAAACCATTAACAGAAATATTGTTCATTTTTTCGAATTTAGATATTTGATTTATTGTAACAGGGAAAATTAGGCCAGATGTGTTTAAGTTTTCTTCTAAATGAATGTAGGTGGTAGGACGTTGTGGATGATCTGTGGGAGGATACAAAGAGGCTAAAACAGACCAGATAAAACATTTTTGGTCAGAATTACATTCACTGACAATAGCTTGTTTTAACAGTAATTCCCTTGGAGTAGGGATATAACTAGATCCTGAAAGAGGGATATATTTTCCAATGTTTATTTCAGCGTGGAGTACAGTATCCAGTGTCCATCCACTATGTGCTCCTTCAAATTCTTCAAATGAGGCTTTAATCTTCTTATACGCTGAATCCAATTCTCTGTTTAGGGGTGATGAAGGAAGATTTGTGACGCAGTTACTTCGGAAAAATGGGGTACAGTGTTCGAAGGTAGAAGGGGAAACTTTTCGCCTGAAGCGTACTTGTACAGCAAGGTACCATTTAATGCTACCTTTCGAAGCCAATTCTTCTTTCAGATGAGTTAGGAGTGACTCCCGCGAGGATTCAAGGAAAAAGGTGAGGTCAACAGATGTTTCTTCCGTTGCCATCAGTTTATATGTTGATAGGGTCCTTTTCATTTCTTCTGTAAACTGGCAGGGTTCTTCAGGGTCTGGTTTTTGTTTCTTTTGGGGGATCCTTTCATCTTCAGAACGTTTTCACTTATTACTGTGTGGCTTTCTTTGATGGCGCAAAAGACTGTCTTTTCTACCAAACTCCATGGCACATTATTCACATTTGAAGGTTTTCCTGGAGGTGTGGGATAACTCGTGACGTCGGACATTATCTCTCCTTGAGAATGTCGATTCGCACTCAGAACACTTAAACCGGCTATTTCCATCGTGATTTCTCATATGACGAATGAGATTTGTCTTGAGTGTGAATCACTATTGACTTCTAACAGTTGAAAAAATCACGGAGAAGCAGCAGCAGAGAACTGTCACTGTCAACGTCTGACAACAGAATGAGGAATCCGACTGATAGATGTCGTATTTATACTAGAAGGACTATCCGCAGAAACTGGAATAAAAGATTGTCCCGCAGAAACGAAAAGAAACAATGCTATTGAGTAAAAATACTTTAAAGGCAGAACTGTTAATCGGTGACGTCAGATTTCAAAATGATGGAATTGAAAAAAAAAAAAAAACGGACTTTGTGGAAACCAAGATGGACGTCGGTGGAAATTACTAATGGATTATCTGCAATTTAACTGAATAATATTATTTCAGATTATTACATCACTGGAGGGAGGTATTCTTTTTGACATTGCATGACTAATGTGATTGATAATCATCCGCCACCAGCTTGAAACACACAGGTGGCGGATTCCATAGGATTAACATTGATCCGCCACTGCTCCAGAAATCTCCTTTTCCCCCTACTCGCCTATTTCTCCACACTCTCCATAGATTCTTAAAAGTCCCGGCAGTAAACTCTATTCTTCTGTTAATCTCATGCCGCACATCACCAGTATCTGTTACATATTTCCCAAGATAATTAAACTGTGACACCTGTTCAAGACTGCAGCCATTCAGATTAACTGAATCACAACCTGCCTGATCAATTTTCATCACTTTAGTTTTCTCTCTCTTCATAACCAAACCTACTCTACTACCAGTTTCATCAACAGCCCGAATGAAAGAGTTCACCTCATCAACATCATTTGCCAAAAGGGCTAAATCACCAGCATAACCTAAATCAAAAATGTTCGTATCTCGAGCCCATTTAAGGCCAAATTCTTTCCCTTGAAGTGAATTTCGCATAACCTTAATCAATAACCAAACTAAAGAGAAAAGGAGACAATCTTGTCGAACACCAGAAGTAATGCTAAACCAATTGCTACAAGCCTTACCAACTCTCACACACGACTCAGTGTTATTATAGAGAGCTTTCATTATGTTAACTAACTTTTCAGGTATACCATATGATCTCACAATCAACCACAAATTATGACGATCAACAGAGTCGAAAGCCTTTTTGAAATAAACAGAGCTAGAAACCAAAGGTTTCTGAAACTCCAAACATTACTCAAGAATCTGCCTAAGTGAAAATACCACTTCTGAATCCACATTGCTTATCACGCAATTGACTGTCAACCAGATTCTTAATTCTATTAAGCACAATCATGAAAAGAACTTTACCTGGAACAGATAGTAGGCTGATACCCCTATAGTTATCACAAGAACTGCGATCACCTTTTTTGAAAATAGGGATAACAATAGTTCTGGAAAAATTCTTAGGAACCATGCCTTTATCATAAAAGATATTCAGAATTTCAATCATCCAAGTGGTAACCGAAACACTCCGAGCTCTACGCATTTCCGTAATAATTCAATCTACTCCTGAGGATTTACGAAGTTTAAGTGTAGAAATAGCCAAAATAACTTCAGTTTGTGTTACAGGGCCAACATTAAAGCCACCAATGCATCTATCATTATTGCAAACAATGGTAGTAGAACTAACCACATTGTTTATAACATCACTGAATTGTTCAGCCCACCTAGCCATGACAGAATCCTCCCCTTCTATAACCTTACCTTGTTTATCCTTCAATCCCTATATATCTGTTCGTTTTCTACCACAGAAAACATTAACTATCTGGTACAGGTCTCTGTTGTTGTGCTGTCTAACTGCTTCCTCGGCTTTGTCAGCCAAACCATCAAGTCAAAGATTCTTATCAGCAGCTAACTGATCTTTTACACGTTTATTACGTTCTCTGTAATGCTTTCTATTAGGACTAGTAGGGTATTGATTAAGGACATTCCTGCAGTTC
Source organism: Ryuthela nishihirai (assembly GCA_038380435.1). Taxonomy (NCBI): domain Eukaryota; kingdom Metazoa; phylum Arthropoda; class Arachnida; order Araneae; family Heptathelidae; genus Ryuthela; species Ryuthela nishihirai. The sequence continues at coordinate 61,800,159 of JAWZYU010000016.1, read as the reverse complement.
TTTCTTTCCGAAAAAAGTTCAAGCGCCTTATCACTCAGATAATTCTGCCTCCTTTGCTCCTTTTTTTCCTAAAGGAGTACTGTTAGTGTCCAAAAAAGCCTGTTTCAAATGATCCCATTCCTCCTCAACTTCAGTAGTAAGCATACCATGACTGTCAAAACGACTATCATGGTAAGCTTTGGCTATAACTGTGTCTTTCAGAGCTTCAGTACTAAAAGTAAATTTTTTATGCATAGCACAACACTCTTTAAGTTTAAGTTGCAACACACTTTTAACAAAGTAATGGTCAGATCCAATTTTAGCTCCCCTATAAGACCTGGTATTCCTAACAGAACTAGTCCATTTGCTGTTAATTAATATATAATCAATCATATTCTTATGCAGCCCATCGGGTGAAACCCATGTGTACTTATGTATGTCGCTATGTTTGTAATAAGTGTTAATTATTCCGAATCCACTGAGTTTACTTACCTGTAGGAGACGTTGCCCATTGCCATTGCAGCTACCAATACCAAGAGGGCCTATTACTGCTCCACAAAGGTCAAAGTCAGTACCTACTTTGGCATTTAAGTCACCTAAAACAAGGGTGATATCTCCTTTCTTGACGGAATTCAAAATATCCTGAAATTTTCCGTAAAACCTATCCTTCTCATCCTCATCGGCATCCTCAGTGGGGGCTTGGGTTGGGTTATTTTAACTCTGAGCGGTCCTTTTTTGCACACCATGGGCTAAATGGCCAGGTCACATGGACCCCGAAGGCTCAGAAAAGGTTGGGGGAGGGGACCCACTGGAACAGCTGTTGAGAGACAGATGGTAGCCTCCCGTCATGGCCATCCAGCGTGTTCTTTAATGTGCACAGGGTATGTCTCTCCCGCACATGGGGCCACGGCTTAACGTCCCAGCCGACGGACGGCGGCCTTTCCAAGCCCATCGGTGTCCCCTACTGACCGTGGGCAGGGCGGAGAATTTTGCGGAGATAAATCTCAAAGCTGACCCAGCTGGGACTCGAACCTGGGAACTACAGATTACGAGCCTGGCGCGCTACTTACTGAGCCACCCCCGCCCCCCTCAGTGGGGGCATACCAGCAGATAACATTCAAGTCTTTAACGCTTGTGTGAAATTTTGCTGTAAGAAACCTTTCATTAATGCACTCATATTCTAGAAGAGCATCACTAGCGTGTCTGCTGAGAAGCAGACCCACGCCTTGGTGATGCTTATTGCCGTCCCTCCCTGAAAAGAGAAATTTAAGATAATTTTTAAGAAACTGACCTTCATCTGTCCATCTAGTCTCTTGCAAGCCGAGAATATCTAATTTATTATGGTGGAATTCTTGTATGAGGACATCAAGAGAAAAAGCTGTGTGCAGAGTCCTCACATTCCAACTACCTATGGAGAGAAAATGGTTAGTGGTATGTTTAAAGAAACTATGTTTATTGGGAGATGGAATGCCGACAATATCAAACAGCCCACTAATCGCAGACATGGGGCAAAGACCCGTTACCCCACCACTAAAGGCTAAAGCCATCTACACACGAAGACTTCCTCCAATGTAAAATTTGACGATGCCAATAGAATCAAAGAGTTCAGGTGCCTGCGATGACCTCTGCTCAGGATTATCCAACAGCTGATAAACATATCCTGTGAATCTATTCACTTGGGGCTGCAACCCACAAACAAACAGAAAACACAGCGGAAGATTATCCCTCAACAGAAGTCCACCAGTGCAGCAAATTCAGGATCTATAATCAAGCTCAGTGTCATAGAAGCAATATCAAAATTGATGCTACTGAAACAGCAGAGAGAAATCCTAAAAAATCTCAGTAGTCCTGTATTTAGTATACTCCCACTAATTATTTATGTTTACGTTCATATGCAAACTAATTGAGCGCATTTGGGATTAACTGAAAATGCAATTCTCTTAGATTTCGTTGATAAAATTGTGAATTTGGAAAAACTGAAAGTTAAATAACAGGATAATATGAAGTTTCTTTGCATATTAGAAAGCGTGTATCTCGTAAACAGAAAGTCGCTTACGACTGATAATTTCTATCTATTCTTCAACGTTCAAGTGATTTTAAAAAAAGATCTGTTGGAAAATCAGATCAAGCAGGAAAATTAATAATACAAATTATTAAACGAAAATTAATTTCTTAATTCATGGGGAAAATAACAGTTATTGTAAGGAATAAAAAATTGGTATTGCCGGAATAAAACCAGCTTTTAATATGTGTTAAACAGTCGTTCAAGACGACCTGTAAATAGTTAACGTTTTATATAAAAACAGAGTTAGCACAGTACTATTTCTTCAAAACCATCACATTTCCAACATGACGGACGTGGACATGGTCTAGTTAAAACAATTCAGTACCCAGGGATTAGGAAGTTTCATGAAACGTTTTGAGAGAACTATTCTCTGTATCACATTGCCTTACCTGGTTTAGTGGTTAGCGTACTTGACTAGTAAGACCAGCTGGCATGTTCTTGTTTAGGGTTACCATACGTTCTCCAAAAGAAGAAAATGTCCTCTCGTATTTTTGAGAAGAAAAAAGTCTTCTGGATAACGGAACTAAGGGAAAACTGGCAACCTGGTTGTTGGCTATCTGCTATACCAAACCCGTAGTAGGGAGATCAGAAAACCTCCTAAGCATAACAGTGAATGAAACTACCTCTTTGTATAAACTCATAATATGTTTTAAACTAAAATTATAGCACTCATCTTTGTTCTTTCCTTTTCAAAATCTTTTGAATCAATGGCTATAACAAATTTACTGTAATTGTCAATCGTAAATGTTAAATTAATTTTATAAATGTTATAAAAGTTACCATTTTCTGTAATATCAGTATTAGGAATATACTCTGCATGCTAGATTGGAAAAATAAGCGCTTTAGAAAATGCATAAATTTTGCTTTCGCCCTAAGATAGATGGTGCTGTGAAAGTGGAATTTACAATTTAAGAAAAAGCCATTTTTACTTTTATTGAAATTGCAGCGTAAAGGAGAGCGAAGGAATTGTTCCTAGTTTGTACATGATTTCTCATACAAGAACATTCCTTACCAAGACCGAAATCACTGTTAACCACTAACTCAACCAGAGTTAATAGAAACACACAAAGTTTGTCCTCTGGAACTGGAGATAGTCAATATCAACTATGCCACTTAAGATCAAATAACTCTTGATTGCTTATCAAGGTTGGATAAATATCGACACATGTCATGTATTTTGAAGTGTACTGAATGATTTGGTTACGTCTTTTTCGGACTGAACTGTAGTTACTTGAAATAACTTAGTAGAAAAAATGTTTTATTTTCAAACTTTTTTATTTCACAAATTGAAAGCATGTCCTCATTTGTCCTCCATTTCTAGCTTTTTTGTCCTCCTTTTAGATATCTAGTATCTGGTAACCCTAACCTTGTGTAAGTGTTTACATGTTGTATGAGAAACCAGGACAAGCCTAACATAGCTCCTACATTCCGTTCCAGATAAAGAATGGAGGGACAAAACCTGAAGATCAAAGAAAGCAATCAACCAATGAAAAGAGGCAACACATATATGAGTTCTTACAAGAACAACTCGCAGATGTAATTCCACACTTTAGGCGAGAAATAAGCGCTTTTTCTAATGTATATTATTAATATGTATAATTGATGGAAATAAGCTATTGAAACTGCTGTTTTCAATTTCTGAATATGCAAAGTACATAACGGAGCACAATTTCTTTTACACTGGTATATTAGAAAGATGACGTCATCCCGCGCTGTAATAGCCCGTGGCTTCGTCTCTAAGCAAATTATCAAAAGTACTATTTCCGTTTCGACAGATTTTGGTCTCCTGTAATTCCCGAGATACTTGATCCCATCTCAAATTCCATATGCGGATTCCTCCTTTGTGGTCCCCTGTTGAGTGAAAAAATCAGTTTCTACCTTCAATGGGAGGCTTTAATATAATAATATCTTTGAGAATTCAGGAATCTGGCAACAGTTGGTAGCTTTCTTGATTACAATATGAAAATGCGAGTAGAAGATAGGAATGGAGAAAGGAGTAGAAAGACGCTTTTATCCAAAATAGCATTTTTAAATACCTATTCGAATTTATATTTTGCACTGAACATTCTCATGCTAATCATAATCATCTGTCAAAAATTTCAGGTTCTCAGCTACTTTATGTGAACAGTTTTGGAGACCACACAGATATATTTTATTGTTACTGATGTTAAAAATTTCTAGAAGGAGCTTAATGAATTGAAGATTGAAACATTTTCAGGTGTAGAATCTTACTTTTCTTTGGCTTTTGGAGTTAAACATAATAAACCACATTTCTGAGGGCGGGCTGGCATCAGCAACGATATGAGCATTTTGGTTGTACGATTCTAGAAAAAACTATTTGAGAGAGACATGCCGTTCTTTATGTGAAACGGAATATAGAATATCTTCGTCCATTGTGTAGGGAAGTATCTTCTTCCTTTAAAAAGCAAATAAATAATGGAGCTGTAAGTCTCTTCAAAGAATTTTTCTTTTAATCGTGGTTTATTAGGCTTAACCATGAAAACCAACGAAAATCAAGATTCTACGCCTGAAAATGTGTAAATTCTCAACTCATCAGGGAGCTTCTACTGCTTTACATCTAGAATAATAAAAAATGCCTATGGTCGTCAAAACTCTTCACATAAAGGGGCTAGGAACCTGGAATTTTGGCAGAAGATTAGGAGTAGCATGAAAATGTGCAGTGGGAAATATAAACTCGATAGGTTGAATAGGTAGTTAGTAATCGCAATTTCGAATAAACGTCTGTACCATTTAGCAATTTCGAATAAAACGTCTACTCCATTTGTAGCTTCTGCTCCTTCGCTAATTTTAATCGACCAAACTATCAACCATTGTCATATCCCTTCCATTACCTAAGATATTATTATATTAAAGCGTTCCATTGCAGGTAGGAAACTGATTTTTTTCACCCAACACGAGATTGCAAAGCGGGAATCTGCTATGAAATTGAAACCATTCAATCCCAATTCATATAGTATCTCGGGAATTATAGGGAATGATCCCCTGAAAAGTAATCTAAAAGACCATGCCCCTATTTTTGTAGAACAGCATTTCCTAAACGTCTGCAGAGAGAAATCACGATAAAAATAATTACAAATATTAATAACATTATTAGACACGGTTTTTCCAAAATATTTTTGTTTTTGCTATTCACATTGAATTAATAAAAAAATGAATCTAAGGAATTAAAATTAGTGTTGTATTTCATTCTAAAAAGCAAAATTGCGTAAAGAAATATGTTTAGTGATGTTTTACATACTTCAGATTCCTTTATTTAAATATTTATAATAAGTGCAAACATGGGGAAGGGGCGGTACACAGTTGTTACTGAGCCGCGAGGTGGCTAACCCTGGGAGCTATTGCTGTAGGGAATTATACATCACAACTTGAAAGTGCAGATCCTAAAACATGAGAAAATATTGTGCAGCAGTTTCTTGACAAAATATAGATGAAGAACACTTGGTTAAAAAATAGTTTATAGATTCATGGAGCTTACTTTTATACTGCATGCATGGTCTATATTCAGAGTTAATTATTTCAATCCGAATAGAAATACATCCGCTGTTTAAGTTTATAAACCGAATAGAAATACATCCGCTGTTAAGTTTTTAAGTAAGTGGACTTAAAAACATTTGGACTTGATCCAGAGATCAGAGTTAGATGAGCTCTGACTCATTCATTATTGACCGTATTTTTTCGATGAATTCGGATTCAATAGAATAAAAATAGTAACAGTAATTAAAGAAAACTGCATTCTTTGGAAATTTTTAAAATCCATTCACTTATGGTAATACAGCATTTTCCAGGACACGGACTTTATGGAAGATGGTGAATGATACTGCAAGGATTACGAGAGCAGTAATTACCGATATGCTTTGCGTGATCGAATGATCAGAAGAAGAAACCTTCACAATTTTTGATTATAAGTGCTTCAGATCATCATCATCAAGGATTAGTATTATGTGCTTAAAAATGTTTGAAAGTGAAGTTGACCAAAATTGTGTACCATTTTAGTTAGTCCATGTAGCCTAATTGGGTAAATTAAATTAATTGACAAACATATCCTAAATAACTGCTATTTGTTGTTTCCACATTATATATCTAGTATGTTTCCAAATTATTAGCCTTGCATGATTATATGTGTTAGAGATTTTCACATTGGAGTACGCCAAAAAGCACATGTTCTGCACCACACAATCTGGCAAAAGGTGAAACGCATCGCATGAGAAGCGCCTTCACGCACGCGACGCACACTGCAGAATATCACAGACTCCGCTCTCCGGTAGGTGAAACGTTCAGGGTAGAACTTCTGACTGTTCACGGAACGAGACAGGACCCGTTACAAGACAGCGGAACAACAAGAGAAAACAACTAATGTACGCATTATTATAATCTTGCAAAGTTTAAGGAGAACGTGTTTGAAAAGTTTATGCTATTAAAATTTTACTAATATAAATATTCACTTATTCATATTTTAAATAAAATATTTTAAAAATATTTTGTACATATTTGTTTTCTTTTTTTTCAATATTCACTTAATGTGAAAGTTACGTAGTAGTCACTTTCTCGAAGCATGTAGACTTAATTTGAAATATGTTACTAATCTAGGATGAGGTGCCAAAAAAATCTCGAAGAAAAGTCGATAAAAAATTTCCACGAGAGGGGGGATTTTTCTGGGGAGAGAAACAACAAAAGCAACAAGAGATTGTTTGAAAAATTTATGCTACTAACATTTTAGGCATGTAAAAATTATCTTATTCATATTCCGAACTAAATATTTTGAAAATATTCTGTACTTAGTTATTTTTCTCAACTTCCCCCAGAGGCAAGTGCTTTGTTCGATCTTTTCTGATTTAATCTTCTACCAAACAAAATTCGCTTAACAAGAATAAATTGCTTCAAAGCATAAATTTATCTTTTAGCAATCAGCTCAGACTTTGATGTAAACACAAGTTTCGAATGCATTACTTATAGAGTGTTTACACAACGTAACTTTAGAGTAATGCAGAAAAGCTAATAGCTTCGCATTTAATCTTATTTCTCATCAACGATTTCAAACGAAATTTGATTTCTTATAGTTCTGCTCTTCTGATATCATTATGTACGTAATTTTTAAAAATAAAAATAATGTTTTCATAACGATAAATTCATTTAAATAAAAATATTAAAAGCTTTCCACGCGAGTTTATTATTAATTTTTTCCTACATGCAAACAGAATGAAGCTAAAAATGAGTTTCGTAATATTTCAAAACAAAAGTACGTTGGGTATTGCATGCTACATAATTTAAATATGTTTAAAAAGGTCTTAAGTCTCCTGGAAATTGAAATATACTGACGGTGATTTCACTGCAGACAGCTAAAGAGTTGAAGAGACAATAAAAACAGGTAAGAAATGAAATCAATGCATTGTTCTTTCAGTATAAACAGTCCTGCACAAAACTTGCTTAAGAGACGGGAACGAAAATTTCCCTCCAGCCCCATATGTTAAGAACGTTAGGTGGAAATTGAGGGGGGGGGGGGGGAACAAAGTCCCTTAATTTTTGTAAACTGAATTTCGGGATCAATAAAACTTACGGTTATATATTGTACGAAAACCGAAAATTTATATTACTTATTTTATTATTCAACTCCTATTTTTATCCAGTTAAATATTTTCTTCCGCCCAACTTCAGCACCTGACAAACTGCTAGTCAAGTCCTCGGGAAAAAAAAAGAGAATTAATCTGGGAATTACTGAGATTAATCCAGGAATCCAGTTCTTTTAAAAGAAAATCTAAATGCTATCAGAATTTCTTCTGCTGAAATTCTCAATCAAAGAACGCACTAGTATTCCTCTAGTCCCAGAGCTACATGAAAACAATACTCATCTACCCATAAATGTGGTGATATATATATCTTCTGAGAATGAACATTTGAATTGATAAATTAATATAGGACCAAATATTAAATTGGTTAATATTTGGTTAATAAAATTTTAATATTAAGGTTTTAATATTAGAAATATTCAAACTACACTATGTTTTTCATAATCACTTTGAATCATGTGATCAAACCACCTCTGGAAAAGGAATCGGTATTCCTTATTTTTTGTCATCACATTTTTAATGATGATTAACAGGTCCTCAAATTTCTTCACTTTCAGATGTCTTCGAAACTGTTGAACGAAGACAAATATAATATCCTGGCAAATTGTACTCAAATCAATATTACGTTGTAACTACCAAAATTATATAAAATAATCAGAGATGTTACCAATTAATTACAGTTTACACATTCTCTTGAAAAAATATATATTAAGATTAATGAATCAGTTAAATCTGAAGTTGCAGAGTTAATTTTTAATCTGTTCAATTTTTAAAAAAATAAATATGTGTTTCGGACATCTTTTTTCAAAATATTTCTACATTATAAACTCTGCTAAATGCGAAAAGGTTTTTAAAACATTTCTTTGGATGCGACACTGTTTCTTATCTAAAGCGTATTGCTGAAAGCGATTGCTGATCTAAATATAATGATGTACCATGGGACCTTGAGCATGGCGTACAGTAAGAGCCCCAGGCGGACAACAAAGTCGAATCAAGTCGCTTTCGACCTGATGCAGAAATACAACTCTACACGTTGTGTTGGATGAATTATGTGCATCTCCAGAAGCAATCTTTGTTGAATGCTTGGGAATCTAAAATTCATCTTTAAATAAATTTAAACACCATCATTGATTTTATAATCATTTTTATTTAGTATACATTTGCTCAAATTAAAGTATAATGTCATATTTTGAAAAATATAACAGGAAATGGAGTGAAATATGAGTCACATAAACATTTTGCCAGTGCCCTCTTTTGTCTGGGGGACTATTATTTATCAGACACTCTGTACATAAATAACAAAAAATCATCTCCCTTCCGACATGAGTCTTAAAAAGTAAAAATAGTAGTAAAATACACCTATCATGAAATCATTTATTGAATTCCGATTTCCTTAAGTGACAGATACGATGCAAAACCGATTTTTCTACTGAGAAAAATTTCCAGCCTATATCTTTCTTTGAAGTGAACGGGATTTCAGAAAGTTATTTCATGATCGTTATGCTTCACATCTATTTTTTTTTCTTTTTAGTGCACTTATAAGAAGACGAGAATTTTTTAAGTTTTCAGCTAACGTATTTTTGTATATCTGGATAAGTCAATGCATTAATAATACAGGTTTTAATTTCCTTTGCAATTTAAAAAATTCTCATCCTTCTTTTTGTTAGGTATAAATATGATCTTCAAATAATGCTAACAAACTTTAGCAGTGAATTGTTTTTTCTGCAATAACATACAAACACTAGAGCGTATAATATTCAGTTGTAACAAATATGAAGAGGAGAGAAAAATATATTTTAATAAATTGCAAAAATATAATGTAAACACATTTAATTTTAAAAACATATTAGAACCAACATCAAATAAATTAAAACTAACTTTTTATAAATTATTAATTAATTATCTCAAAAACATCAATCTCGTAGATAAACTATAAAAAAAGATAAATTAATAATAATTAAAAAAAATTTAAAAAAATATGAATGAATATAAAATGAATAATAATTAAAAAAACATATATATATATACGTAAGAATCCACAAAAAGTATGTCTGAATGAGTCTGAATTGTTTAACTCTTTGCAGGAATATTCAAAGTTTGATGTGTATTGATGATGATGATGACTGATTTTAAGCAAATTCTTCGAAATGATGAATATGATAAGTGTTAAAGTCCACGTCTTGCCCCAAGATCTTTGATGATAACAATTATTTTAAGTACATCATTCAGCGGTTGAGCGGTTAGGGTGTTATGCTTGCCTGCTTGGTAAAGGGATTTGAGTTCGAAACCCGTTAAATAAGAATTTTTGTTATATATCTGATGAGACCTTGTTTACCTCACATATTTCCCTCTAAGTCATATTTTAATGATAAATACCCTCCTACCGTTTTGGCAAATGGGCTGCATGAGGGTAAATTTTCTTTATCTTAAAATAGCTTATTAAATTCCAATTTTATTTAGGCATCAACAGAATGCTTTCAATATCGATTTGGAAAATAAATTGTAAAGCAGTTTACCCTATGAAAGTAAGCATGGATTTTTTGTCTTTGCTTCCTAAATATTTACATTCAGATGCCAGTTTATTAGGTGTCACATAATATATTTATTAGATGTCACATAAATAGCTCATTCCAACAAGTATATGTCACGTTACCGCGGTATGCGGTATAAATCAAGAAGACCAGTCAGAGTTGGATTGAGTGTCAAAATGGGCAAAATGAACTACCTGAGCAACTTTGAATGTGCCATGATAGTTGGTGCTGGACGTGCCGGTTTCAGTATCTCCCAAACGGCCGTCCTCCTGGGCTTGTCACGCAAAATCCTTTCAAATGTTTACCAAGAACGTTGCGAAAACCAAAAATCATACCAATGACCGGGAATCCTGTGGGCGAAAAAAGTTTGTGGATCAAAGGGGTCGAAGGAGACGGCAGAGAATCGTGCAAGCGAACAGAAAACCCACAACCAAGTAAATCACAGCGGAATTAAATATTGGTGTGCAGAAAGTCATTTTCGAACGCACCACGTATAGGAGCTTGTCGCGAATGGACTACAATGGTGGGCCGCTATTGTAGTCCATGCTGTCAGCAAAGAACACGATAGCTCGTCGCCAGTGGACGCAAAAGATTCGATACTGCACAGTTGTGGACTAGAAAAGGTAGCCTAATTGGAAGAATCAATATTTCCTTTGCATCATCTGATGGAAGAGGCATGATGTCATGGAGCCATTTTGTCTGGTGTCAACAATACAGGTCAATGGGGGCGTTGTGATGGTGTGAGGAACGTTTTTCTGTTACACATTAGATCCCTGATACTCACTGAAGGACATCTGAACGCCATGCCTCATTTGAACCTCGTTGCTGACAAAGTTTATCCCTTCATGGCTACAGTGTATCCTCACTTGGATGGACACGTTCAGGAGGATAATGCACCTGCCCACAAGGCATATATCGTCACCGAATATTTCCAGAAACATGCCAATGAGTTTTACTTGCTTCATTGGACTGCACCGTCCCAAAATCTAAACCCTATCGAGAATCTTTGGGATGAGATGGTAAGGTCTCTTCGCAGCGAGACTGTTCCGCAGTCCAATTTGCAGCAACTCCGCGCCACAATCACTTTCGCCTGATACAACATTCCCGCACAACGCATCCAGCATCTCGTAAGTTCCATGCCTCAATGAATTCGAGCTGTTCTGAAGGCCAAAGGAGGCGCAACACGCTACTAGGTAGGTGCACCTAATAAACTGGCATCTCAATGAATATTTTATGCTGAAAAAAGGGATACTTTTCAAAATACAGTAGAATATTATCCAAAATTAAAAAATATATATATTAGTAAACCGTGTTGGTTTATTGTTAACTAGTGTTCTTTACTATCCCCCACCTTTAGGTGCAATATATTTGGGGGTTGAAACGCATATTTATTCATGGGGGAACTGCAAATTTATGAATAGTTTTATTTCCCCATCCATTTATACTCGGGAATTAAATTTTCCTTTACTTTTTAAATATGAGAAAAATCGTCAAATTAATTTTGAATTATTTTTGTAACAATATGAGACTATAAAATAATGACGAAAAGCAATTGTGAATTTATTGGACGTGGTACTTGTTTTTCTTATCACGAATGTTGGTCCTTCCAGCCATAGTAGCGCAACAATAGAACCAAATACATAAACATTTAAGCATCGCCCGAGATAACGTTGTCCTCCTCGTCCACAACAGAATCATCGACCGCGTAATAAATAACATCGAAGGAACGTCGACTGCTTCGAAGTAGCGCAGGACCATTGATCACTGTGCTTTTAACAACGACAAGATGGAAGAGCTGCTCACTTGACAGGCGGAGAGGCAGATTGGAGAGAAGGAAGCAGAATCCCGGGATAAGCCTCAACGAACCATTAATGTTTGATAGGCAGCTGGGTAGGCACATGAGCAGGACCTGTTGCACATATAAACATCGAGATTACGAAAAGAAATTTAAAACACACCGTAAAATTGCGAGAGGAAATATTAATATTTTCTTCCGCACAATTTTTTTCTTCTACCATTGTGGTATCAGAATCACGTTTAGAGAAAAAGAGGAAGACCGCGTCTCGTTTCCTATGATTGTTTCGCTGTCATTCAAACATGGAAATGCTTTCCCGAAAGAAACAGTTGATTTGTGTTCCGGATTTTGAATTTTATTATACTGTATTTAAGCGATACATTAAATTTTAGGGAACGTATTATTAAAACATATCTAACTATGAGACCATAAATTTACCCATATCTTAACGGTGATTTCATTCGGACTTGGCAACGTCTGAGTTAGAGTATGCCTGTTATGAAAATAAGAAGGATTCATGAACTCTTACTTAGATCGATTTTAATGAAGCGCGCAGAAATTTTAAAAACACAATTTATATGTCGTAGTCATTGCAGTTCGTTGTGCGATTTCTTTCTTAAGCAATTAAAATGCAAATAATTATGAGTAATTATAAGAAGAAAGAAGCTTGGAGAGTAAGGATCACATGAAACCATTTAGCAAATAATGATAAAAAAGGAACAAATGTATTTTAACATTTTACCATAGATTTGTTACTTTTGTTAAGTTCCAGTCATATGCGATGACATTGCAATCCATCTATGAGCTTATAAAGTTTTTTGTTTTGTAACATCTATGGAGTAAACATTTTTTATTCTCGCAACGTTGCAGAAAAGTATTAAATGTTTAACAAAAGAATCAAAAACTTCCCCCAGTCCTAATTTATATTTGTAGTATTCAACTACAGTATTAATAGATATAATTTTTTCTCTGTTCGATCTTAATTCTCTGCGAAGCATATAATAAAACCATAAGTTTTATTACCAAGTGCATGAGCTCTTTTTTCCGATCTGTCAAACATTGTTTTAATATTCTCTGCAGATCACAGCATTTTTCAAATTTCATGGCACTTGGAGGTAGGCTTGCGCTAGGATGATATGACACCGGATGCATGTTTCGAAGCCAATACACTGCATAGCAAAAGGGGGATGAAACGGAACCTGTCGAATATACAGTCGCTCAAAAAAAGTATCCGAACACTATGGTTGATTACTAAATTCAGAAAAAATATCTGACAAGGACTTTTTTAGAAATTAGTGACCAACTGGCAACTTCGTGTCACATGACACGAAGTTGCTAGATCACTAATTTCTAAAAAAAACTTGCCAGATATTTTTTCTGAATTCAGTAATCAACCATAGTGTCCGGATATTTTTTGAGCGACTGTACAATACAATCTACGGTTTAGGGTATTCTTGGGGAAATTTAGGTTTTTATTCCCCAGCGAAGTATTTTTGGTTCTGAGCTTAGGTATTCTAGCTAAGGTTCTATGCTATTGTTTTACACCGAAGAGCCAAAACATTATGACCAGCACGTCTTTATGTAAATTGAAGTAACTGCAGGAAAACGACATCGTGTGTGAAGCTCATGAAACGTTATAACTAATACCTGATACTGGGCTCTGTTAATTAGTGTTATTCTTGTTCTTCAGATGGGAAAGGCAGTGGACCTAAGTGAGTTTGACAAAGGCCAAATTGTAACGGCCAGACGCCTGGGTCAGAGCATTTCCGGGACGGCAAGGCTTGTGGGATGCTCACAGTCAGCCATGGTTAGTACCTACAAAAAGTGTTCCGAGGAGGGAAAAATTATGAATCGCCCTCAAGTTGTGTGGGCCGACCACGGCTCGTCGATGTTACAGGTGAGCGAAGACTATCCCGTATGATACGAGCCAACAGGAGGGATACTGTGGCATAATTCGCCCGTAATTTGAATGTTGGTGATGGGAGTAATGTGTCACAACATACAGTATATCGAACCCTGCTGAAAATGGAACTGCTAAGCCGCAGGCAGCTCCGAGTGCCCATATTAATCTCGGTTCACCATCGAAAGCACCTACAATGGGAAGAATGAAAAGCGAGAATAAAAACTGAACCTTGAATAATTGGAAGAAGGTCGTTTCCTGTTTGACCATGTGGATGGACGGGTACGTGTGCATCGTTTACCTGGAAAAGTGTTGGTACCAGGATGCACCTTGGGAATAAAATATGCCGGTGGAGAGAGTGTAACGTTTTGGGCAATGTTCTGCTGGGAAACCCTGGGTCCAGTCATTCATGTGCAGGAAACTATGACCTATATCTACTACCTATCTAAACATCATTGCACACCAGGTACATCATTTCATGGCAACGGTATATTCCTCTAATAGTGCCTTATTTCAGCAGGATAATGCGCCATACCACAGCACCCGGATTACTCAAGAATGGTTCGCAGAACATGAGGAAGACTTCCAGGTAATGCCTGGCCTCAAAATTCCCGAGACATCAATCCAATCGACCATTTGTGGTTTGTGTTGTAACAGCATAACCGATCTGCTGCGGCTCAACCACGTAACTTCCAAGAGTTAAAGGATCTGCTGATAACGTGTTAGTACCAGATATCACAAGACACCTTTACAAACATTGTAGCGTTCATGCCTCGCCGTGTAAGAGTTGTTTTGGTGGCACGTGGAGGACCAACATTAAAGTAGGCAGGTAGTTGTAATGTTTTGGCTCTTCGGTGATGACGTAATAAACCGTACATATTTTTGGTATAGTCCACTGTTTGATTACGTGGCCTATCCGGATTTCTGAACAAGACTAACGAAACAGAGCTGATATCTATTACTTGGAGCATGCCTAATTGCAAGTGGGTTCTCAAACATATTTATAATCATTAACAGATTTTCTTCGGATTGTTCTTGAATACTAACTATTTCAAATATTATTTAATGACTCCTGTGTTAAATTAGTATCGTACTTCGAAAAGATGAAATTTTTGAATTCTCTCTTGAGATCGATTTAAGTATCTTCCATTTCTAGATTCAAAATTTCCAAATATTATTAATTGCTTTCCTCTCTTTAACAAATTACATTTTTAAAATATCGGCATTGTGCTTCTGAATTGTCATTTCCTTTACTCTAAATCTTGCCTCAAAATAATCGTTCTATCATGTATCATGAATAATGTTTTGAGAGCTAGAATTATAAATATTGTTCGAGGTGAAGGTTCGAGGTTACCCTCAAGCCTTCACCCTCGAACAATATTTATAATTTAAGCTCTCAAAACATACTTCATGATACATGATAGAATGACTATTTTGATTTTCCAAATCCAATAAGTGACCCTTAATCACAGTGATAAATGACTACACTGGGTTCAATAGACACACTTTGTCAGTTAGGCACACCTACCGTAGATCCAGTTCTCTTTTTCCTTACAAATATGATAAAAATTACTTTTTTTTTCATAAATGTCAATTTTTAATACATCCAATTACATTCTGAACATGTGATGCGGAAATATGATCTATAAGCACAGTAGCATTCCAAATATTCACTTTTTAAACAACAATTCCTTTGAAATATATTACACACATATTCCTTGTTCCCAAGAACATGGATGAAAACTCTTTTCCCGATATACAACAAAGCTTTCAATCTCTCTATATATAATGCGCTCTCTGTTATAATGAATTTATAAAATTAAATGAGGTTTAAGTTTTATTTCAAAAGCAACGACACAAATTTTAATTATATACAGACACAATGTCCAGTATCGCGATGGATTTGCACGAGGTAGCCTTCGAAAAGCTTCGGTCTTGTTGAACAATAACGTGCCTATGAATAATGGATTTGCAATTGTGCCTTTACAAATTTAGTTATGTTGTAATACGTATTACAATCATAACTAAAACACATGTTAATCATGATGTAAATAATGCAGATTTACCCTGAAGAACTGAATTTAATCCACGCAGCTTCAAAATATTGGAAGAAAGTAATATGCTGAAATTTCCCACTTTGAAAGCAAAAATGTTGCAGAAAAAAGAACTGTAGTTAAATGAATGATCTTGATAAAAGTTCTGTATATGTGAATATGTGAATCATATGTGTGTTCTGTATATGTGTATATGTGAATTATGAAAAGTATTAATTTAGAATTTTAACAAATACTAAAATTGGAACTTCTAATAACAGTTTCACATTTAATGAAATTTGATAAAAGTCCTGTATATGTGAATATGTGAATTATATGTGTGTTCTGTATATGTGAATATGTTAATTATATGTGTGTTCTGTATATGTGAATATGTGAATTATATGTGTGTTCTGTATATGTGTATATGTGAATTATGAAAAGTATTAATTTAGAATTTTAACAAATACTGAAATTGAAACTTCTACTAATAACAGTGTCACATTTAATGAAATTTGACGAAAATTTAAATAATTGACACAATTTGAATTGACGAGAATTTGATTGAACTAATTGAAACAACAAAAATGACTTGAACAGACTTCATAACAAAATATACTTAATTGCTTGATCAATTGGATATAACAGTTATCACGCTTTAATTAGCTTTTAAGACAACTTCTTATGATTGATTACATCCTTAATTAATAAACACGTTTCAATAAATCTTTAAATACTGAACAAGTAGAGGTAGAGGTGGCTCAGTCAGTAGCACTTCAGGCTCATTATCTGTAGTTCCCAGGTTCGTGTCTCACCTGGAACAGGATACAGATTTATCTCTGTAAATACTCCCCACACTGCTCTCAATAACAAGGGGATACCGAGGGGCTTGGAAAGGCGCCGTTCGTCGGATGGGACGTAGCCGTTGCTCCGGGTGCAGAAGAGCCATACCCTGAGGATGTTAAAGAACATGCTGGATGGCCTTGATGGGAGGTAGCATCTATCCACTAATAGCTGTCAAGTGGATCACTTCCCCCCAACCCTCTCTAAGCCTTCGGGATCCTTTGTTACCTGGTCATGTAGCCCATTGTGTGCAAAAAAAGGTCACAGTAAGGTAAAACATCCCAACGGAACGAATATTTATAAAAAATCAAAATTTTGATGATTCGCCAAGCTACTGATATAGCACTTACACCCACATAAAAAGTACTCCATAGCCATTTGTATTTATGTGCAATAGTAGCGTGTCATCACACTCCGCCTAAAGATATTAAGTGGACAACCGCAGTAAAAAAGGCAACGTGCATAAAAAAGTAGCCATATCCAGTTTCGAAATTAAATAACTTTGTTCTCTAGCCAAATACGCTTATTCTCTAGCCTAGAACATATATTACCACTCCATTGCTTCACAAATTGTGTACTCTTTTGCTTAGTTTATAAATCTAAAACCGAACCTTTTGTTATTAGGATGGTGCATCGTACATTTCAGATTTGTTTACTACTGGAACTGTAAATTCTAACAATAAATTACCTTGATTATTTGTAATTTTTCCCGGGGCAAGGAAAAAAATTTTGGTGTACCTCTAGCACGAGATAACCATCTGATATTCGTCCTTCTGTTGAAGCGCTAATAGGCGATATTTCGCAAAGGAACTCAGTTCTAAGGCAGGGGAAAACAAATAACCGAGCACTTACGAAAAGCTGCAAACGCAAGCAATTGTTTTCGTTGATATAATTAGACTTTTTCTTGAGAGCAGTTTCCCGCTAATGACAACCCTTGGGAGTCATGTATCTTTGAAAGGCAAGAGTCTCATTGAACAATGTGAACTGAGCATGGATAAACTTTATGCTTACTTAGTATGCTTAGAGTGCGGTTCATCATACGTCTATTATTCTGAATACGAGATGTTGTTTTTAAAGAGTAAGAATTGCAAAGATGATTAAAAGATTATTAGACTTTTCATAATCATGACGTTTTGTGAAACAAGTAGATAAACATTACAAGAGCTTCCCTTTGTTTCTGAACCTTACTTATAATTACCATAATAACAAAACATTGATTTTTATGGTCTTTTTATTATATATGCTATGAGACAAAATGATATGATTTTTTCGGAAAAGTCGATCGAATATTATACCGCGTTTTTATTTGTCAGGCAATTGTGTTGGATAATACCCTAGAAAAAAAAATCATCTAATCCACTTTTATTAGTAGATGTGTTTTCGAATTATCTCCTATTTCAAATCTTTGGTCGTTTCCCTTAGTATATTTTATATTTCACGCTTATGAATTATATGTGAATATGTGGATAAGAAAATTCTGTCGAATCGGTATAACAGTTTTATCCTCTCTCTATATTGTAATAAATGATTTTATTTTAAAAATTAATATTCTGGTTTTCCTTTACTGCAAATAATGCTTAATAATTCCACACTCCAATTTGATGGCCGATAGATTACTAGAATTTTTTGATGAGACTTAAAAATAAATTATGGTAAAAATGTTGCAATAACAAGTTTAAGCATTAACTACATATTATGGTGAAAATTATATATATATATATGAAATAAAATAACGATAAATAAAATACCATGTTTTGGTTAAATTTTCATAATTTCTTAGTGAAACTTACACCACAAAAATAAAACTGAGCAGTGAGTGATGCTATCTATGGATAAGGAAAGACAATATACAAAAATGTTCATAATATTTCACCTGATTTCGTTTTTTAACTACATTTACTGTATTATTCATACAGGTAATTAAAATGAGAACAACTGTAGTTAAATAAAGCTGTTTTACTTTAAAAAAAAATAAAAAATAAATACCCCCTCAAGCAGCTGCTTGCCACAGAGGTCTGACAGGAGCCTGTCAGTTTATATGCCACAGTAGAAGGTCTGAGAGTATGGCAGGACCTCAGCAGAAAAACGACACAACAGCCATGCCTTACCCGGGGCTCGAACAAAAAGAAGAAAATAAAAATTTGAATATTTTTTATTTATTTATATTTATATTTGAATATATTTTATTATTTACCCATGTTCCCCAATGATGAACTAATGAATGAGTGGATAATGATCGAGATAATTTTTGTGGTTGTAGTGGAACCTTTACCTGTCTATCTGGTCTCTTGCAAGCCGAGAATATCTAAATTATAATGGCGGAATTCTTGTGTGAGGACATCAAGAGAAAAAGCTCTGTGCACACATTGGGAGGTCCTCACATTCTAACTACCTATGGAGAGAAAATGGTTAGTGGGATGTTTAAAGAAACATGTTTATTGAGAGAGGGAATGCCGACAATATCAAACAGCCCCCTAATCACAGACATGGGGCAAAGACCCGTTCCCCCACTACTAAAGGCTGAAGCCATCTACACTGGAAGACTTCCTCCAATGTAGAATTTGACGAAGCCAATAGAAGCAAAGAGTTCAGGTGCCTGCGATGACTTCTGCTCAGGATTATCCACCAGCTGATAAACATATCCTGTGAATCTATTCACTTGGGGCTGTCAACCCACAAACAAACAGAAAACACAGCGGAAGATTTTCCCTCCACAGAAGCCCACCAGTGCAGCAAAATCAGGATCCATAATCAAGCTCAGAGCCATGTATCTGTCCAATCCAGTGGGTTTATATGGTCAGCACCAGGACCCTGTGTGGTTGACCACTCCTCAGCAGGGTAGAAAAAAAGGAAAGTAGCCATAGTTGTCCAGATCTGTAGGCCACACTAATCTGGCAGCCCTCCCCTTCAGTTCACTTCCACAAGAGAGTATCTCTTTTGATAGGTACTAACGGTCTGCACCACGAGAAGGGGGGGATCGGACATTAGGTGCTAGGCCTGGCCGGTTCTACGCATCATCACAGGGGATTGGTGCATAGCTCTCCTTCCAGTGACTACCTAGCTACCATTTACAGACCAGATTCTTAAAAAGGTCAGATTCTTAAAAATAATCTTAAATTTCTCTTTTCAGGGAGGGACGACAATAAGCATCATCAAGGCGTGGGTCTGCTTCTGAGCAGACACGCTAGTGATGCTCTTCTAGGATATGAGTGCATTAATGAAAGGTTTCTTACAGCAAAATTTCAGACAAGCGTTAAAGACTTGAATGTTATCTGCTGTTATGCCCCCACTGAGGATGCCGATGAGGATGAGAAGGATAGGTTTTATGAACAACTTCAGTATATTTTGAATTCTGTTAAGAAAGGAGATATTACCCTTGTTCTTGGTGACTTCAATGCCAAAGTTGGTACTGACTCTGACCTTTGGGGAGGGGTAATAGGCATTTTTAGTATTGGTAGCTGCAATGGCAATGGGCAACATCTCCTACAGGTAAGTAAACTCAATGTATTCAGAATAACTAACACTTATTACAAACACCGCGACATACATAAGTACACATGGGTTTCACCCGATGGGCTGCATAAGAATATGATTGATTACATATTAATTAACAGCAAATGGGCTAGTTCTGTTAGGAATACCAGGGCATATAGGGGAGATGAAATTGGATCTGACCATTACCTTGTTAAAAGTGTCTTGCAACTTAAACTTAAAAAGTGTTGCGCTAGGGTTAAAAAATTTAGTTTTAATACTGAAGCTCTGAAAGATCCAGTTATAGCCAAAGCTTACCATGATAGGTTAGTTAGTCATTATGACAGTCATGGTTTGCTTACTACGGAAGTTGAGGAAGAAAGGGATCATTTTAAACAGGCTTTTTTGGACACTAACAGTACTCTTTTAGGAAAAAAAGGAGCAGAAGAGACAGAATTATCTGAGTGATAAGCAACTTGAGCTTATTTCGGAAAGAAAGAACTGCAGGAATGTACTTAATCAATACCCTACTAGTCCTAATAGAAAGCATTACAGAGAACTTAATAAACGTGTAAAAGATCAGTTAGCTGCTGATAAGAATCTTTGGCTTGATAGTTTGGCTGACAAAGCCGAGGAAGCAGTTAGACAGCACAACAGCAGAGAGCTGTACCAGATAATTAATGTTTTGTGTGGTAGAAAACGGACAGGTATACAGGGATTGAACGATAAACAAGGTAAGGTTATAGAAGGGGAGGATTCTGTCATGGCTAGGTGGGCTGAACATTTAAGTGATGTTCTAAACAATGTGGTTAGTTCTATTCCCATTGTTTGCAATGATGATAGATGCATTGGTGGCTTTAATGTTGGCCCTATAACACAATCTGAAGTTGTTTTGGCTGTTTCTAAACTTAAACTACATAAATCCCCAGGTGTAGATGAAATTACTACAGAAATGCTTAGAGCTGGGAATGTTTCGGTTACCACTTGGATGACTGAAATTCTGAATATCTTTTATGATAAAGGCATAGATCCTAAGGATTTTACCAGAGCTATTGTTATCCCTATTTTCAAAAAAGGATTCTATTTTATTCTATTTTCAAAAAAGGTGAACACAGTTCTTGTGATAACTATAGGGGTATCAGCCTACTCTCTGTTCCAGGTAAAGTTCTTTCCATGATTGTGCTTAATAGAATTACGAATCTGGTTGACAGTCAATTGCGTGATGAGCAGTGTGAATTCAGAAGTGGTAGGAGATGTGTGGATCAGATATTTTCACTTAGACAGATTCTTGAGAAATGTTTAGAGTTTCAGAAACCTTTGGTTGCTAGCTTTGTTGATTTCAAAATGGCCATCGACTCTGTTGATCGTCATAATTTGTGGTTGATTGTGAGAACATATGGTATACCTGACAAGTTAGTTAACGTAATGAAAGCTGTATATAGTAACAATGAGTCTTGTGTGAGAGTTGGTAAGGCTTGTAGCAATTGGTTTAGCATTACTTCTGGTGTTCGACAAGGGTGCATTTTATCTCCTTTTCTCTTTAGGTTGGTTATTGATTATGTTATGCGAAATTCACTTCAAGGGAAAGATTTTGGCCTTAAATGGACTGGAGATACGAAAATTTCTGATTTAGATTATGCTGATGATTTAGCCCTTTTGGCATATGATGTTTATGAGATGAACTCTTTCATTCGAGCTGTTGATGAGACTGGTAGTAGAGTAGGTTTGGTTATAAACAGAGAGAAAACTAAAGTGATGTAAATTGGTCAGGCAGGCTGTGATTCAGTTAATCTGAATGGTTGCAGTCTTGAGCAGGTGTTACAATTTAATTATCTTGGGAGATATGTAACAGATAATGGTGATGTGCGGCATGAGATTAACAGACGAATAGGGATTGCTGCCGGGACTTTTAAGAATCTGTGGAGAGTGTGGAGAAATAGGCATATACACATAAAGACTAAAATTAGACTGTATAATTGTTTGGTTCTTTCTAGGGTTAGTTATGGTAGTGAAACGTGGACACTTTGTAAACAAGATAACAGGAAACTAGATGCTTTTGATTCCAGATGCTTACGCAGTATCTTCGGCATTAGGTGGTTCAACTTTGTAACTAATGATGAGGTTATGGAAAGGAGTTTGCAACCTCCTTTAAGCAGCATATTTTGCAGAGAGAGACTCCGTTGGTTTGGCCATGTTGCCCGTATGAATAATTATAGATTGGCGAATAGGGTTATGAACAGTGTGCCTAAAGGCCTCAGAAAGTGGGGGAGACCTAGGATGCGGTGGGCAGACAATGTCAAACAGGACCTTGTTAGAATTGGTGTGCAGTGGCCAAATGCAGTAGATGTAGCTCAGGATAGACTTGCTTGGAGAACTAAATTGCACGGTCTGGTTGGACCTCCGTAGCCCATGGCTGCTTGAGGATGATGATGATGAGTGAAACCACTTTTGCATCTCTCCCTTTTGCCCTGACCATCTGATGAGAAGTCACGTCCTCTTAGTGCGTTTCTCAATGGCAAAAACATGGAGGGTAAAGTAATTCCTCAAATTTCATCTCCTGTTTCTGCTACACTTTAAAATGTGCAGTTTGAAAGCGGATATTGCCATAGTGCAGACACATGTCTGAGGATAACAAATCGCGACGTCTCTTCCGAATTGCTGCGTTTAGATCAGTGTCTCGCAAACTTTTTTACTCTGCGGTACACTGAATCTAATTTTTTTCCGCGGCACAATGAATCTATTTTTTTCCGCGGCACACCTAAAAAAGAATTTTTGATGGTTACGTAAAAAGAGGAAAATTGAAGTTTCGTTAAATGCATTTTATTTAAAATAAATATAATAATAAATATAATTAATCATAACTCGTGTTCATATTCGATGTTTGTTTTAAATATTTGTCCATTCTATGGCTTGAAATAATCAAAAATTAATACCAAAATTTGGAAAAAAGTTTGATAAATACTTACAATATACCAGTTGATAAAATCTGAAAGATTTTTATTAAAGCACGTCGATAGCACGTCGATATTAAAGCACGTCGATAACACAAGTCAAGTCAAAATGAAATCTTTGGATCATCTAGTGTCAATTTGAAAATCTCTCGCGGCACAGTAGTGTGCCGCGAGAGATTTTCAAAGAACTAAACCAGTGTCTCAGTTCTAAACCAGTGTCTCGCAAACACAGTTTGCCAGACACTGGTTTAGATGATTCAGAAGCAAATCATAGTACGTTGCACTTATCACGGTTTCTCGTCTCTCTAGGTAGTGTTACAGAATTACCCCTTTGTGATCCCATAATACAGTGGCTAACACTTTTCCGGCTGATAACTTGGGTGCAGACTTCCTTTGGTTTAGGCAAATTTGCATGGCCCCACTCTTAGCTTTTTGCTTTTTGTTAAGAAATACTGTTCAGGATTCATCACCAATTACGATACATTCTAAGAAGATATCTAATTTCACAGAATACATATAAACTCGTCGTTTCTTCAGTTCATGTGCTAAACTCTGAGGAATCTATTGAGTACACACTTTTCGAAACTGCAGCTCCTCGCTAACGATTGTATACTCCGAACAAACGGTAATATTTAACACCACGGAAATATTTTCAATGATAATTCGACGATTTTCTCGCGCGAGCCTATGTTTTGTGGTGTTAAGACAGATGAGTTTCCTTGGACTGCGGAACATCTTCAACAAATTTAATACTCTGGTTCTTGGAAAAAACGACTGAGTTAAATTAGAAAATTAAACCCGGAAACATTTTTGTCAATGATCATGTGACATCAGAAAATAAAAAGTTACTGTATGAAATAAAAGCTAAACGAAGAAACAGGTGAAATAAATTCTCGTGGGTTCATGATGACAAGATTTTTTGTAAGGAAAAATTAAACTTCTGCAATAATTAGGAATGAAAAACTGAAAACTATCATTTTATTCTTAGATATACAAAAGGCTTTCGATACCGTATCTCACAAAATACTTTTAGACAAAATTGAAAAGGCTGTTTGTAAGGGACCGATTAAGAAAGGGTTTGAAAGCTATTTGCGAGGTAGAATACAAAGAGTATAAATAACAAAATTGAAAAGGCTGATTTTAGGGGACCAATTAAGAAAGGGTTTGAAAACTATTTACGAGGTAGAATACAAAGAGTTTCAATGGACAAATGAGTAAGTAATAAAAGAGAATTAAATTGTTGAGTGCCTCAAGGTTTGATTTTAGGCCCAATTTTTTTTTTAATTACATAAACTTTCTTTGTAGTTTGCAATTGAATAGAAAAAATGCTACATTTTCTGATGATACAGCAACTGTTTATACAGGTAAACACAAATCACTAATAGACAAGGTCAAAAGAGTCTAGGGATTGTTTAGAAATAATTATTAATTTTTGAACATTATTTACTGAGGTTTGATGATAGTAACTACAAGACAAATATTTGAAATCAGCAACAAATATATCAATGATAACTGAAACATATTTCAAGCTTCAAAAATTAGTTTGGCAACAACCAATGTCTATCATTGAGACATACAAGTAGACAAGTGAAAATTAACAAATACAACATGTGAGCACTATTTATTGCCTTACATAGTTTGTAAGAGACGACATAGGAATATAAAAAATACAGATTTCAGTTCAATATTCTAGAATGTTCCAATATAACAAGAAATATAACCCATGCAACTGATTAACAAAAATGGAAAATTTAATACCATATACTAATGATAATAATACAAGACACATAATTATTTGAAACCCACCTGAAATATACCAATGTCTATCATTGAGACAAGAATGGTACACCAATAAAATTCAACAGATAGACATAGATAGTATATGATTAATCATTTGACCAAAGTGCATAATTTTCTTTTGGATGATTTCTTGGGTACATATTTTGATTATGTGTAACTACCCATAAACACATTTCCACATGTGAATATGATTTTATGCAGCAAATCTATTATTTTATTTCCACATGAACACTGAAAATCTGCGCTAAACATTCTTTATTTTTTCAAAATCTGCTTTACAATATTTCATCCTTAAGCAGCCATGGGTTACGGAGGTTCAACCAGACCGCGCAGTTTAATTCTCCAAGCATATCTATCCTGACCTGCATCTGCTGCATCCGGCCACTGCACACCAATTCTAACAAGGTCCTGTTTGACATTGTCTGCCCACCGCATCCTAGGTCTCCCCCTCCTTCTGAAGCCTTTAGGCACACTGTTCATAACCTTATCGCCAATCTATAATTATCCATACGGGCAACATGGCCAAACCAACACAGTCTCTCTATGCACAATATGCTGCTTTAAAATAGGTTGCCGACTTCTTTGTTTAACCTCATTATTACTTACAGAGTTGAACCACTTAATGCCCAAGATACTGCGTAAGCATCTAGATTCAAAAGCATCTAGTTTCCTATTATCTTGTTTAGAAACACCCACGTTTCACTACTTTATCTAACCCTAGAAAGAAACAAACTATTATACAGTCTAATTTTAGTCTTTAGGTGTATAAGCGTATTTCTCCACAATCTCCATAGATTCTTAAAAGTCCTGGCAGCAATCCCTATTCGTCTGTTAATCTCATGCCGCACATAACCATTATCTGTTACATATCTGCCAAGATAATTAAACTGTGACACCTGCTCAAGACTGCAACCATTCAGATTAACTGAATCACAGCCTGCCTGACCAATTTACATCACTTTAGTTTTCTCTCTTTTTCTAACCAAACCCACTCTAGTACCAGTCTCATCAACAGCTCGAATGAAAGAGTTCATCTCATCAAAATCATTTGCCGAAAGGGCTAAATCATCAGCATAATATAAATCAGAAAGTTTCGTATCTCAAGCCCATTTAATTGTTTATCCCCCCAAAAAATCTTTCCCTTGAAGTGAATTTCACATAACCTTAATCAATAACCAAACTAAAGAGAAAAGGAAACAAAATGCACCCTTGTCGAACACCAGAAGTAATGCTAAACCAATTGCTACAAGCCTTACCAACTCTTACACACGACTCAGTGTTATTAGAGAGAGCTTTCATTATGTTCATTACATCCCTTACCACATCTGAATCCACATTGCTCATCACGCAATTGCATGTCAACAAGATTCTTAATTCTATTAAGCACAATCATGCAAACACTTTCCCTGGAAGAGAGAGTCAGCTGATACCCATATAGTTATCACAAGAACCGCGATCACCTTTTTAAAAATTGGGATAAAAATAGCTGTGGTAAAATCATTAGGGACCATGCCTTTATCATAAATGGTATTCAAAATTTCAGTCATCCATATGGTAACCAAAAACATTATCAACTCTAAGCATTTGAGTAGTAATTTCATCTACCCCTGGGGATTTATGTAGTTTAAGTTTAGAAAAGCCGAAATAATTTCAGATTGTGTTATAGGGCCAACATTAAAGCCACCAATGCATCTATCATCATTGCAAACAATGGGAATAAAAATGCTAACCACATTGTTTAGAACATCACTGAAATGCTCAGCCCACATAGCCATGACAGAATCCTCTCCTTCTATAACATTACCTTGTTTATCCATCAATCCTTGTATACCTGTCCGTTTTCTACCACACAAAATATTAACTATCTGGTACAGCTCTCTGCTATTGTACTGTCTAACTGCTTCCTCGGCTTTTTCAGCCAAGCCATCAAGCCAAAGATTCTTATCAGTACCTAACTGATCTTTTACACGTTTATTAAGCTCTCTGTAATCCTTTCTATTAGGACTAGTAGGGTACTGATTAAGGACATTCCTGCAGTTCCTACTTTCTGAAATAAGCTCAAGTGTCTTATCACTTAAATAATTCTGTCTCCTCTGCTCCTTTTTTCCTAAAAGAGTACTGTTAGTTTCCAAAAAACCCTGTTTATAACGGACCCATTCTTCCTCAACTTCAGTAGTAAGCAAACCTTGACTGTCATTATGACTAAGTAACCTATCATGGTAAGCTTTAGCTATAACTGCGTCTTTCAGAGCTTCAGTATTAAAGGTTATTTTTTTTAAATTTAGCACCACACGTCTTAAGTTTAAGTTGCAAGACACTTTTAACAAGGTAATGGTCAGATCCAATTTCAGCTCCCCTATATGACCTGGTATTCCTAACATAACTAGCCCATTTGCTACTAATTATTATATAATCAATCATATTCCTATGCAGTCCTTCAGGTGAAACACGTGTGTATTTATGTATGTCGCGGAGTTTGTAATATGTGTTAGTTATTCTGAAACCATTGAGTTTACTTACCTGTAGGAGAAGTTGCCCATTTCCATTGCAGCTACCAATACCAAAAGGGCCTATTACCCCTCCCCAAAGGTCAGAGTCAGTACCAAATTTGGCATTGAAGTCACTTAGAACAAGGATAATATCACATTCTTGACAAAATTCAAAATATCCTGAAGTTGTCCGTAAAACCTATCCTTCTCATCCTCATCGGCATCCTTAGTGGGGACCTAACAGCAGAAAACATTGAAGTTTTTAACGCTTGTCTGAAATTTTGCTGTAAGAAACTTTTCATTAATGCACTCATATCCTAGAAGAGCATCACTAGCATGTCAGCTGAGCAGAAGACCCACGCCTTGGTGATGCTTTACATCCTTCCTGCCTGTAAAGAGAAATTTAAAGTTATTTTTAAATATCTCACCTTTATCTGTTCATCTGGTCTCTTGCAAGCCTAGAATATCTAGGTTATAGCGCTGGAATTCCTGCGTGAGGACATCAAGAGAATAATCCCTATGTAATGTTCTCACGTTCCACGTTCCTGCAGAGAAAAAATGATTAGTAGGATTTTTAAAGAAATTAGGTTTATTGAGATTGGTAGGGTCAACAATATCAAACAACCCCCTGATCGCAGGCATGGGGCAAAGACCTGTTCCTCCTCCGCTAAAGGCTGATGTCACCGATGCTGGTAGGAACTTCAGGCACCACCTTTTCAAGTGGACTTTTATAAGAGCCATATGTCCTGCCTGAGACACATTACTCCAGTTTAGGCTTGACGATGCCCAACTAGCTAAGTAAGGTTCAGGTACCTGCGATGGTCTCTGATTAGGATTATCCACCAGCTGATATATGGTATCCCATGCCTCTGTTCACTTAGGGCTGGCAACCCAGAAGCAAACTGAAAACACAGCGGCAGACTCTCCCTCAACAGAGGCCCACCAGTGCAGCAAGTCCAGGATCCATAATCAAGCTCAAATCCATAAACAAGTCCAGTCTAGTAGGTATAAATGGTCAGCACCAGGACCCTGTGAAGTTGACCACTCCTCAGCAGGTTTGAAAAAAAAAGAAAAAAGTGACCATAGATGACCAGATCAGTAGGCCATACTGAACTGGCAGCCCTCCCCTTCCGTTCCCTTCCAAAAGAGAATATCTCGTTTGAAAGGTACTAACGGTCTGCACCACGAGAAGGCGGGGTCAGACATTGGGTGCTAGACCTGGCCGGTTCTGTGCATCATCACTAGGGATCTCCTTCCAGTTTACGCCTAGCTACCATTTACAGGCCAATATTATTTTTTTACATTTATAGTCAATATTAACATATGTTAATAATTGAATTTTTACTGTTTAGAAATTACTACTCTAGATTACTGTATATAAGTGTTTGAAAAACAGCATAACATAATTTTTCCACATTTATAGAAACTTCTGCAGGATAGGTTGAACCCTATATGGTCACATATATTAATTAGCTGCTGAGGTACATCCGATACTAAATCTCTTTTTGTTGTTAAATGATCAACACAGGTAACACAAAATGTCTTCTTTTTTATATTGTGGCATGCATACATGTTGCGATCATTACATATGGTGATCCACTCTAAACAGTACAGCAGCCAGAAACGCAAAATTTAAAGGGTATGATAACAATAATAATAACTATAAATACACTTGAATTTAAACAATATACATAAAACAGAATAAATAAATATTACCTTCACTTTCAACACAAAGGTAATTCCAAACGAGAATAGCGACTACAGTTTGATAATGAAGAAGCAGCACTGCACAGTAGCACGCGTGAAAACATGTTTCGCGCTTCGACTGAGCCTCTGTTCTGGTAGGCCCTCGGTAGCGCAGCCCAAATCATGTGACATCAGACTTTCCCTTCAGACGGCTTTGGTCTTCATACCTTGTACACACCAAAATCACCCTGGATGACCTTAATGGAAGATTTATATCTGTTTCCTAACAACTGTACATTAGATCCACTTCAATCTTTTCTGAGCCTTGGGTGTACTTGTGACCTGGCCTTTAGACCATTGCGTGCAAAAAAGTGTCGCTGAGAGATAGAACTGACAAAACGATAACAGCTAATGTTTCGTACATTTCTTGTCTAATTTCATCAAAGCAAATTAAAAGCTATTGTGCAGAAAACTAAGCTAGAAACATCGTTTTTCGAAAAATCGAACATTCATGTTTGTGCAATTATATAGCTATGATTTTCCGTTCTTAGAGATGTGCCTGTTTATGGCGATATTTTACACGAAATGTTGGTGTTAAGTAAGATGTTAAACGTTTTCTTCAAACACCGCTATATAGTGTAAAGTTACTTTACTTACCCAAGCGATTAACGAAATCAGCAAATTTATCTGCAGAATCATGGTTTCCATGGAAACAGAACAGAGAACAAAAAGGAGGTGTCCAAAACATATATTTTACAACTCAGAAAAAACGGCTGATAAAATAACTCCGTATTATTTTAGTGTCATAAAATTTCAATGGTTTTGAATTTATAAAATAGAATTTCGATCTTTTTAATTAAAACGTTGACAAAATTATTCTTTAGTAATATATCTCGAAAGGTTTAACATGTTTTTATTGGCATCGTCCCGTGGTAGAATGGTTCTTAGTTCTAAGGTCAAGTAATAGATTATTACAGCTAAGTTTAACTGTGCCAACTTTGGGATTTGTCTCAGCTAACACTCCACCACGCATAAGTACACTATTAGTAAATGGTTAATTGTACAATAAATACGGCTAAGAAAAACTATTACATAAAAAGAAATTTCTTTGCATTTATCCTATGCATTTTAATGCGTTGCCTTTTTGCAGTCAATTTAGCTGTTGTGACAGTGTATTCGTCCATCTCTAAATTTGAACTGGTAATAACCAAAACGTTTCAAACTCTTGACCTTATATCGATTTGCATTTTAAGACAAGCAATTTCAGGTATAATTCAGCCTCTCTGTTTACGGTGCACAGTGAAACATCTTAGTGCGGTAACATGGAATATAAATTCCATGTTACCGCACTAAGAGAACTTTTTATTAGAAAGTTCTCTAAACAACTTTCTAATTTTAATTTTTGATAAAGACAACTTCAGCAAATTTTCTTATATTTTCTTGCAGTTGAATCTGACATTGAAATAATCAACTGGTTACAAATAAAAATTAGGCGGTTGTGCTATTATAATGAGCATTTGTGTAATGCGATTCGAACAGAATGCGGTCGAGAAATTAGGGAACATATTTTCCATATCGTAGTTAAGTAAGATGCGCCGAAGTTTCAACGCAAGTGTCGCTCAAAGCTGGATGTTGCTAGATGCTTCTACTAAATTCCTTTTCACATAAAGTACGGGGCGGTAAGTCCCACTCAAATAATTTCTTGTCCACACATCATTTATTACTTTCCACCGCGAAAGCTAATTAAAAAAAATAAACATGCGAAGCTTGGAAAATTGATCAATCCGCAACTCTCTACAGAGTTTCTCTTTTACCGCCGTTGTCATATATGCGAGTTTAACGTTTTAAAAACATTAAAATAATTCTATTCGTTGTGATTCCAAGAAAGTCGGAATTGCCTGAATTCTACAATCCGTTTTTCCTGCAATACCCTGGTTCTTAAACACTTCCCTAACAGTTGAAACAACCATATAGACCACATTTAATAAGCGAAACAAATATTTAATAGTAAAATAAAGTACCGTACAAAAGTGAAAGTGCCGTTGTGGCGTTAAACATAAATCTGCAGGTCAGATTATTGTAACAACATATCTCAACTAATGCTATTTTTATAGAAAGAAAAGATTACAAAGAATTACACATTACTTCCTCACAATTTCATGAATGAATTTTTTTTTCATGAATTTTTATCCAGAGAAAAGTAGGCACATATACTGACTTAATTTCCCAAGTCCTTGTTACGTAATTAAAACAATTAAAGTAATATGACAATTGTTAAAATCAACTTCTCCACTATCTCTTGCACATGACGCATAAACTAGATAAAATAACATTATGCTATACTAAGATAGAGGAGAAGATTCAAATCATACGGTATTATAGTATTCATAGTGATCAATCACATAGTATCACAGATGTTCTCAGGCAGCGACTCTCAGGGTGGACAGAAGTGTGGAAAAGTCCACTAGCGGTCTGGGACATCAGTTAGTCATGACTTTAGGCTGCAGGGATCTCTTCTACTCACTTGCTCGTTCTCATATCCTCCCATCACCCTTCTTAACTATGTACACCTAATTTTGTTTTTATACGGATTTGTTTTACACGATTTTGATTTAACAGGGTTTAGAAAAAAATTCCAATTCTCTTTTTACACGATTTATTTTGATCTAACACGGTTCAAACATCGCCTTTTTAAAAATCTCCATTTGAATTTAATTCCGAAAAAACATTCCTATTCAAGAAAAAAATCCTAGAATTTACATTTATAACAAAGATGCCACTTTTATGGTCACATTTTTTGAAGTAGTTTTAACTTTGAAAATGTACTATAGATACACATTTTGTGCCCTAAAATCTCCAAAATAAAAACTATACTAACATAACTACAAAACAAATTTTCTCTATTATATTCTGTATAATTAATATCAATATATTCTGTATTTTATGGAAAAATTGTACAAAACATACTTCATTCATAATAAAGTGGCAACATTGAGTTCCGGGAATTCCCCTCAATTTTATCTTCAATACATACGTTAGTCTTGGTGTCTCATTTCGTGTTTAAAATTAGAAGTGTTTGGATGTTTAATAGAAGAAATAGAAAAAAGTTTTTTTCTTTTAAGTTTTTTGTGCGTAATATAAATTTATTACATTTTGTTAATAGGTACAAAAGCAGAAAAGGAAAGCTATCGTTTTGGATATTAAGATACAAATTTTAGATCCTCTTGCAACTGGAGAAGGTTAAAAATCCATAGGTAAATATTTTGCTTTGAACGAAGCTACCGTAAGAACCATCAAGAGAAATGAAGATGGTATTGGAAAATCTGTGCTTTCTGGAACAGAACTGAGCGCTAAGTCGTCATCGTAAACGAGAGATATTGCAAAGGTGAAGATGGAAAATTCACTAGTAATGTGGATAGAAGATAACTCGCAAAAAAGAATACCTCTAGACAGAAATACCATTAAACAGATGGATATATAAGCAAATATATAAGCAGATACAAGAAGTGGAACCAACCACATCAGCTCAGTTAAAAAAAAAATTATGAATTTTCTGCAAGTACAGGTTGACTTGCAGGATCTCTTCAAAGACAAGCGTTTCATAATAACAAGATAAATGTTGAAATTGTATCTTCAGATGAGCCGGCTGCTAAAGAATTTTGTCCAAAATAGGCCCAAATCTTTGAATATGGTCGATACACTCCTGATCAAGTTTGGAATGCAGATGAAACTGGTCTTTTTTGGAAAAAAATGCAGAGTAGAACCTACGTAGCGAAATCACAAAAAAAACTGTTGTTGGTTTTAAAGCACCTAAGGATCGTGTGAACTTTCTATTTTGCAGCAACGCTTCAGGAGATCGTATGTTAAAACCATTGCTCAACAATCGATCACTAATATCATGGTCAATGACGTGTAGATTTGAATAAATTGCCAGTGTGTTGGATGGCAAACAAAAACATCTGGGCTACAAAAGAAATTTTAATGAATGGTTCCATAAATGTTTTGTTCCAGAAGTTAAACATTATTTGAAGAAAAAAAAATCTCCAACTTAAAGTTCTATTGATTATAGACAATGCGCCTGATCATCCTGTTTTGGAACACCTAAATGTGCAATTTTTTTTCTGCCGCCTATTACGACATCCTTAATACAACGACTAGACAAGGGTATAATTTCAACATTAAAAAGAAGACTACGTAAGATGAACATTCCAATACATTTTGGATAAACTAGATATGTATTAAACACTAACAATTATTGATGTGTGGAAGAAATTTTCTATTTTAGGTTGTATCAGACATGCTGGATTGACGTTATCAGAATTAAAACCATCAACTTTAAACGCATGCTGGAAAGCTATTTGGCAGAAATATGTAAGAAGCCAAAGATCCCGTACCCCCAAATACGACTGAATATCCTAATAACATCACTTTAGCACATGCAGTTGGTGGAGAAGCATTCGATGATTTATCGTTCGCAGATATTAGTGAATTGCTGGTTGGCAAAGTTCTTAGCGAGGATGAAATAATAGAAGTTGTCCTTGAGACTCCTGATGAAAAGGAAAAATTGATGGTGCTGAAGAGGTTCCACACACATTAATTAAAAAGGGGGCTTCAAATGGCTAGCAAATTGGAAAGTCATTTTCTTACACATGATCCCATTGTCGAACGAGCTGAGCAGTCTAAACGTGAACTGAATCATGTATGGCGTATTATCAAGAATTATACAAAGATTTAGTCAAAGCAGGATCTCAACGATTGATTATAGAGTTCGTTGTCAAAATTAATCAAGCTCAGAATCACTGAAAAAAAGTGATAATTTGGTTCCTCATGCCACAGAGAGCATTTCACGATTATAGTATGAACAAGACGGCCAAAATGTTTCAAGCGATGAAAGTGATTTAATTTCCGTCTTACGCAAACGAATGCGTCTGACAGAAAGTGACAACGAATAAAAACCAAGTTAATAAGCATATGTCATTTGTTTTGCACTTTTGTATTATTGAATTGGTCTGTAAATGGTAGCTAGGTGGTCACTGGAAGGAGAGCTATGCACCAATCCCCTGTGATGATGCATAGAACCGGCCAGGCCTAGCACCTAATGTCCAACCCCACCTTCTCGTGGTGCAGACCGTTAGTACCTTTCAAAAGAGATACTCTCTTGTGGAAGTGAACGGAAGGGGAGGGCTGCCAGATTACTGTGGCCTACTAATCTGGACAACTACGGATACTTTTCTTTTTTTTCTACCCTGCTGAGGAGTGGTCAACCACACAAGGTCCTGGTGCTGACCATATATATCAACTGAACGGAATTATGGCTCTGAGCTTGATTATGGATCCTGATTTTGCTGCATTGGTGGGCTTCTGTGGAGGGAAAATATTCCGCTGTGTTTTCTGTTTGTTTATGGGTTGACAGCCCCAAGTGAATAGATTCACAGGATATGTTTATCAGCTGGTGGATAATCCTGAGCAGAGGTCATCGCAGGCAACTGAACTCTTTGCTTCTATTGGTATCGTCAAATTCGACATTGGAGGAAGTCTTCCAGTGTAGATGGTTTCAGCCTTTAGTGGTGGGGGAACGGGTCTTTGCTCCATGTCTGCGATTAGGGGACTGTTTGATATTGTCGGCATTCCCTCTCTAAATAAACATAGTTTCTTTAAACATCCCACTAAAAATTTTCACCTCATAGGTAATTGGAATGTGATGACTCTGCACAGAGCTTTTTCTCTTGTTGTCCTCACACAATAATTACACCATTATAATTTAGATATTCTTGGTTTGCAAGAGACCAGATGGACAGATAAAGGTCAGATTCTTAAAATTAATCTTAAATTTCTCTTTTGAGGGAGGGACGACAATAAGCATCACCAAGGCGTAGGTCTGCTTCTCAGAAGACACGCTAGTGATGATCTTCTAGGATATGAGTGCATTAATGAAAGGTTTCTTACAGCAAAATTTCAGACAAGCGTCAAAGACTTGAATGTTATCTGCTGTTATGCCCACACTGAGGATGCCGATGAGGATGAGAAAGATTGGTTTTACGGACAACTTCTGGATATTTTGAATTCTGCCAAGAAAGGAGATATTAGCCTTGCTCTTGGTGACTTCAATGCCAGAGTTGGTACTGACTCTGACCTTTGGGGAGGAGTAATAGGCCCTTTTCGTATTGGTAGCTGCAATGGCAATGGGCAACGTCTCCTACAGGTAAGTAAACTCAATGGTTTAAGAATAACCAAAACTTATTACAAACACCGCGACATACATAAGTACAGATGGGTTTCACCTGATGGGCTGCATAAGAATATGATTGATTATATATTAATTAACAGCAAATGGCTAGTTCTGTTAGGAATATCAGGGCATATAGGGGAGCTGAAATTGGATCTGACCATTACCTTGTTAAAAGTGTCTTGAAACTTAAACTTAAAAAGTGTTGTGCTAGGGTTAAAAATTTACTTTTAATACTGAAGCTCTGAAAGATCCAGTTATAGCCAAAGCTTACCATGATAGGTTACTTAGTCATTATGACAGTCATGGTTTGCTTACTACTGAAGTTGAGGAAGAATGGGATCATTTTAAATAGGCCTTTTTGTTCACTAACAGTACTCTTTTAGGAAAAAAAGGAGCAGAGTAGACAGAATTGTCTGAGTGATACGGCACTTGAGCTTTTTTCGGAAAGAAAGAACTGCAGGAAAGTCCTTAATCAATACCCTACTAGTCCTAATAGAAAGCATTACAGAGAACGTAATAAACGTGTAAAAAATGAGTTAGCTGCTGATAAGAATCTTTGGCTTGATGGCTTGGCTGACAAAGCCGAGGAAGCAATTAGACAGCACAATAGCAGAGAGCTGTAGCAGATAGTTAATGTTTTGTATGGTAAAAAACAAAAAGATATACAGGGATTGAAGGATAAACAAGGTAAGGTTATAGAAGGTGAGGATTCTGTCATGGCTAGGTGGGCTGAGCATTTCAGTGATCTTCTAAACAATGTGGTTATTTCTACTCCCATTGTTTGCAATGATGATAGATGCATTGGTGGCTTTATTGTTGGCCCTATTACACAATATGAAGTTAGTTTGGCTATTTCTAAACTTAAACTTCATAAATCCCAGGAGTGGATGAAATTACTACGGAAATGCTTAGAGCTGGGAATGTTTCAGATACCACTTAGATGACTGAAATTTTGAATAACTTTTATGATAAAGGCATGGTTCCTAAAGATTTTACCAGAGCTATTGTTATCCCTATTTTCAAAAAAGGTGATCGCAGTTCTTGTGATAACTATAGGGGTATCAGCCTACTCTCTGTTCCAGGTAAAGTTCTTTCCATGATTGTATTTAATAGAATTGAGAATCTGGTTGACAGTCAGTTGCGTGATGAACAATGTGGATTCAGAAGTGGTAGGGGATGGTGGATCGGATATTTTCACTTAGGCAGATTCTTGAGAAATGTTTAGAGTTTCAGAAACCTTTGGTTGCTAGCTTTGTTGATTTCAAAAAGGCTTTCGACTTATCTGTTGATAACGTATCTGTTGATCGTCATAATTTGTGGTTGATTTGTGAAATCATATGGTATACCAGACAAGTTAGTTAACATAATGAAAGCTATCTATAATAAAATTGAGTCGTGTGTGAGAGTTGGTAAGGCTTGTAGCAATTGGTTTAGCATTACTTTTGGTGTTCGACAAGATTGTCTCCTTTTCTCTTTAGTTTGGTTATTGATTATGTTATGCGAAATTCACTTCAAGGGCAAGATTTTGGCCTTAAATGGGCTCGAGATACGAATATTTTTGATTTAGATTATGCTGATGATTTAGCCCTTTTGGCAAATGATGTTGATGAGATGAACTCTTTCATTCGAGCTGTTGATGAAACTGGTAGTAAAGCAGGTTTGGTTATAAAAAGAGAGAGAACTAAAGTGATTAAAATTGGTCAGGCAGGCTGTGATTCAGTTAATCTGAATGGTTGCAGTCTTGAGCAGGTGTCACAATTTAATTTCCTTGGGAGCTATGTAACAGATAATGGTGATGTGCGGCATGAGATTAACAGACGAATAGGGATTGCTGCGGGGACTTTTAAGAATCTATGGAGAGTGTGGAAAAATAGGCGCATACACTTAAAGACTAAAGTTAGACTGTATAATAGTTTGGTTCTTTCTAGGGTCAGTTATGGTAGTGAAACCTGGACAATTTGTTAACAAGATAACAGGAAACTAGATGATTTTGATTCTTGATGCTTACGCAGTATCTTGGGAATTAAGTGGTTCAACTTAGTAACTAATGATGAGGTTAGGCAAAGGAGTCGGCAACCTCATTTAAACAGCATATTGTGCAGAGAGAGACTCCGTTGATTTGGACATGTTGCCCGTATAGATAATTATAGATTGGCGAATAGGGTTATGAACAGTGTGCCTAAAGGCCTCTTAAAGAGGGGGAGACCTAGGATGCGGTGGGCAGACAATGTCAAACAGGACCTTGTTATATTTGGTGTGCAGTGGCCAGTTACAGTAGATGTAGCTCAGGACAGACTTGCTTGGAGAAGTAAATTGCACGGTCTGGTTGGACCTCCGTAGCCCATGGCTGCTTGAGGATGATGATGATAATTCTTAAATTACTGACATATTATTTTCTTTATGAAGGATAATTTACTTTATATATATGTAGATATGATTATTTTTATAAGTTTATAAAATAAAAAAAAATGTGTTTAGATGAATAAAAATCAAATAAAGATTTAATCAAAGATTTTGATATAATTTGTTTGAAAACAGCTTATTATTTTTACTGTGTTTTCACATCTGGAACCAATCTTCACTTTTGTCGTATGCACTGTATTGTTTTTTTATTACACTGTTTTTTTTTTTGCACGTTTTTTGGGGGGGAACCTATCTACCGTGTAAAAACAGAATTGGGTGTATTTCCTTTCCAGTGCTCTCACCTTATTCGAATAGCATTGGTCCCTCTTAAAAAACAATTTAGATGATCTCAGGCGTTTTCAGTATCGTTCTCTAGTTTTAAACTCATCCTTTTGTTATGGGCACTACAGCCAATGTGAGTATTGCATCTAAAATTTCCAAGGCTAGTTTCGATCCAACTTCCCGGGTAGCCACCTGAATAAAGAAAAGAAGGTCTAGCAAAGGACTGGAAATGTTAATGGTCATCTATTTATTTGGAAATGCAACTCTACTTTCTTGCAAACTGTAAATAATTCTGTGCCATTATAAACGTTTCTCACCCAGGCAACAAATTCATTCGTTCTGTCGACTTTAATTGTTGCAAAAGTGAAGATGGAAAAGGCACTAGTAATGTGGATAGAAGATAACTCGCAAAAAAGAATACCTCTAGACAGAAATACCATTAAACAGATGACATCGATCGATTATACCTGCGATCATCTTTTTATAAGGATAACGAACATTGTCCTGTCCATAAAAAGAGTAGGTCTTCTCGTACATTTGTGTGAACACACAATGGTTATACAACACTTGCCAGAAGGAGTTCGTGTTGCATCTCTCTTGGCTTCTGCCTTAGTGACAGGACCGGTGAGTTACTGATGAGAGGAAAACTGGGGTCGAAGCTGGCTCACGCGCAGTCGGATCGCAGGACATGCTTGGGAATGTCCCTCAACCAGACATGGCTGAATAGGTGGGTGAGATCACGGTATAAGACTATTAAGAAGTCATAAAATAAAGTTTAAAGAACGTTAATGACCTCGATATGTTAAAATGGGAATTTCAACGAAAGTTATACATATTTCAATATCTGCGTATAACATTTCTAAGGTAAGCCTTTCATAATGCGAATGTATTTATAGAAAAGAAATTATCCTTCATCACGTATTTTACAACATTTTAAAATTAAAAATAATCAAATCTGTAAATCAAATATATATATATACGGTATTCCTTCCTTACATCATCATCTTCAAAAAGCCATGGGCTATGGAGGTATAACCAGATTGTGCAATTTAGTTCTCCAAACATATCAATCCTGAGATGCATCTGGCCATTGCACACCAATTCTAACAAGGTCCTGTTTGACATTGTCTGCTCACCTCATACTAAGTTTTTCCGTCTTTCTGAGGCCTTTAAGCACACTGTTCATAACCCTATTCGCCCTCAAAGGTTCGTTGCCTAACCTCATCATTACTTTCAAAGTTGAACCACCTAATGCCCAAGAGACTGCTTAAGCATCTAGAATCAAAAGCAACACGTTATCTCGCTTAAAAAAGGTCCAGGTTTCACTACCATAACTAACTCTAGAAAGAACCAAACTATTATACAGTCTAATGTTAGTCTTTAGGTGTATACGCCTATTTCTCCACACTCTCCACAGTTTCTAAACGTCCCGTCAGCAATCCCTATTCGTCTGTTAATCTCGTGCCACACATTTCCAGTATCTGTTACATAGTTCACAAGGTATTTAAATTGCGACACCTGCTGAAGAGTGAAACTGTTCGCATTAACTGAACCACAGCATACCTGACCATTTTCATCACTTTGGTTTTCTCCCCGTTTATCACCAAACCTACTCTCTACCAGTCTCATCAGCAGCTCGAATGAAAGAGTTCATCTCATCAACATCATTTCACAAAAGGGCTAAATAATCAGAATAATCTAAATCAGAAATGTTCAAATCATCAGATCATTTAAGGCCAAAATCTTTCTCTTACAGTGACTTTCGCATAATAACCAAACTAAAGGAAAAAGGAGACAAAATGCACCCTTGTCTAACACGAGAAACAATGCTAAATCAATTGCTACAGGCATTATTAACTCTCACACACGACTCAGTATCATTATAGAATGGTTTCATTATGTTAACTAACTTGTCTGATATGCCATACGATCTCACGATCAACCGCAAATTATGACGATAAACAGAGTCAAAAGCCTTTTTGAAATCAGCAAAGCTAGTACCCAAACGTTTCTTAAACTCTAAACATTTCTCAAGAATCTGCCCAAATGAAAATATATGGTCTACATATTCCCCACTTATGAATCCACACTGTTTATCACGAAATTGTCCGTTAATCAAATTCTTAATTCTATTATGCCCAATCATGCGAAGAATTTTACCTGGAACAGAAAGTAGGCTAATACCCATATAGTTATCACAAGAACTGCGATCACCTTTTTTAAAAGATATGTATAATAATAGCTTTGTTAAAATACTTAGGAACAATGCCTTTATTATAAAAGATATTCAAAATTTCAGTCATCCACGTCAGTCATTCAATCAACCGTAATATTCCCAGCTCTAAGCTTTCAGTAGTAATATCATCTACCCCTGGGAATTTATGTACTTTAAGTGTAGAAATAGACAAAATAACTTCAGACAGTGCTATAGAACCAACATTAAAGCTAGTAATGCATCTGTCATCATTACAAACAATGGGAGTGGAACTAACCACATTATTTATAACATCACTGCAATGCTCAGAGCACTTATCCATGACAGAAACCTCACCTTCTATAATTTTACCTTGCTTATCCTTCAATCCCTGTATACCTCTCCGTTTTCTACCATACAAAAATTAACTATTTGATACAGCTCTCTGGCTGTTGTGCTATGTAATTGCTTTCTCGGCTTTGTCAGTAAAGAAAAAGATTCTTATCAGCAGCTAACTGATCCTTTACACGTTTATTAAGATCTTTGTATTGATTTTGATCTTTGTAATGGTTTCTATTATTATATACTATTATTATATTTCTTGTATTGATCTTTGTATTCTATGTAATGCTTTCTATCAGGACTAGTAGGGTATTGATTAAGGACATTCCTGCAGTTTTTCTTTCTGAAATAAGCTCAAGTAGTCAGAATTCAAAATATCCTGAAGTTTTCCATAAAACGTATCCTTGTCATCCTTATCAGTATCCTCAGTGGGGGCATAACAACAGATAATATTCCAGTGTTCAATGCATGTCTGAAATTTAGCTCTAAGAAACCTTTCATTAATGTACTCATATACTAGAAGAGCATCACTAGTGTGACTGCTGAGAAATAAACCTACTCCTTGGAGATGCTTGTTATCTTCTCTCCCTGAAAAGAGAATTTTAAGATTATTTTTAATAGCCAAAAGTCTATCCATCTGGTCTCTTGCAAGCCGAGAATATCAAGGTTATAACAGTGGAATTCCTGTGTGAGGACATCAAGAGAATATTCCGCGTGCAAAGTCCTCATATTCAAACTCCCTATGGAGAGAAAATGGTAAAAAAAAAAAAACTTTTTTTTTTATTGAGAGAGGGAATGCCGAATATATCAAACAGCCCCTAATCGCAGGCATGGGACAAAGACCTGTTCTTCTACTACTAAAAGCTGAAGCCATCTACACTGGATTTCTTCCACTGTAGGTTTGAGGATGACTGTAGAATCAAGAGTTCAGGTACCTGCAATGGCCTCTGTTCAGGATTATCCACCAGCTGATAAAACGTATCCTGTGAATCTTTTCACCTTCGGCTGTCAACCCACAAACTAACAGAAAACACAGCGGAAGATTTCCTTTCCACAGAAGCACACCTGTTAAGCAAATTCAGGATCCATAATATTGGTTTACAAGGTTTTAATAACATGAACAACCGTAGCTGCCTTTAACTATTTTTCAGCTGATTTCAGATCTGGCCTTAAAAAATGACTAGCATGTCACGTTTTTACGTTATTGGTCATTTTGATTGCTCTTTACCAACACCTCCAGGTAACTTGGAGGATAGTATGTAAATATTTTACTTTTTGTGGCTGGCAACACTGATTGCCAAGTGAGAGAAAACATGTAACAGTAACTTAACTTCAGACCTCCATTCTTGCTGTTGTTTTTTTGTAGGAGGAGCACGTCATTTACGTCGAAGAGTGAATTTTGGCGTTTAAATGACAAATTTAGTATCCCGGACGTGTTAATGTGCCAGATATGTTTTGTTAAGTGTGTGGAAATTATATTTTAAATCCCAGGGTCGTTCTTTGAAAAAGATTGCGAAGAAAGCCTATAATTTTATTTTGGATGTCATGTTGGATATTAGGAAAAATCATGGGTTCCACAGGTGTGCTGCATTTCGTGCTTTGTTGGCCTGAGTGAATGGTTTAAAGTCAAGATAAAATCCATGCCCTTTGCAGTTCCAATGGTTTGGCGTGAGCCAACTAGTCACTTGAATGATTGTTATTTTTGTTTAACTAAAGTGTCAAGCTTTTCAAAAAAGAACAAAAGCAATGTACAATATCCAAATGTGCTTTCAGCCATAAGGCCAGTTCCTCATGGAGAAGATCTTCCTATACCAATATATCCAAACAACTGGGAGGAGATGGATTCACATTCATCAGAAAAAGACATTCAGGCATATACAGATCCTGATCTTACATACACTCCTAAAAAGTTGGACGAGTCTCATTTGATTTAGTAAAATGTACTAAATTATTTTATTTGAGACCTAGGACTTTCCAAACAACAAGCTAAGAAGTTTCTCTGTTCAGAAAGAGAAATACATCTTTATCTGCTTATTACGAGATGCAAGATGGTTTGTGTTTCTGCACAGATATTTCAGGGCTGATGGAAGCAATTGGAACAACTCACGACCCTAAGGAGTGGCGTCTATTTATAGATTCGTCAAAATTCAGCTTTCAAGCCGTCCTTTTACATAAAGGAAACCAAAAACCTTCCATTCCAGTGACACACTCTGTGGGAATGAAGGAAACGTAGCCTGAAAAAAATTACTTACTGCTATAAAATATGACCAGTTTAAGTGGAAAATATGTGGTGACCTAAAAGTCATATCGGGCTTCAAGGAGGTTCACAAAAATTTGCTCTTTTATGTGTTTGTGGGACAGTAGGGCCAGAAAGGGACACTACAAAACAAAAGACTAGCTCAAAAGATATATTTTTACTCCTAGAAAGAGTAATGTGAGGTTTAAAACTCTAGTTGACCTCTTTTAAGTTCTGCTGCTACCACTATACATCAAACTGGGGCTTATGCAAATCTTTGTAAAGGCTATGAACAAAACTGG
Organism: Ryuthela nishihirai; assembly: GCA_038380435.1. NCBI lineage: Eukaryota > Metazoa > Arthropoda > Arachnida > Araneae > Heptathelidae > Ryuthela > Ryuthela nishihirai. Next base: position 61,757,043 of record JAWZYU010000016.1, on the reverse strand, counting down.
TAAAGGGATTTTGCATTTGATGGAAAAATTTCCAAAACTAAGTTATACCAAACTCAAAGAAGTGATTTTTGTTAGTCCTCAGATCTGGAAGATACTGAATGATATTGTCTTCGAAAAAAAAAAAAACAACAACTGAATATTAAGGAGCGCATTCATGGAAATCTTTCACTTCTGTGGTCAAGGGTTTTCTGGGGAATCACAAAGAGGAAAACTACCATCAGCTCATTCAAGATCTTCTCAAACTATGAAAATGTTGCTGCCGAATGTCGTTGAAGATCCATTTCTTGCACTCACATCTCGACTTCTTTCCCAAGAACTAAGCTGCTATCAGTGACGAGCAAGGGGAAAGATTTCACCAGGATATCCGAACCATGGAGAAGAGATAATAAGGCCCTTGTGACGCAGCAATGATGGGTGACTATTGCTGGTTCTTGCAGAAGGAAGATACCTCAGCACATAAAAGACAAAAATAAACTTCTTGTAAGTATAAAAGATCCTTAGCCATGTTTCCTTATTCTGCGTTTCAATATTATTTCATTTGTTAATTTAATATTCAATGGTCTATAACTTTGATGTTCCTAATCTTTTCACTCTAATCATGGAATTTCATAATGAGTTTTAAGTTGCAATTTAATAAAAAAGTCACATTTATTTTCATTTCCCAGATATGCGTATTCCTTGAAATATGAAATATATAAATCTATAATAAAAAATAAACACTGTAGGTGCTTCAGATTTTTCACAGCCATATTTGAATTCAGCACAACAAATTTAGTTTAAAACATCCTATTTGACCAATGTTATAAAAAAAAGTTTCAATTTGTTTTCTAGTGTAATGCAACTAGGAGCCTTATTCCATTTTAGTTATGTATATGATCAGCACCAGGACCCTGTATGGTTGACCACTTCTCAGCAAGATAGAAAAAAAGTAGCCAGAGTTGTCCAGATCAGTAGGCCACACTGAATTGGCAGCTCTCCCCTTTTGTTCCCTTCTATAAGAGAGTACCTCTTTTGAAAGCTACTAACGGCCTGCACCACGAGAAGGTGGGGTCGAAGGCTTTACAGGTTCTTTAAATAGGTATTAAATTTTTTATACATTTATTTGAAATTCATAAACTATTTTTATCGTTAAAAATTGTTTAATCAAAAACATCTCATAATTAAAGCATGTTAAACAATCACTCTTCACTATTTTCCATTGGGGCGGGGGTGGCTCAGTCGGTAGCGCGCCAGGCTCGTAATCTGTAGTTCCCAGGTTCGAGTCTCAGTTGGGTCAGCGTTGAGATTTATCTCCGCAAAATTCCCCGCCCTGCCCACGGTCAGTAGGGGACACCGATGGACTTGGAAAGGCCGCCGTCCGTCGGATGGGACGTTAAGCCGTGGCCCCGTGTGCAGGAGAGCCATACCCTGTGCACGTTAATGAACACGCTGGATGGCCTTGACGGGAGGCTACCATCTGTCTCCCAACAGCTGTTCCAGTGGGTCCCCTCCCCCAACCTTCTCTGAGCCTTCGGGGTCCATGTGACCTGGCCATTTAGCCCATGGTGTGCAAAAAAGTGCCGCTCAGAGGTAAAACAACCAACCAACTATTTTCCATCTTTAACCTTCTACACGACTACGTTTTCTATCGCTTAGTGACTACCACGATGAAATTGTTTCGCTCTTTTTCATGATTTTATTCAATATTTCATAAGAGTTTGATGATGAACTTCAAGTGCAATATAAAATAAGAGGAAATTATAAAATAACAGAATTCCAGGGGAAATGTGAACCTTCTACTTCCTAAACCTTTTACCCATTTGATCCTACGTATATTACAATGCGATATTTCGATAACGTGATGTTCTTTAGGAACGCAACTATCCCTTTATAGCAGAGACGAATGTGCTGAAATTTGTAAAGTATTTCTTGCGAGCACAGCCAAGTAGGAAGTATACCATTAAAACAAAGTTGAAGCAAGTGAAATACATATGAAAAAAGGAGTGCACAAATATATTCTTTCCTTTCTAAATTTTGCTAAATTTTGCCATTCATTTAACTTTAACTGTAGACAGTTTGCTTCAACTGCTATAAGCAGTCCCAAATGAACATTTGATCTGGTTCCTGGCCTAGGGGGCTCCAAATGTGCATGTCTTTGTAAAATTATATGTCACTAAATGTAAATAATATGTAAATTGCAAAACTTTCTAAAACGTTTTTTATTATATAATTCAAATTTTACTTTAAAAAAAATAGCAGACAATAAGTATTTAAAAAAAATACTTATTAAATATATTAATTTATTTTTATGGATTTTGGAGTGGGGTTCAGACCTCATATATGCATGATAGCCCTGACCCCATCTCAGGATCTGACTGTTTGCGATGTTACACATAGCTATACATATATATATATACAGGCCTAGATCTAGAAAAATATATCGAAGGGGGAGGGGGGCAAGAAACACAATCGGAAACCTGAAAAATGTAAAAGAGGAGCAGAGATTGGATTTTCAATGCATTATAACATTTCCCCCTTCGTTTTACTGGTTTTTAAAAATTTTCTTCAATAATGCATGAACTATAAATAGGAGACTTGGAGTCCACTTCCTGTTTATATATATTTTTTCTTCCTACACATATATATATATTTATATACACACACATATATACACTACATTATAGCTTTTTTATGTGTTTACATACTATTTAATATAGCTATAATTAGCATAAACCACTCAGAGATCATGCTTTTCTTACCTGATAAGTGAAATATAACTGCAGTATACTTGTCTATTGAAGTCGTATTTAAATAATCATGAAACGTTAGTTTAGAGATATTTTACAGCTGTTTCGGATAGTAATTAACAGTTGTGTATATAATTAATGAAAATCTGATGCATTAAACAATGCTTAAACCAAAACATTTCAATTTTCAAATATCATATTAAATATAAAAAAAATATATTAATCGTCTCTTTGAATTCCATCTTTATCATAGGTATATAAAAAAATGAAATAAATACCCCCTCAAGCAGCTGCTTGCCACAGAGGTCTGACAGGAGCCTGTCAGTTTATATGCCATAGTAGGAAGTCTGTGAGGATGGCAGGACCTCAGCAGAAAAACAACATACACATCCATGCCTTACCCGGGGCTCGAACCCAGGTTCCTTAGATCAGTAGCCAAGCGTGCTAACCACTCGGCCATGGGACGGACCATAGGTATATGCAACATTTTAATAAATATATATTTTAGCAAATTTAAAATGAATGAGCACTGAGCGTGGTTATAAGTAAGTATATTTTTATAATACAATTATAAAACAATACAATTTATTACAAAACATGGATGAAATTACTTATAAACAAACTAAATACCATCGTACATAAAGTAATAATCTTTTTCTACAGAACAGTTTAAACTAACTCTGTCTACTCAATTGATCAACGTTTATCTCTTAATTTTTACAATCAATGTTCCTCTTTTTTTGTTCCTCACTTCAGGCGCAAACCATTAATTTTCTGTGTTAACTCATTAGATTTTACACTAATAAAAATAATCAAACTCCCTCGCACTCACCATATAAAAATATTTCTTCTTTTCAAACACTTATCGCATATATACTGAGACTAATTGCGTCCTTTTTGTTTACATATCCATAACTCCAACATTACAATTCTATCTTTCTTAAATTTCAAATCGGTTCTATGCTCCAATTCGTTTGTTACATAAATCTCACGCAGAAGCATAGGCGAGCGTTCAAGTCACGTTTTTCATAAACTCAATGCAGCACGTTCATCTGTCGTAACAATATTAAAGAAAGATTTCCTTTCCCGTTTAAATATTCTGTTTCTAATACTGTATCTGACAAAAATGATGATTAATTCAAAATAATAAAAGGAATTTACTTGAAATCAGAATAAAAGAGAATAATCTCGAAAATACTGAGCAATGTGTTTTTAGCTATCATAAACTAATGTAAACAAAAAAAAATAAAAAAATTATGAGAAGTATCTAAAAACGTTTCTCTGCGCTTTCATTATTTTTGTTAGTTCATCATAATGATAAATTTTTATTTTGTTATTTTCAGTGTGTTTTTGTTCCTAAATTAACGTTTCTTTAAGCATTTTTTTACTTAATATTCGAATTGAAAGAACATTTGAAAAAAAACGTGAGAAGAAATTCTTTCAGGTTTCATTCCGCCAACCATTGCTGATTATTTTTTTCTGTGTTACGAATGTAATGCAATTGTATGGTTTCTGATACGAAAAAACTAACGTCCATTATTCAAAACAGGTAAGTAAAAATAGAACAAATTGTCAAATTATAAATTCTTATGATTGTGAAAAACAAAAAAACCGCTATGATGACTAATAAATACGTGCAACTTTTAATCATAAAGAAAAAAAGAAGATTGGGTGGAAAAAAAAAACAGCGAGCGCTCTTAATCGAAAGGTAGCAATCATTTTTAATTGTTAAGCTTTTGAGCTCATGAATAAGACACCCCTTTTTTTAACATCACGCCCTTTGTGCAAAGAGAGAGAAATAAAAAGAGGTAATATATGAAGAAATATTTTCGGGAATTTTATCTTGTGAAGCATTACTCTTAAAGCTGCTTTCGAAAATTCCTTAGCAAAATAAAGAGAAAAAAATTAACTTCGAAACCATTTTAAAGGTTATATTTATATTTAATTTAGATCTTTGCTGTTTCTTTTAATTTTCTGGACTTTTCGCATTCGCTGAAAATCTTCCTTATGCAAATGATAGCTGTGGATTGATGTTTAAAATGTTTTAACGCTATGTACTTTGGAGATATAATAATTATGTTATAACGTAAAGACTCTCTAATTTTCACAGATAATGCGATTATCAGATAATGAATGGAAAACATTACGATATTTTTCTGTTGTTAAGCCAATGTTTTCAACCCTGTTTATTCGTCAACTGTTAGATGTTCCATGAGATATTTTAATCTTGAACAAAAAATATTTGAATTTAAAAAATTTCATAAAATAATAAAATCTACTTCAAACCATTTATATACTGAGTGCTCATTGAATTATGACAACCTCCCTCCATGGCATATAAGAGGAGGGTAACTTCGAAGCTCTATAACTTGTAAAACAGCTTTGTGACAGAATGGGACTTGATGATAAATTAAAGATCTCAATCAAATCGATCTAAGTCTAGATTTTCAACAATAGTCCCTTAGTATTTAAAGAGGTATGGAAGTTTCAATATTCAACAACAGCAATGCCTAACATTAGAATTTAACTCAGAATTTAATTTTAATTTTGAATAAAAAAGCATTATTTCACAACATTTAATACAACAGATGTATATTCTAAAAAGTAAATATAAATATTTTCTCGATATTTTTAAATTTTCCTGACTTGCGTTGTTGCTGTTAAATATTCAAAGTCCATAACTCTTTAAGTACGAAGCAAAAATTATTCAAAATCGAGATTTAGATAGATTTGATTGAGATCTTTAATTTACCTTCCGTTACATTTTCGCATGAAAAGCTTAGTTTAGAAGTTATAGAGCTTCGAAATTAGCTTCCACTTTTATAAGATGGAGGGAGGTGGCCATAATTCAGTGAGCACTCAATGTATTTCTAACCATACTAAAAAAATACATCTGATTTATGAATAGCTTATTTGCTCTCTTAAAGCAAAGAACGTCAAGTTCATTTTTCCGATGAATTCTTCATTATTTATTAAATAGCCGAAAATAAGGTAGATAAACTTGGCATTAAATTAGGCTTTCGGATGATTATCCGGAAGAAATAGAAACAGTGCAAAATTTGGTTTAATTGCTATAGTTATTAAAATTGTGTTGTCAATACCATTAACTTGCATCATTATTGTACACTTTCTAGTATTTCCGAAGTTTATTACTTATTTTCCTATTGCTTTTCACTCGTCCATTTGTCAGTTGATTGCTTTGCTAATTTGTGTATTGTTGTTCCACCATATCTTTCGACGGAAAAACTTCGACATAAATATGCGATATAGTCTGATGATTAATGATTTATATGTCAAATGATAGTTTTCGAAGAGTGGATGCAAAATATACTCCTCATGCATTTTTCTCCCCTAAAGAGATAGGAAATATGAAAACTATTGTTTCGCTATATCTTTCGAAATCGAAAACCGCATGTAACACGTATGTCAAATGGAAGCTTATGACGTTGTGAATGTCATGGGAATAAATGAAATGAGATAGCATTTGTGTTTAATTTGTGTTAGTCTGAAATATTTTGCATTTGGATTTATTTACATTTTTGTCTTAATTATTCATCAAATTTGTCCGTTTTCTTAAAAAAAGAAACAAATGAATTTAATTTTCAACCCTTTTCCTTAATGTGTTAACTTCAAAGGATTTTGTCACTTTCACGCTGACGCCACTTATTAGCTTGCTCAAAGTGAAAACGATTATTTTCTCTTCTTTGGAGTCATATATGCGACATCTCTCGCACATTTTGAAGATTTTTAGTCCTTTGCTACTGAATCGGATGATCATTAAATCGAAACAGTAGCTATGTTAAAAGGCATACTAATTTGTATATTCAGAAAGCTCTAACTTGCAATTGTATATGGTAATTTGCAAATATGTCACGCACTTCACATATTTGTGATGAGAAAATTTGTCCCTTTTCTACACCATCCACTTTATTATATTTTTTCACTTTGTTTCCTGTTATGAAAACTATTCCATTACTCCTTTAATTTTTAACGATTTTGTAATATTATTTCCAAACCATCCTTTTTTTAATTTAATATTTATAATCGTATTCACCACTGACGGCTTGTTTTAAACATAATGGGTCTTGTAGATTTCGAACACTTTTGAATCCGAAACCGAAGAATTTCTCTTCTAAAGAGTGTATCTATCGTGGGCATTCACTGATTGGAACTGGATGAGTTGAATTTTGCGCTGCTGTTAAACAACAAAAACTAACAAGAGCCTCTAAGACATCTAATTGTCTACGCTGACATAATTAGCTCACTTTTTGTTGCAATTTTACCTTTACTGGCAGCTCCAGACAGTGATGCTTTCATCTTCAGCAGGAGTGTGGCCAGTGGGGGGTGATCGCGTTACTTTCGCCATTCGCCGTATGGTCGTGGCTGGTCTTGTTGTTTGTCATTCTGATGGAGTCTGCGCTGGACAGCTGCAAATGGCAGCGGCTTTGCTTTTGCTCTGAAGACACTTCACTCTAACAAGCACAATGACCACCCTTTCAGTAATAGTGACTTCACTATTCACGTGTTATACAGTTAAGTACACTGATCACAGCCCCATTCTCTTGAGACTTCATCTAATAGCTTATAATTTGCAACCAGTTTCCTTATAAGGAGGCAAATGTAGGTTAAAACTTTTTTTCTCTTGAAACAATCTGTTCTTTAAATATTTCGTCTCTGGAATGGAGAATGGAAAGAATAAGTTTGCCCATTTTGACAATATATTATTGAGCACAAAAATTATTTCTGGACCAAAACCAACGCACATAAAACACCTTATTTCTATAAAAGTAGGATGTTATTTAAATATTGTTCTACTTTATCACACGACAAAAGAAACTCAGACACTCAGGAAAGTGCATTTGAAAACACTTAAGGGCAAACAAAATCAGAATTGACGCAGACTATCCTAAAGTATAGTGATAGAAAGTTACGTAAAGTTTGCTGAATAGTTCATCACCACCTTTTCCTTACCGTAGAAATAAAAGGAAAATATAGATTTGTATTAAGACTATATGTGCAGTAGAGTAATTTCAAATTCAAATTTTGTTTCTATCGCTATTATGCCTTCCGAATATGATGTTTGAAGCATCCCATCTAGGTTATAAAGCGTGATGATTGATCTTCTACACAATACCACACGGTTTAAGGTGCTATTCAAAGAATGGCAATCTCTTCCAATCCCAAAGGTGAATTCTTTTTCACCGAGAGTTATCTAAGAAAGTGGATAAAATATCAACGTTGGCAAAAATAGGAACCGAAATTTAAACCCACAGACTTTAGTCTTCAACGTCATCGGCTGCATTTAAATAGCTCTTTAAGTATAAAAGAATATTAAAGTCTTCAATTACATACTTCGCTTGCATATTTCTACAGTTCAAATAGATTGCTTTCTTAGAAACGGTGAAAAACTACATTTTAGAAAGTTTCAGACCCGAGTAACGCCGTGTAAATCTGCTAGTATTTTATACAAAATAACAAATGACAGCATTGTTCAAATAATAAATATTTATTTTGAAATTATAAAAAACAGCAAGGACCTTTGAGGTCTTGTAAAATTAAGTGAAATGATCTACCAAATTGTAATTCCCTGTATTATGTCGTGAACAAGGACAGACATTGGTTTCACAAGGAATCATTTAGAAAATATTAGTGACTACCAATTTATGCTAATCAATAATATTTCCTAAATACAATAGAATCTGAAATCCTCGGTAATGCGAAAAATAAAGAGCGTACAGTAGAGCAAAAGTGCTCTCTGCAAATTCAAAATATTCAAGCATAATTAAAATACAGTTATTTAGCAAAATATTATAGAACGAAAGCAATGAAAAATATTTCAAATGAATTAATTTGCATATGAATCTAATATATAAAGAAGAAAGTTTGTTTGTTTGTGTCTGTCCGCTTACGCATTCCCCAGAAGAGCTAGAGACCCCAATCTTTGCATGAACGTTCCCTTTACCCAGGGGAAGACTATAGGCTATGTGCGAACTCGCTGGGATCAACCAAAATTGGGTAGGGCGTTTAAATTTTTTAAAATATCCATAGACTTAACATTAACGCTTGAAATTTATTCAAAATAACTCTCGCCACTAATGAATTTGAAAAAAGGAATACATCAAACTAAACTAATATCTGATTTCGGGTGATTAAACATTAACAGTTGAGTTATTCGTAATAATTGCTGCCACCAATAAATTTGAAATGATCAATGCATCAAACTAATTTCTTTTTGATTTCACGTGATAAACTCATTGTTCAGTTTTGTTGGTTCAAGAGTGCGAGCGTCCATTAATATTGAAGTCCTTCTAATTAAGCACGAGTAGAACTCGAGTTTCTTTGTTGAGATGAAAGCTTCGAAACCTAAATTCGTATCGGAAATTAAACTCATTACTTAAATTGAAGCATATGCAAAACTGATAAAAATATATACAAATAATTAATAAATGTTTTAGATATTATGCTGAGTAATAAATAATTTTTTTTTAAATAATAATGATTTTTTGTACCTTTACATTTTTTATGCACTTCAGACCACAGTTAATTTTATTTTGTTACAAAGTTACATATGCTAGGCAAATTGCATACGAGGAACTCTTGATGGGTACGAAGTGATTTGAAAAGTTCGATTATCTGAGCGAGGAAATTCCGGTTTTCAGTTTAGAAACTTCTGACGTGGGGAGGATAATGGTAACCTCGAACTATGTCCATTTATTTTCTCCCCTAAAAGAGAGGGAGAAAAGTTTAACCGGAGGGAGAGGTTGAGTTGGGTTGTTTTTCCTCTGAGCGGCACTTTTTTGCACACAATGCACAATGTACTAAATGACCATATCAGAAAGACCCGAAGGCTCAGAGAAGATTGAGGGGTGGGACCCAATGGAACAGCTGTTGGAAGACCGATGTTAGTTTCCCATAAAGGCCATCCAGTGTTTTTTAACTTGTATAGGATATGATTCTCAAGCACACGCACCCACGGCTTAACGTCCCATACGATGGAAGGCGGCCTTTCCAAGCCCATCAGTGTCTCCTACTGACCGTGGGCATGGCGGGGAATTTTGAGGAGATAAATCTCAACACTGACCCAGCTGGGACTCGAACTTAGAAACTACGGATTATGTGTCTGGCGCGCTACCGACTGAGCACCCCCGAGCCCGGAGGGGGAGGAGTTCGAGTGTAATGATATTTATGCCAAATGAAAGCTTGCGACGTGGGGAGTGCCATCTACTCTACATTTTAGAAAGTTTCAGACTCGAGCAACGCCGGGTAAATCTGCTAGTATTTTATACAAAATAACAAATGATAGCATTGTTCAAATAATAGATATTTATTTTGAAATTATATAAAATAGCAAAAAGAAAGTAATATTATTAAATGAAAGCTTATTACTGGACACATTCGAATTTTAAGTCAGGTTTCGGTAAGATCCAATTTTGTATTACTCTCAAATATTTTTGTCCATTATTTATATTCACATCAACAGCAAATAAACACTTAATGTCTTAGTCAGACTCAGAATCAAATTGTTCCATATATTGCATGCTTAATTCACATGTTATTTCTACTGGATTCAACTTTTCACTGAGGTATTTTCTAACATAATTAGACACGTTGTTAGCAGTGATTGAAAAAGAAAAATGATTTCTGAAGAGCTTTGTGACTTTCAGAAGTGATTCAAAGGTGATATTTTTTTCCCATTGCAGTCTCTTCTTTAACTGAATTTGGGACAGAAAAGATTTTCTTAACTCCATGAAATTCGACGATCAAAGTAATGTGGCATCCAAAGAGTATGTTTTAAATATTGAGTCGTCAATTATTATTATTATTGTAAGTCGTACACACACCAAGCTTATGAGGTTACTTTAAGAATGTGTGCTGGTGGCTGTTAAATATTTTCCGATGTAAAATAATTGGAGCACTCGAGTCAGTCCCACCTGCATCGTAACACATTCGCCGGTTTCTGCATCCCCCAGAACTGTTGATGCAAGATTCTGCATCTACCTGCATTTCAATACCGTAAAACCTGTGTGAGTAATGTTCCCATCATGACTCCAGGCGTAGGTGGCGTTCTTGAGAATATTCTCTGTTAATTCTCGCTCTTGTCCTCAGTGAGAAAGGTGTCACGTCACCAATGGGCTTGGACATGGTGACGTCTGTCGGGTGAAACTTTAAATCACGATCCCGCATGAAGAAGAATCATACCCTGCGCACGCAAAAGAACACACTGTATAGAATTGACGAGGAAAGACTTTTATTTCCTTCCCCTAACAGCCATCTAGTGGATCCACTTCTCCAACCGTCTCTGAGCATTTGACAACCTTCTGACTTGGCTATTTATCCTATTGTGTGAAAAAGAAGTGCTGCTAGAAGGTGAAACCAACTGAACAAGCCAACCTGCATTCAAGAACTACGGCAGGAGAACTATGCAAGTCCCATCGCCTTCTGAGAGTGGTTGACTTGTGATAGAGCCTAACTTTTACATACAATAATAATAATAATTGGCAAAGTTCAATTATCATGCAAAGATGTCTGTTCGTGTCACAATTATAATGTCGCCTGGGAAGAGGAACACCAGGTTAGGTGGATAGTCTGTGTGTGAGCGGGGATCTTGGGGTACGTTCTTATCAGCCCATGTTTGTTCCTGGTCTAATAAAGTAAGTTATTTCATGCCCCTATGTACAGAAATGCCAGATATGCTGGATGCCATGACATTAGTGGGTCACCAATGTTCTGTTTGCAATACGTTGTATCATGTGCGTATTTTAGTATTCCAATTGCATTTTGGCTGGATATGTTGTTCTCTAAAAGATTGATTGGTCATGGAATTTCTATGGAATCGACTGATAGATTATCAGAGCCTTGGATTTCTTCATAGAGGGCCATTTCAAAAGAATTGATGCACCCCACTCCAGTGTGAACCACCTGTGGTCATGCTACTCGCGACCATCAGGACGTCGATACAGTATAGCTTCTTAAATCAAATATTTCCCCACAAGCTTGCTGCTCCATGCAGGGCGATCATTTCAATAATTTTCATTTTAAAGTCGCTGACCTCGTTATAATTGCAGCTTTCAACGGCAGATTTTTGTTTTTATAATTCACTGTTTGTTGTGAAACGAACGTTACTCGAGACAGTATGCCTTTCCCCTTTTTGATCTTTTTGAATAATCCGTTGATTGAAGTTTTTTCTTTTTAATCTGCGTTTCTGGTGCAACTGTCATTAAATGCACCAAGCTTAATTCGCCCTAATGGAGTTGTAATTTGATGCTTGATGCATTTATCACTTTTGAAAAAGTTGATATATTTAAGTATCGTAAACCGCAGATGAGGCATTTTGGGGCACTTCTTTGCTCACAACTATGACAATCGAGATGTGTCGCAGAGCATCTTCTACTTCATTTTTGAAGAATAATCAATTGCATCTTGAGAGTATGATCCCTATTTCTGTTATATCCTGTGAATTAATGGAAAAATATCTTAACGCAATACTTCACATTGATATTCCAAAGTTTAAATTTGTATGTTCCATGTAAATCATGCAAAGGCTTCTGGAGTATTTGTGCAACTTTGGAATTTGTGTAATAGTTCACATTTAAATACAGGTTATGTCTAATGTTTTAGGAATTTATTGCATCGAAATAAATTGCTGTAAACACTACTTAATGTATTATTGAATATAAGCATATATATTGCCGTTTGTCTAGTATATTCTCATGGCTATCGTTTTTCTTCTGCAATGTAGTTCAGTTCGTAATGAGTAAATGCTGCAGGCTTTAATAGCTGCAAACATAGTGGTAAAAGTCTGAAGTGATAGGAAAGGAATTGAGAAGATTTTACTATAACTCAATTTAAAAACGATTCCACAGTCAAAAGAGTCGAAAGTTGCAAGCGCTAGAAATGACTGAAATGTATTTGCACATGGTGATGGTCAGAGTTAAATGGTTCATGGTTCTGGTAATATTTGGGTTTCTGAGTCCCTTTAAATGTAGGTTTACTTCTTAGTGATCATAGCCTTGTATGACATGGTCACTATAAGTTATAAGTACCTGTCAGATATCTCTCCTTTCTGTTAAAAAATATGTATTTCGTCAGATCAGCATCAGTAGAACATTAATAATCTGTTCTTAAACGTAAATTTTATGAGAATTAGTTCTTTACTTTGTCATGATTTAGGGTTTTACAAATTTTTTCCGAAACAACTCACACATCTGCCACTTATACGGAGGCAAAAATGCCTCCGTATAAGGAGTGGATTTTTTAAGGTTGGAAACCTTATAAATGTCCATTGTATAAGAGATTTCCAGGTTCGAAATATCATAAAAGACGAATATTACAAATATTCTAGTAATAATCACAAGTATGATTCTGTATGGATATACATGTGTGTACTATAAATATATCATATATATATAACATAGTTTGCCTTGGCGTGTAAATGGTAGCTAGGCATAAACTGGAAGGAGAGCTATGTACTAATCCCCAGTGATAATGCACAGAACCGGCCAGGTCTAACACCAAATGTCCGACCCCGCCTTCTCGTGGTGCAGGCTGTTAGTACCTTTCAGAAGAGTTATTCTCTTTTGAGAAGTGAACGGATGGGGAGGGCTGCCAGTGCCTACTGATCTGCTCATCTATGGACACTTTTTTTTTCAATCTTCCTGAGGAGTGGTCAACTTCACAGGGTCCTGGTGCTAATCATTTATACCTACTAGACTGGACATTTTTATGAATTTGAGCTGAATTATGGATCCTGGACTTGCTGCACTGGTGGGCCTCTGTTGAGTGAGAAATTTTCCCTACTTTCCTGCTATTTGACATGCATCTTCCAATTTTTTGTCGGTGTTGAGATTTATCTCCGCAAAATTCTCTGCCCTGCTCACGGTCAGTAGGCGACACCGATGGGCTTGGAAAGGCCGCCGTCCGTCGGATGGGACGTTAAGCCGTGGCTCCGTGTGCGGGAGAGACATATCCTGTGCACCTTAAAGAACACGCTGAATGGCCTTGACAGGAGACTACCATCTCTCTCCCGACAACTGTTCCAGTGGGTCCCTCCCCCAACCCTCTCTGAGTCTTCGGGGTCCTTGTGACCTGGCCATTTAGCCCGTGGTGTGGAAAAAAGTGCCATCAGAGGTAAAACAACCCAATCCAAATCTTCCAATTTTCACAACTAGCCAAAATTTCAAAGAAATAATCCCAATATTTTTGAAGATCGTCTGAATAGTAGCAGGTCAGTGTGAATTTTCCCAACTCCTCTTGATTTCGCCAACTCTACTTAATTTCACAAAACCAATCCCAATTTTTACAACTCTCGTGATTTTGCCAAGTCACTTGAAAGTTTTAAAACTCCCCAAGATTTTGCCAAGTTCTCGATTTGGCCAACTTTCTTTAATTTCACAAAACTAATTAAAATTTTCACAACTTGCCTGTATTTTATCAAGTGGACTGGAATTTCGCGAACTACCCTAGATTTTGACAAGAGTTCTCGATTCTACCAACCCTCCTTAATTTCATACAACCAATCCCAATTTTAACAACTCACCTGCACTTTGCCAAGTGGTTTTCAATTTTTCCAACTCCCCTAGATTTTTTCAAGTTGCCTCGATTTTGTCACCGATCCTTAATTTCTCAAAAACAAACTCAATTTTAAATATCTCCTGAATTTGCCAAGTCACTACAAATTTTTCAAACTCTCGAAAACTTTGCCAAGTCGTCTCGATTTTGTTAACTCTCCTTAATTTCACAAACCCAATCCCAATTATCGCAACTCGCCTGTATTTTGCCAAGTGGATTCGAATTTTGCCAAGAGTATTCGAATTTTGCCAACTGCCCTAGATTTTGCTAAGTTTCCTCGATTTGTCCATCAATCCTTAATTTTACAAAACTAATCCCAATTTTCACGACTCGCCTATATTTTACCAAGTGGATTCGAATTTTGCCAACTACCTTAGACTTTGCCAAGGTGCCTCGATTTTGCCAACTCTCCTAGATTTTGCAAATGGCCCCGTAATTTTACAGAAAATATCGCAATTTTTACATCTTCCTTGAATTTGCCAAGTTATTTAGAATTTTATCACCTCTCCTTAATTGCACAAGAGAGGCACAGTTTTCACAATTTAATTGTATTTTACCAAATGGCTTCGAATTTTGCCAACTCTCCTAGATTTTTCCAAGGGTTCCCAATTTTTCCAACTCTCCTTAATTTCACAAAACCAATCCCAATTTTCGCAACTCACCTGTACTTTACCAAGTGGTTTCCAATTTTGCCAAGTTTCCTAGATTTTACCACCTCTCCTTAATTTCGCAAAAACAATCCCGATTTTTACATCTGTCCTGAATTTGAAAAGTCACTTCAAATTTTTCAAACTCCCCAAAATTTTGCCAGGTTTTCTCGATTTTGTCAACTCTCCCAAATTTTGCAAACAAATCCCAATTTTCACAATTCGTCTGTATTTTACCACGTGGATTCGAATTTTACCAATTGACCTAGATTTTTACCACTATTTCCTCGATTTTGACAACTCCCCACAATTTTACAGAAAAAATCCCAGTTTTTACATTTCACCTACTTTTTGCAAAGTCACTCTGAATTTTGCCAATTCCCCAAAATTTGCCAACTCTCCTAGATTTTGTGAATTTGCCTTGATTTTGCTAACACCCTATAATTTTACAGAAAAGAGATTCCAAATTTTTACATCTCACCTGAATTTCGCCAACTCTCCACGATTTTCCCAAATCACTCCGAATTTTTCCAACTCTCCACGATTTTGCCAAATTTTCTCAATTTCGCCAACTCCTCATAATTTTACAGAAAAAAAATTACATCTCACCTGATTTTTGCAAAGTCAATCAGAATTTTGCCAACTCCCCAAGATTTACCAACTCTCCTAGATTTTGCGAAATTGCCTCGATTTTTCCAACACGCCATAATTTTACAGAAAAAAGATTCCAATTTTACATTTCGCTTGAATTTTGCCAACTCTTCACGATTTTGCCAAGTCACTCCGAATTTTGCCAACTGCCCCTTGATTTTTCCAAGTTTCCTCAATTTCGCCAACTCTCCATAATTTTGCAGAAAAAAACCCCAATTTTTACATCTCACCTGATTTTTGCAAAAGTCACTCATAATTTTGCCAACTCCCCAAGATTTGCCAACTCTCCTAGATTTTGCCAACTCGCCATAATTTTACAGAAAAAAAATTCCAATTTTTACATCCCACCTGAATTTTGCCAACTCCCAACGATTTTGCCAAGTCACTCTGAATTTTGTCAACACTCCAAGATTTTACCAAGTCACTCCGAATTTTGCCAACAAGCCAAGATTTTGCCAAGTTGTCCTGATTTTCCCAACTCACCTGTATTTTACTAAGTGGCTTCGAATTTTGCCAACTGCCCTAGATTTGCCAAGTTGCCTCGATTTTGCAATCTTGCTTTGCCAAGTTGTCTAAATTCGATTTTCACAACTCACCTAGATTATACGAAGTTGCATCGAATTTTGCCAATTCCGAGTTACTTTGAGGGGAGCCTCCCCCACATCCTCCATAGCTACACCCCTAGTTAGATCATATGGAATGCCTGATAATTTAGTGTAATGAAAGCTATCTATAATAACACTTAGTCATGTGTGAGAGTTGGTACATCTTGCAGCGATTGGTTTAGCATTGCTCGTGGAGTTAGACAAGGGTGCATTTTGTCTCCTTTTCTCTTTTGTTTGGTTATTGATTATGTGATGCGAAATCCTTTGCAAGGTAAATATTATGGGCTTAAATGGTCTAGAGATTTAACAATTTCTGATTTAGATTATGCAGCTGATTTGACCCTGTTGGCTACTGATGCTGATGAGATGAATTCGTTCATTAGGGCTGTTGATGAGAGGGGCAATAGAGTAAGTTTGGTGATAAACAGATCTAAAACTAAAGTGATGAAAAATGGTCAGGCTGGTGGTGCTTCAGTTGCTTTGAATGGCTGCACTCTTGAGCAAGTGTCTCAGTTTAATTATCTTGTAACAAATACTGGTGATGTGTGGTATGAGATAAATAGAAGATTAGGGATTGCTGCTGGGACTTTCAAGAATCTTTGGAGAGTGTTGAAAAATTGGCGTATACACCTACAAACTAAAATTAGGCTGTATAATAGTTTAGTTCTTCCTAAGGTTAGTTATGATGGCGAAACATGAACCCTTTGTAAGCAGGATAACAAGAAACTTGATGCCTTTGATTCTAAATGCTTACACAGTATCTTGGGCATTTGGTGGTTCAACTTTGTAACTAATGATGAGGTTAGGCAAAGTAGTCTGCAACCTTCTTTAAGCAGCATATTGTGCAGAGAGAGACTGCGTTGTTTGGCCATGTTGCTCGTATGAATAGCTGCAGATTGGCAAACATGATTATGAACAGTGTGCCTAAGCATTTCAGAAAAAGGTGGGATACCTAGGATGTGATGGGCAGAGAATGTCAAACACGATCTTTCTAGAAATGGCCTAGAGTGGCCAAATGCAGCATCTATAGCTCAGAAAAGACGGGTTTGGTAGGTTGTTTCACCTCTGAGCGACATTTTATTGTACATAGTGGGCTAAATGGCCAGGTCACAAGGATCCCGAAGGCTCAGAGAAAGTTGAGGGAGGAGATACCACTTGAACGGCTGTTGGGAGACAGATGGTAGCCTCCCGTGCCATGTAGCGTGTTCTTTAACGTGCACAGGGTATGGCTCTGCCGCACACGGCTTAACGTCCCATCCGACAGACAGCGGCGGCCTTTCCAAATCCATCGGTGTCCCCTACTGGCTGTGGGCAGGGCGGGGAGTTTTGCGGAGATAAATCTCAACCCTGACCTAGCTGGGACTCTAACCTGGAAACTACAGATTACGAGTCTGGCGCACTACCGATTGAGCCACCCCAGCCATTCTCAGAAGAGATGCATCTGGAGAGGAAATTTACAGTCTGGTTGGACTCAGTAGCCCATGGCTGCATGAGAATTTTGTCTGTATGTATGTATGTATATTTGCCAACTTCTGACTGACTAACGATCAATATTTCGATTTTTTAAGGGTTGATAGTAGAGCCGTCCCGAGGCCGAGTGGTTAGCAAGCTTGGCTGCTGATGTAAGGACCTGCGTTCGTGTCCCGGGTAAGGCATGGATGTGTGTCTTCTTTTTCTGCTGAGGTCCCGCCATCCTCACAGACCTTCCCTATGGTGCATTAAACTAGCAGGCTCCTGTCAGAACTCTGTGGCAAGATGCTGCTTGAGGGTGTATTTATTTATTTTTTTAATAGAAAAAATCAACAAAATGAATCATTTTAACACTACAAACAAGTTTTTAGTACTCCTAAAATAGTTAAAAAGGAGTGATCTTAAATGTTCCCATTCTAGAGCCAGACCTGTTTCTGGTAGTATTTTACACCAGAACTGGTTAATAATGCAATTTTAAATTTTATTTTAGTAAATGTCATCTTATGAATGAAAACAGGAGCACTGCAGGCACGTAATCTGATGTTCACAGGTTCGAATACCAACTGCGTCAGCTTCGAGAATTATCTCCGCTAAACTTCATTCTTGCTTCAGTAAGAAAGGGGACACCGATGAGCTTGGGAAGCCCATCATCTGTAGGATGAGGCGTCAATTAAAGAACACCGTGGATGGCTCTGACTGAAGGCTTCCATCTGTCTCCTAACAGCTCTGCAGTGGATCCCCTTCCCCAAATTTCTCTGACTCCTTTGGAGTTCTTGTGACCTTGCAATTTAGCACATTGTGTGCACAAAAGTGCCACTCAGATATAAAACGATCCGACTCTGGTGTTTTCCAGGAATAAAAGGCTGTTTGCACAGGCCTTTCCTACAAGAAAGGAAGTGGATAATATATGGTTATAGAAAAAATACAGTATGATAATTTTCATTTGCATTTGATTGAAGATCTGAATATATTCAACTGCCTGATCTGGGAAACCAAATCTCATGCTATAGGTATCATCTCAGCATTTGTGATCCCTTCTACTAGTTTCACGAATGGTTATAAATTTCTTCATTTTGCTCCTTCGACCAATTCCGAGCTCTATACCGTTTTTGAAACCTTCACCCACGCCATTAATCACAGAGAAGATAAGAATGTCACCCTCAGCTATTCCAAGTCAGTTCTTCAAGCTCCCCGAATCCAGAGACGGGATCCATACAATCCATTCATCATTTGGTTGTTAATTTATGCTTCCAGTGAATCCCTTCTCAAATGGGTACACATGAAATGATATGGCCGTCCATGCTGCTAATGAAGTCACACCATGTGATAAATAGAGTTACTAATTTTCTTCTGTTTTACTGTGATTTTAAAATTTCCATCTGTCATTTTATTAACAAATGTCGTGTTTTTCAGTGGTCAATCGAATCCCGCCACTCTTCTGTCAGATTCTAAATAGAAATTCCCTTCAAAAATTAACGGTTTAAATAGCTCTTAAGAAACCTTGCTTTATCGCATTTGCGTTAGCATTTCTCCCACCCAAGGCCATCCTTGCAAGAATTCCATCTCCTAATTGTGCTTCACGACACTGAAACTCGCAATTTATTAAACTGTCATTAGCATCCTGCCCAAAAATTAGACTTCTTTAATAATCTTAATTCAATATACATCACTATTTTTTTCCTCTTCACTATCCTAGAAACACTACAGACACGTATTTTGCACAACAAGACTTGTAGATTCAACCATAATTTCATATAAGACATTTATTTACCAAAGATTAACCTTTATTTCTTTAAGTTTTTTTCCCATACAGATCTGAGCAGAGTTTCTTCTTGACGCTGTTTCTTCTCTCCCTTTATTTAATCATGTAGAAATCCCCTTGAAGGAATGCTAATATTATCAATACTTAACTCACATTTGAAACTTAAATTTTGCTACCTCATTCTAAAGATTCTAATCCCTGTAATGGATAACTAATCCTTTTAATAGGACCAAGTTTACCTTGCTCTTATTAACATCTTTATAAGCTTGAAAATTTGCATCATGCTACAACATAAAATGTTTCCTCACCCCTGCTCTATATCATGAAGAATAAATTCAGGATATTTTTTTTTTGGTAATTATTTTAGTAAATCCTCCTGTTCATCCTCAACTTTACAAAATGTATGTGTGTGTTCTAACCAACAGAACCGTGCAGCTTCAGCTACTTATTTATCATATGCCACTAAAATTCATTCAGTTTTTTCGATTATTCACCCATTATTACTTTTCGCTAAAAATAAAAATAATAGCGATTATACAAATGGCGTCGCAAAACAACTGATAATATTTTTACTGTAAATTTCCAATATTGTTTAGAAGCCGCGCAAGTGTACCTATTGGTTGGCCATACTGTCTTGTAAACATGATAACCATCGTTTACTTTCTCGCGGTGTTCTCTTACTCATAAATATCTATCTTCGTAGCAGTCTATTAAACGTATTTTAGTGACTTTTTCTTTCAAGTATTTTTACTTTATGGATATCAAAAATGAGCAATGTTATGTAATCCAAATCTGTCGCCACTTCTTGTCACCACTTGTTTGTTATGACTTCTAATTTTTTCAATTTTTAAAAAAAATTGAGATTATGAAAATTCGGTACAGATTTGGAGTTAGTTTCGAAAACACAGTCGATTTTGAAGACCGTTCCAAACAGCAAGTTGTAGAAAACATTTGACAAATGGCAGAAACGCTAGGACCAGTCTTTGAATAACCGTACAATTTCCGAAACACTTTTTCCAAGTCGCACATAAAATTTTATCGCACATTGTTTGAAAGAACAGTCACAAAAATGGGTTTTACACCTGACTTCAAATGATTTATATTCGAAATAAAACATCAAGAGAAACTAAACCTCGTTTGCCATTGCTACGAGACAGTATGATTAACCAATGGGTACACTCGCATGGCTTCTAAAGGGTGTTGTCAATTAGCAGTAAATTTTTCTCAGTCGCTTTTGGACGCCTTTATACATGAAAAATAAAGTGGAAATAATTCCAATTCGTCAGGGAATTTGTTCCAATAAAATAACGTCAATACCAACATGGGTGGAAATTTATAACATAGTGACGATAATTCAACCTTTCCACTCCACCATCTTGTAGGCACTAATTAGATGTGAAAATAACCAGACTCCAAAGGGCTATCTATATCTTCTGCTATCCAGAGGCACATATTTGAAATTTATCTTGGTGAAATTTCTCCCCACACACTATTTAAGGGATAAATAAAATTAGACTTATTCTCAAAGGTGTTTATTGCAGGTATTCCAACATCATTGACATTACAGCTAACATTGAAGTTATCATTCCATTAACAAATAAATGGATTGATAGTTCGCTTAGGCAGATTTTATCTCAATAATAAATTTTCACAGGAGAACGTCCTGTAGTTGAGAAACACTTGAAATAATTAGTTGTAATAAATGGTTTTCCTGACTGGGATTCGAACCCAGGTCTCTCAGAAGCATACCGGGAATCTTAATCCCTGGACCATCAGGAGCTAACCATCTATCCAACAAAGTGACATGTCACTTTGCATTGACATGCCACTTTGTTGGAAAAATGGCTAGCGTTTCTCACCAAAGAAATGTGGCATACTACAAGATCTCCTGTGTTACAGAATTTGTAAAGGGTTCTCATAATATGGATAACGAAAAATAAAAGATTTTATGCACAAGTGCATTCTAAGATTAAAAATAAGCCAAAATTCATTAAATATATTTGAGAGTAATAATGTCACATTACTATTGTAGAAATTGTTTTGCATATTTCAAAATATCATGATTATGCTCTCTGATTATGCTCTATAGGTAGTTTTTGTGGTTTGAAATAATAAACCTTTTCCTAAAAGTGAATTAATATTTTTCTCAGCTTACATTGACTTTGAGTTTATTAAATTTCTTTTATGTCGTATTCTTACGTGTATATTTCCTTCAACGTTATTAGAAGAGACAATGATATTCCTGACGAAAGATTTCTCTGTGATTTTTACCTTCAGAGCAGTCTTTGGTTTTAAGGAGAACTGGAAAGAGTCTGCTGTTAAGAAGACAGTTGACATGGCTTGTGCCTTCTGGCAGCAATGAAGAGCTCTCCCACGCCTCAGTGCACTCTATCCGGTGGGGAGAGTTTGCCTCGATGCGGAGAAGCACCTGTGTTGACAGAGATCAACCAGATGTGTATTAGGAGCTGCGATAACAGAGAAGCAGGAAAATCGTCGAACATCTGGTTAGGTAGCAGAATAGAAACACTTTCATAGTTTTAGGGCTTATTACGGATTAAGAAAGAATATTGAATACAGTGGTATCCTGAGATGGTATTTTGCCTACTGTTCGGCAAAAAATATCATCGTATTACATTTTTTAAGACTAAGCTTTCATGTTTCAACAACTATCGAATACACTTTTCATGAAAAACGTCTGACAAGATTACGGTTATTGGAAGACTGATCATCATTTGTTATATGAATAGGTTATTTTACGATTTTTTCTTTTGTTATCTTTTTTTACATAACACAACAAAGTCTTGCATAATTTATCCTTTATGGCAGAGTGATTAGCACGCTTGGCTTCTGATCAAAGGGATCTGGATGTAGCCCTAGATAAGGTGTGGATGTTTGAATTATCTTTCTGCTGAAGTCTCGCCTTCCCCACATATCTTATCTATGGGGCATTAAACTGGCAGGCTCCAGTCAGAGAGCTCTGGCAAGCAGCTGCTTAAGGGTATATTTGTTTTCTTTTAAACCAATAAGACTGATAAATAAAACATGCTTATTAACTGAAGACTTCTAAATTAACTGAAGACTTCTAACGCTGACCTTTCAAGTGATTCAACATGACACACTTTACGATAGTGCTAAGACAAGTACAATTAAGGTAATATATTTACTCTTTGTAATTATGTTTTTGTTTTCATAGTAATCATTGCGACCAATTAAGTGATGTTACATTACGTTTCTTAGTAAATGAAACGAAAATACTCTATTCCATGCAGTGCTCCAGTAACGCCTTTGAAGTGCGTGCAACTCGACATTAAACTCTGGTTTATGTATAAATTATGCAGTGCGTGAAGATGAAGTGAATGACATTATATTGAAAGACACGCACCAGATGATTACAAAAAAAAGAAAGAAAACGCACGATATTCTTAGGAATATCGTGCAACTGCAAATGTGAGAAGAAGATAAGCTGCCAAACAGAAGAATATATTCAAAGAGAGAGGGAAATTAAGGAGAAAAGATTACGTGTAAAAAAATGGAAGTTGAGTAACTCCGTTTTCGTGAATATCTGAATATTAGGGAAAGGAAAGATCCAAAGTTATTATAATTGGATAAAAAGTTAAAATTGGACTTTGTGAGAGCTTAGCTAACATTTACGATATTTTCATCCTAACAGAGAATGGAGATGCAGCAAAATGTTCCCCTATCCTCTTACCGATATTACTTAGACATAAGTAGTTAAGAGACTCTTAGGCTTAGATATAAGTATCTTCATATTCTTAGAGGAAAGTGTAGTTAA
Organism: Ryuthela nishihirai; assembly: GCA_038380435.1. Taxonomy (NCBI): domain Eukaryota; kingdom Metazoa; phylum Arthropoda; class Arachnida; order Araneae; family Heptathelidae; genus Ryuthela; species Ryuthela nishihirai. The sequence goes on along the minus strand of JAWZYU010000016.1, from coordinate 61,733,821 downwards.
ATACTAGTGTATACACATCTTAATTGAGCTAAGAATAATAACGCAAAATTTTACAAGATATGAAATAAATTCAATTATCGAATCAAGCTACTGGACTACTTTAAGTAGTCTCTAAATGTTTTATTTTGAAATTACGAAATTTTGAAAGATATAAATTGAGATCGGGTTATAAATTTAGATATAGATGATGGCTTCAAGAATCTGTATTAATACTGGAAGATTCAGTTAAAAAAGCAAAAGAAAGGGACATATATAGACATATAAAAATAATAGCCATGGATTACAAATGAGTTAATACAATCAATAAAGGGGTGGAAAAGTTGGGAAAACATTTTAAGTTAAATTTAATTAATGAAAATACGAAATATAAAAGACATCAATATATACTGTAAATTAGAGAAGACAAAAATAATTATTACATAAACAGGTTTCTAAGAAATAAATAAAAAAAAAATCCTTGGGACGGTAAATGCAATGTGCTGCTGTGGCAAAAAAACTCGTAACTTAAATTTAGAAATTGAAGGTGAGGGAAAAAAAACTTATTCTCTAAATAACAATGGTTTTCATTTAGCAAATAGGCTTAATGCGTATTTTAAAGAAACGATAGGAACGTTAATCCCTGAATTTGACACGATTATCAGGTATCTTGATATGCGAAACACTATGAGAAATGCATTTTTTGTTGAATATATTTTTGAATAACAAATTTATGATGTGATAAGAAATTTAAATGCAGGGAAATCTTTTTTGTGACAGATGGTATTACAGCTGAAACAGTAAAGGAAATTATCAAGAAATTAAAAATATCTATATTTATTGATAAACAAATTCCTGCAGCGAGACATTTTTATAGCTATCTTGAAAATTGCAGTTGTTTTACCTGTCCAAAGGCGTTATACCTATTCAAAACCTATCCAAAGATAATACTTTCACCTAAGGCGGTGAAGCAAGGAGTCTGGAAAAATACATACCCATATCTTTGTTATCGGTATTTCCCAATATTTATGAAAAAGTTGAAAAAAAATTAGTTCCTTCCTAGATAAAAATAATTATTTTTCGAAAAATCGTTATGGATTTTGGAAAGGCATAGGAACAAAAGATACTGTTTGAGAATTAACATCCAGAATATTTGCAAATTTAAATAAAATTTGAAAAAGTTGGTATTATTATTTTTAGATATTAAAAAGCTTTTGATACCGTTTCCCATGAAATTTTGGTATTTAAATTAGAGAAGCCGTGTTTTAGGGAAACGGCTGAAATGGTTTGATCTGACAAAAGTAAAAAATTATTGATAGTTATTTAAAGTGCAGGAAACAAAGAGTTAAAAATCGGAAATTATCTAAGTGGAGAAGTAGAGATTAAATGCAGAGTTCGCAAGGATCAATTTTGAGACCAATATCGTTTTAATTATTATTAATGATTTTTGTAATTTGCATTTACATAGCAAAATTATTTAATTTGTAAATGATACGACTTTGGTTTTTGCTCATAGGGATAATTTTGTAGTAGATACCAGGTTGTCAGAAAATATTATTAGAAGAGTTCATGAGTAAAAGAAATATTTTCACCAGATATTACATTTATTTATCTATAAAAATTATAATTTGATCCCAAGTTGTATAAAACATTTTAGATATAAAAATTAATTTATGAAAGAAAGTAAGAAATGGATTACATTTGATCTGAATCTTGAAAATTTCTAATATTTATCAATAAACCTCAATATTTTTACACAATGGTTGCTGCAATAACCATAAAAATTGCCATACTGTAAGCTACGTCTGTGAAAGAAGAGTTTTTAATAAATATTATTAATGCCTCACAAACGAGTTTACTCGTATGGGTATATACTGAATTTTAATTGCATAGAATACATTGTACATTATATTCCTGTAAATATATTGTTAATGTGAAATGTAAAAATATCACAATGCACAGGTATTCTCTCTCTACTGTAATCCCTTGTCATGGAATATATTATCATCATCATCATTATTTTTACAGCATATCCATTAAACCATGCTTTCAGTTAGCCTCTACCTAATATTTATCAATAATTTGTTCATCATTTTGAAGAGTTCAATTTGAATTGCTTCGACAACATAAGCGATCTGTCCTTACAGTTGTCTAGTGAGTGCGCATAATCTATTGTACCTCGGTTTTCGCACTTTATTTAGCGAAAAATAGGTTTTGAAATCATCATCAAGGTTTAGATAATCTAAGATCATCTTCACTGCTTATCATCAAGAAGTAATTATCATATTAAGTTACAAGAGTAAATTTTCAATGAATCTAAGTTATTTTATTATGCACTTATGTATTGCAATACTGTTATTTAACCATGTAATTGTGTATTGTAATATTGTTATTGAATCTTGCAATTATGCACTGTATATCGCAATATCGTTATTTATTCATGTATTGTGCATTGTAATATTGTTATTTAATTATGCAAATATGTATTTTAATATTGTTATTTAATTCTTTAGTTATAGATTATAATATTGTAATTTAATTGCGCAGCTGTGTATCGTAATGCTGTTATTAATTATGTAATTATGTGTATATCATAAATCTAAGATTTTATTAAGTTTATTGAAGTATCTGAAAGTCTGTTAAAATTTGAATTTAATGTGGACTTTATTTGCACCAATGAACTATCTATACGTACACTCATACAATCCAACTTTAAATTACTTTTCTTTCTACCCATTCTGTTTGAAAACGGTTTCGAACCTTTATTCCTCAAAATATTTTACAAATTAATAAAAAACGAGCCTATAATCACATGGTATTACCACAGGAAAAATCTATATTAACGTTTAGCTCTTTAGCCAACAGAATTATAAGATATATAACAATTATCTTTTGATTGTCCTATTTCGTTCTGCTGAAAGGCGATATACTATAAATATTATTAAAGAAAACGAAGAAGCTTGTTGTATGACAAATTTATAGTCTTTTGAAAACAGAAATAGAGATAAGTTGGTGTAAGGAAGTATTATTATTTCTGGCCAATAGAAATAGCATTTATAGTATTGTATTTCATCCTGCTTATTTATAATCCTGTCTGATTATCGTTCAAACACTTATCTCCTCTCATTCAATCATATTCAAAGAATCATCTCTTATTATCATTAAACATTATTTTTTAATTTTGCTAAACGTAGGACAAGAGATAAATTAATGACGGATATTCGAATAAACAGGTTTCTGTTACACAACTCAGCTTAATAATGCTTGGATGAAAGTAACGTCTCATTCTAATAATATTAGGGCGGACTAAAGTATAATAGAAGTGAATATAGTTTGAATTGGAATTGGAAAACTTCCACTGATTAATGAAATTAGGATATGTCCAGCAATTATATTGACGAAGTGTGTGTGGGAAGTTGTGTATTGACGAATTAGTGTAAGTGGCTGAATTAGGTTACTAATTGATTCGATAATTACTATAGAAAATGAAAGAATATAGGTGTTCCTTGTTCATTGAGGTAAAAAGATAAAGCAGTAACTAATCACGTGATGAAAAGGAACTAGGCAAATATCTTGCTCGCCTGTTTATCAAAAACAAGGCTTTTTTGTTATTATGAAAATCTAACATGTTCACTGCTTAGTTTATAGCTGCCCTGACATATCTGCGGCGGCAAGAGCCTAAGTATTATGACTGTGCTAAGATAACAAAATCATTTGTCTTTTAATTGAGGGCTGGTATGAAGAGTTGGACGAAATGGGATCTATCTCTTTGTTATAAAGTGAATTTAATTAATTAGTAAGAAGGTTAATATATAAGTGAAGGACGGTAATATCCTATTCTTAATTTTTATAATTTTACTGAGGCGGTAGGGTAAGTATAATATCTTATTCGGAAAAGTTATTTTTTGTTGACCCAATATTTTTGAGGGTAAGATAAAGTTACTCTAGGGATAACGGCTTAATTTCTTTTTGAAGAAATCTTTCCTTTTCTTATTAAGAAAGGAATTTCTGACCTCGACGTTGAATTAAAGAGTATTCTACGTTCTAGGTGCAGAGGTTTATAAAGAAAGCCTGTTCGACTTTTAAAACTTTACATGATTTGAGTTCAGATCGACTTTAACCAGATCGATTTCTATCCTCAGAACAGACGTATTTTTGTAGTAAGAAAGGACCTAAAAGTATTTAATTTAAGTTAAATTGCATCAAAAAACCTTTGTTTTATTTCTTTTGTAATCAAGTTAATCGAATAATCAAGTGATTGAAACACGAACTTAAAGAACTTAAAAAAAAGAGGAATTTTTACAGAAAAAAACCCGGTATACTTCTCAATATAATATAACTAATCATTGATATATCAAACGCAAATACTTATAAATGTAAGAGCAATCTTCAAGTTAGCAGAAAAAATTTCCTTGAATCTGGTTCTGTCAATTAGGTTGATCATTGAACTTTGGCCGCAAACAAGCCCTCAGCTAAACAATGGTTAATACGGGATGCTACTGACAGAGGTAAAACATAACTTAAAATCCATTGGGGGAAAACGTTTAGTTTTAGTTGTTTACTAAAATATGCATATCTGCATCTCATCAAGCAACTCTTCATTATGAGTGAGAGTCTCATCGTTAGTACTAAGATGAGTGCACAATGTCAAACAGGACATTGTTAGGATTGACTTATAATGACCAAATGCAACAACAGTAGCTTAAGATAGATGTTACCAAATAATAGCAACAAGATAAATATTCAATTTGTTTAAAAGATTGTGTAATCCTGACTACTCCTCAAAGCAAATTTCAATATTTCGATTTCGATATCGCCAAAACTTATGTAAATAGTATAATAAAAAAAACACTGTAGTAAAACAAAGTTCTCATTTCCAGCATCATATTTACAGTAAATGTTTAAGCAACTGTAAATTAAGTACATTTTCAATCTTTTACCACGATAATTACTATTCCAGTTCTCTTATAGTAATATAAAAACTGAATTGCAATTTTTTAAATAACCGAAGAGACCAAATTGCATTATAATTCATTTAATAAAAATGAAAAAGCACTAAGAAATGCTAAGTATGCATATCAAAAATTAAATTTTTTGACGTCCAATTTATGTGTAATATAGTCAGATAAGAACAGATAAGGTTTTTAGTTTCCAGCAGCTTTAAATTAATTATTCGTGCATGGTCATTGTAAAAGAATACCGATAATTTAAAGTGCTACATTTTATCAAATAATTAAGTAACAAACGCAGTTGTGTGTTTTCATCTCATCAAGCAATTCTTCATTCTGAGTGAATTAATAATGTTTTCGTGTTGCGACCGTATGAAGTTAGTATCACATATATCCAGCTAAAAATTTTTCTCGAGACAAATTTTCAAGTCGCTAGATTGGTAGATGTGGATTGATCTTTTAGGTACTCTGAAAGGGATGACTTGACATCATTCGACTTATTTCTTATTGATAGGTCAAAAACATTGATTCCGAAATAATTTTTAATTTACAGCATTTTAAGGAAAGAATCACTGCATCGACTTTTGGAAGTGTACACGAGACATGCTCAGACGAGAATGGACGGAGGGTTGCCTATCGTAGGAATTGGTGCCACCAGTGAATCCAAAAACGAAACTTTGAGAATTCTTCACATTTTGTACAGAGTTACTTTTGTAATTTAGTTATTTAATAAAATATAGTCCCTTAAAATTTAGGTATTCTTTTTTAACGACATTATTATGACTACTTGCAAAAAGCATGCTCAAAAATTTTTGAGCGTAAATTTACTTTTTGTCACGGCCGAGTGGTTAGCGCGCTTGGCTACTGATCTAAGGGACCTGGGTTCGAGCCCCGAGTAAAGCATGGATGTTTGTGTCGTTTTTCTGCTGAGGTCCTGCCATACTCTCAGACCTTCTACTATGGCATATAAACTGACAGGCTCCTGTCAGACCTCTGTGGCAAGCAGCTGCTTGAGGGGGTATTTATATTTTTTTACAGGTAGGTTACGAATCAGACAAAGTGAAATACTGAAGTCATGGGTTCTTATCTCATTCGACAATTTCTATTTTTTTTACTAACAAAACAACTGTTATATATTCATACCTTGTGTATGGGCAATTATGAGCAAAAACTATTACATTCGATTACAAATTTGAAGACTTCATGTTATATCAGGAATGCATTAATAAATATATTTCTCAATCTAGTCAAACTACAGTAATTTGCCGAGCTAACAGCACAGACAGATCTTGTGTCTTGCTAGTGCAACATGGTAACAAATGATGCCGTCAGTTCGAAAACGACTGTGTAATTGCAGTGGATGAGGATCTCTCCACGTGTCCATGGCCAACTGTTCACCACCCAACGTACAGTACAGGGGGATTTCCATTTGGTTAGGAAGCTGAAGGCATATATCTCCGAGAATGACGCGTTCCATGGTATGACGCCGTCAAAGAGGAAGTAAAAAAATATCTTCAGGGACATTTCGCCTTCTTCTATAGGCAGTGCCGCAATAAGCCGATCGACAGTTACGACAAGTGCCTCAACAAGTCTGGTGAGGACGTGGGAAAATAATACTGCTAGCTCGTGACATTTCTTTTTTAATCATACTCCATGTAATTAACTTATATTACAGGTGCTCCCCTACTTACGAACAAGTTAAGTTCCCGAGGTTTTGTCGTAAGTCGAAAACTAACCTAAAAAGTACATTTGTACACAGAATAACCACTTATTGTTAGTGTTTGATCCTTCAGTGTACTTACTAGAGTGCATTACACTCGTTTACCCGCTCGCTAATGCGGTAAAAATCTGCTGTGGTATATTGTAACATACAGTCGATTTTATAAATAAAACAACTTATACTCTTAATGCATATATTAGTACATAAATAATATAATGCGTATTGTAAATAGCAAAAAAGGAAAATTAGACTACGCTATCGCGCGAAATTTAAATTTTCGACGTACTGTCAAATTGTTCGTAAGTTGAACGTTCGCAAGTAGGGGAGCACCTGTAAATAATAAACCTTAAAAATAATTTACCTTATAAAATAATTTCTTATTTATGACTTACCCTCCTAAAATATCACCCTCCTATCCTTTTAAAGTGAGAAGCGTTAATTGTAGGTAATATTTAATTACATATCAAATCATCTTTAAATATAAATAATTCTATATTTAAATTTTATTATTAATAGACAATTATATATAATATTAAATATAGATAATTCTATATTTAAAATGGAATTATTTAATCCTAAATTAAAAAATATTTTATTCCTTATAATATGGGAAATAAATGAATATGAAAATAATTGGTGTTACGCCTCAAATTCTTCAAAGCAGATATTTTTGAAACTATTTCCCTCGAAACCTCTGGAATTATCGAAGAGTATCTAGGGATTCTATGAGTAAGAAATCGGTAATAAGTGAAATTCCCCTTAATGTGATTTGCTCAACACACTAACAAAAAGAAACTTAAAAGGAGTTATTTCATAGAAAACATATTTACTATCTCAGCTGTCATTATCTTGCATTTCTTGTGTTGTTAGCTCTAACTGAATTTGGGATCAGAGAAAACTGATTGACTATTGTTTTTAGTGGGCATTTCCTTCTATGATAAATAATCATAGAATTTTATTACTTGTCACACCAAATATTTTGTTCAACTATGACGTTCTTAACACTTAAGAATATCTAGCGACATATGTATTTCAGTTATTTAAATGCATTAATTTAATTGGCTTAAGTACATTTCAGAAATTAGGTCAGCGTGAAAAAATCATTTTCTGAGCTTGTTATTGCCAGGTGTTGAAATTACAGTAATTATCTCTTGCACCTATCACTAATGTAATCTCCAGTGATTCCTGATTAAATTATGCTTTTTTCAAAATACTGTGTGCTACTACTACAGGGTGTTCAACAAATAATGGTGGGGTTTCTAGAAACATTGTCTTAAATGCACAGAATGCAACTTATGAAATGTTGTATTGGTACATTCTTCTATTTTGACAGTTTCACGAGTGATCACCATAGCACTACACTGCAATTCCTACACAATAATTGCTACACTGCAATTCCCACAATCCTTCAAACTTCTTATGGCAACATTCGTTGACAGATGGATTGGCAGGGTGGTCCAATTATATGGCCAATAAGTAACTATAGTTTGACACCCCTTGATTTATTCTCGTGGAACGTTGTAAAGAACTATTTTTGCATGCATTGCCGCCGATTATGGGGAGACTGCCCCTCTGAAAAATTTATATTCTATATTTAAGAGACAAAATAAATATGTCTCGTATTCTGTTATTGTATGTGAGCCCACCTGAAAATTTAAAACCCGGTGCCAGGGTTTACATGGACAAAATTCGAAAACAAAAAGAAATAACTGAGCTATTAACAACAGATATGTCTGTGGCAAGCATCTGCTTGAGGGGATATTTCTTTTTTTTTTTTCGATTTATGCTGCACCTTGTAGCGAAAAAAGAGGAATACCGATTGAACTCATGCAGGATTACAAACAGTACATATGTGGAAATTCACTAATTATGTTAAAAATAATTTAAGGTACGTTTTCAATTAAATTATTACTTTCTGGAATATGTATATTATATATTGTTTCTCTAACTTCACCGTTTATTTTTCGGACATCTAACCGTTATTTTTCGGTATTTGGAAATGCGAAGGAACTAGTGTATGAACTTGATCACTTGTATTCAATATCAAAGGGTGATATCTAAGATCAGGTGCTTCCTAAAAGTGATATAAAACTGTTCCGTTACGTAAAAATACAAAGGAGGTAGTCGAAACTTCAAAAGCTAAAACTTTCAAAATATTATGCAACTATTGGTTGTGATCTACTCTAGAAACTACAAATATATTTGAAAAAACTTTATTATTCAGAATACAGTTAAACCCCCCCCCCCCATTTAGATTAATGGTGTTCAACGTTTTAGAGATCGGAAAACTACTTAGCTTGCCCAAAATTCATGCCCGTTTCCCCGTGATCTATAATCCATAATTCGGTAAATTTGTGGATCGTAACTGGGAGTAAGAGGTTTTTTTCAAGCACCTGTAAAATTGATTCGCGAGCTACCAGTTAGTCATCACTGACTTAAGTAATACTTAAACTTAGGTTTTAATTAGGGACCGGTAAAACTCTATAACACATAGGCGATATCCATTAACAATAATGAATAGTAAATTCTATAATTCACAACCTCAGTTTCATTGACTAATTATGCCTAATCGTTATATCTAGCGGATGCCTTATTGAGAAGAGCAAGAGGTTAGCACATTAATCCGATGTTCGCAGCCTCGAGTCCCCACTGTATTTGGGTTTAAATTTTTTTAGCAACACTTGCTCTTTCCTTGCTGAGAAAGGAGACATCGATGATCTTGAAACCCACCGTCTTTGAACTGTGGGTTTCAAGAACGTTCAAGAACGTCTTTTGATGATCTTGAAACCCACCGTTTACCCACCGTCTTTGATGGGATTTTATATCTGTGCAGGAAAGGCATAAAATGTGACATTGGATGGCCTTGACAAGAGACTTCCATCAGACTCCTAATTAGATAGTCCTCTTCCAACTCTGACTGAGCCATTGGAATTTTTGTAATTTTGCCATTTATCTCCTTTTGTGCATTTGTGCAAAAAATACTGCTCAAAGTAAATGAACTCAATTCTCATGAAAGTTTTTATTTCTTATTGATGAAGGTAATGTGATCGAATGAAGAATAATGCAATGCTACACAGTTGATGTATGACAGATAAGAATTATTTGCAAAATATTACATCGTATATACGTCTAAAGTAAATGAAGAGTAAAAATAAGTGATAATGTGTATTTATGGAAGGAGTATATTTAATGCTTCTACATAGATTTTAGTTCTTTTCTTTAGACCAATACCTGTAGGTATGTTTAGATGACACATTGATAGATAAATCAATATCCAAATATAAGTGGGAGAAAATACATGTTTAGAGGTAGACAAAAATCAGAAAATGAACGTCTTAGCTCACTCGAGGAGTAAGCTTCAGACATATCCTAGTTGAAGTGGACCTACTGTTAACATCAATTTTAAAACTATCTTTAATCCTATGCTTACGACATTCAACCAAATATAAAATAGCGCATTCCATTAAAGCCCATTTCCCATCTATCACATGAAGTATTTGCAGCTTTACCATTCGAAATTAGTTTTTGTACTCAATACTATTTATTCATTGGAGATTTCTTTTTCTCATGTGTCGGAAAATCTCTTTCCTTTCCAATCTTATGGGAAATTATCTTCAAAGGAATTTCTCTGAACGAATGATGCTCCTGAATATCAAATTTTCTGATTTCTTCGAGAAATCGCTACATTGTCTTTAAAATCTAAATTCGAACTCTCTAAGTATTCTTTACATTTCTAATCACAAAGTCCTGAGGCTCAAAGCATGAATAATAAGATGTATCGTCTACACACAGACGAGTATATGCATAATTTTGGTTTTAGATGAAGCGAAATTTCGATTTATAAATCTCATGACTTCAACCAAATATAAGCAGTCTCTTTACGAGATGATATCTTATTCTAATAACTTTTCGTTTACAATATATGACCTATTTTTTTTTAATTTAAGCTTATTTTTTTCTGAAATCTGTATGTGACTTAATTAAATATGACGGATTTAACAGACATAATTCGTTTCATTTACCGTAAAGTAATTTGTTTGGAATTTCCTATAGCCATTTGAATGAAATTTATGCATTTTCTTTAAAAAATGAAACTTTGATGCGAAATGTTTTATTAATATTGACTAGTTGCGAATGTACATTCGGATTTATTTTTTATTTAACATTACACTTCTTTGTAGTGTTTAGTTATATACTTCTGCTTAAAGCAATTGAGAAGATGACTTACATTTGGATTATTTACACTTTTGATAATTCGAGAGGAACATTAAGTGTTTGGGCTTTTTTTCACAAATGCTAAAAATGAAATATAATATATCGAAAGAGCGAGAAAATGTAATTCGTATGTTTACGAATTATTGTTCCATTCATTGAAAACGCTGTGGCATAATGAACTGCAATTTACCCGACTTGTGAGCAATATTTGAAAGTTTGCCATTTCCGTTCATAGATGGCATCACTAGTGACAAGTTAGGGGAAACTTATAGTCACAATTAGCTGAAAGATGGACAAGCCTATGATAATTTAGTGGTCTGAATACATACCATATAATTGAGAGATGCAAAGTAAAGCAAATTTTTTCAGCTACCGTATTTTAAGAAAATGTTTTCCTATTTTAATTTAAATGGGGTCATTTTTCATTTAAATATAAAATAAAAAAAATATTTTGAACAAAGATAAATATAATACTACATTTGATTCAAATATGAAGTTGATTAAAGAGCAAGATGGTTAGCATTGTCATTGTTTTCCCTTTCCTCCCATAGAATACATCACAAAAACATAGCAAACACAATTTTACGCCTACAAACTGAGCATAATTTAGTGATCTTCTGCAGTTTTTTCTTTTATAAAAAAAGATTGAAAACTTCTTTGAGATGCAATTTTAGCACCCTTTTTACCAAAAATATAATTTTATTAATAATAATATTCCATTTCTAATAATGAATAATTTATTACAGGTATCCGGAATAAGTTCCTCATTGGGACTCATTTGCTTGAGTTAATATATGTTGATTATTGATGGACTATTATCGAAATGCACGCAAATTTCACGTTTATCTAGGGGTTTATCAAAATAATGGAAACACCGACGGCGACTGGAGTACACGTAATGCGCCGTAAGCATATCACAGAGACGACGTCACCCGCAATGTGAGGTATATAAAAGGGGGAAGTACGATGTCGGCTATTACATAGCAGTACAACAGTCTCAGGTGAAACAGCAGCTAGAGGGGTAATTGTCCACAATGTCAGAACTCAGTGACTCCAAAAAGGCATGATCATTGTTACGCGTCTTGCAGGAGATTCAGTAACCAGAACAGCGGAAATAGTACTGTATCGAAGATTATGACTACCTATCATAATGGACAGGGCGTTGCCTCCAAACGTGCAATTTGTCGACGCCATGCGAAGCTGTCAGATAGGGATAGGCGAACGTTGTACCACTCCACTTGGTTTGAGCTTAAGAGGAGTACTCTTTGTAAGTGGAGAAATTGAAAAGTAAATTTTATGACCTAGGATTTCTCAATAACTTAGCTGCTTCCCACTGTTGAGCCGCTATCTTATTGTGAAAATCTACTCAAAGTTCAAGAATGCATTTTGTTTGAAGCATTTGCATATTAATGTTTTAAATCATGTTTTTGATAATATCAGTTGATTGCAAAAGTTATAAATTTTATGGTATTCAAGCATTCATTTATTGGAAAATAAATTCTTTCATATATGCCTTTTAAACAATACGAAATCTACAATAGTTTTAATTTTCTTAATAACGCAAGATCTCTGTCTGTAAAAAGTAATATTCAAATTTTGTTCATATTTTCTTTTCTTTTTTTTAAGAGAAAGTCGTAATGGTTCAATCTGTGGCATTCCAGGCTAGTAATCTGGGGTCCCCAAGTTCGAGTCTCAACTGCGACTACGTTAATAATTTCTCTCTAACTCCAGTTCTGCCCTCGGTTAGAAAAGGACACCACTGAGCTAGATAAAGCTATTGGCCGTCGGAAGGGATGTTAAACCATGGCTCTGTGTGCACTTTAATAGCACACAGTGTGCTAATGAATGGAACATGGATTGTTACCTTTGAGCAGCACTTCTGTACAAAATTGATGTCTATCATTTGTTTCTGAATAATCATTCAATGAAACCCTATCGTCAGCCTTCTCATAGACCTTGTGACCGCTTATTTAGCCATTATGAACAAAAGTGCCACTCTCTGGTAAAACATCCCAATTCAAAGTCTTTTTTTCTAGTGAAATGTGTATAGAGTCAAACAGAAACGATCTTCCGAGTTTTTGTGAATGCTATGTTGTAAGGGAATACGAGAATAACTTTGTTTCTGGTTTTATAACTAACTTTAAAACACACTTTTTATGAAAAATTCTTCATTTTTATCTTTCTTACAACACTGTTTAAAACATTTTCAAAAGTCGTGGCTTTGAACAGATTTCTTCTTTCCTTTTTTTACCAAAACAACTTTTTGAGGACATTGAACATTAAACAATTGATTTTTGAAGTTATTTGGTATAACTGTCTCAGGTTAATAATACCTCCAGATGTGATATTAACAACCATTTTGATATAAATATTAAAAAAATTCCGTAGCTTTTTATTGAAACTTTCTTATATTAATAACGTAAGAATTGGACAAATATTAAAAATAAATTTCCTTTCAAAATATCAAAAGGATTTATTTGCAGGGTAATGCTATCATCTCCATTAAAATATTTTAATGATTAACTGGGCCTTGGTAGAAAACAACTCTAAAGCTTTGTATGAGATAGCTGTGCATGTTCATAGCCCTTGATCATTTTACAAGGTATTCTAAAATGTGCTAATCAATGGAAACATGGGTTTTTACCTCTGAGCAGTACTTCTGTGCACAAAATGGACTAAATGGCTAGTTCACAAACACCCTAAGAATTCAGAAATATTTGGGGAATGGGGCTCATTGGCCAGTTGTTAGGAGACAAATGGAAGCCTTCCGTCAAGGCCATTCAGCATGCTCTTGAGCTTGAAAGAGGGCATAGCTCTCCTGCACACGAAGGAGGGACGGAGCCAGTCCCTAATATATGGAAACCAAAAAAGAGAATTCAAAAATTAAAACAATATTTTTTTACGCACTAAGATATTTGATTTTCATTTCAAAACTTTCGTTCTGTAATATATACTTTTGTTTCCAGTGTTAGGACAGTTAACCCATAGCTCCCCCATAGGGGCGGTGATAAATCAAAATAACCTGAATTATTAGATTTTTAATAAAGGCCTATTTCTCGAAAACTTAAATATTTCTCTCCCGAACAGAACAATAAATCATTCATAAAACAAAACAAAAATGTAAAAAAAAATACCTGCTTCGAACATTTATGTCGTTTAAAATGCATAACCTGGTGGTGAAATTATTTAAAAACGCTCTATAAAGATCCGTTCGTGAAGTATCTGTTCTTGAAATAATTAGTTGAACTTGTTTAAACATGTCTTTACATGTCCACACAACCGTCAGGTGACGATTGTGTGACACGTAGAGACATGTGCAAAACGAACTCTTTTCTTTATGAGCAAAATAGTACTATTTTCAAAGACTTCGTTTTATTTTCATAGCGATAATAAATTAATTGCAAACAAAAATTTACTTGTAATTTAAATCTAATTAGCGGTATCACATTCTGAATTATTCACAAGCTTTCTGAAAATATATAAATATATGCTTGGTAGAAGCTTATACAACTGCCGAAGAGGATAAGAATACATGGTCTTGCATTCGTACATTATAAAGGATATTCCAAAAGCAAATCATATCAAGGTAGTAGCTGTATTTCTCTTTTTACAGAAGTAAACACTATTCGTAACATGCAATTAAACGTTTCTTTCAAATAAGGAACATGGGGAGAATATGTTAGGCGATAACAAAAATTAGTAATGGAAATGAAAGCGAATTGTTTTAATCAAATTCGTTGAAACAGCTTTTTATTATACAGAATGTTGTCTTACGACTGTTTCGAAAATTCCAAGAGGATTCAGAATTTTATTACAAAACAGAAAACTGTTTGTGCAGTGTGGAGAGTTTGAAAGATAGCCTTTTTTAACGATTTATTTAATATGATTTAGATATTTGATTTATACGTATTCTAAAATGAGTTTCAAATGTTGCTTTCAACCAACAGCTAACAATTATTTTTCACTCATCGTCAATGTATATATTTGATATAGAATATTGATGATATCATTGCTATCGTTGTGGATTTTTTTCGTCCTGCTTTCGAATAATAACTGTTTGCGGGCTGTCTATCTGATATATATAAATATTTACTTTCTATCTGATCATAATATATTTACTGTTTATCTGGTCATAATATATTTACTGTCGATTTGATCATAATATATTTACTGTCTATCTGACCATAATATATTTGCTGCTCTCTGATCATAATACATTTACTACTATCTGATCATGATATATTTAATGTCTATCTCATCATAATATATTTGCTGCCTTTGGTATCCATATCCATGTGGTAATTCGTGTCTACGACAAAGTAATTAAATATTTTTGAGTGAGTTCAAATCTCTGGAAGTCTCCACACATATAAGGAATTAAAGATCTAGTTGTTGGGCATATCTGATATTGTAGACATGATTCGGTTTACATTTTTTAATTCTATAGTGAAGAATGGTTAGACGAAATCACCTCCAGCTTGCACAGCCTCAGGCTCGCTTATATGTAAGTTTAAATGTGTTCATCTGTGGTCTCTCTTGTGTCTTGTTATGTATTTATACATCTCTTGTTTTGTGCTTTCTTTACTACTCACATAGGAGTTCTCTTCGTGAGTAGTACATTCAAAGGATTGTTATACATATTTTTGTATAGTATATGAAGGAAAATGATTTATTATTATAATAAATAGTCTAGTGACTGCGCAAAATAAGTCATTTATTTATATGGTACGCTCAGCGAAATAGATATAAATTCATTAATGAGATATGTCAAATTTCATTTATTTGTATGGTATCGCTCAGCTTTTGCAAAAATGATTGCATAAAAAATAAAAAAAAAACAGTAAATGCTTTGAAGTTTTTTGAGTTTATTTTTTCAGGGTATTGCCCCAGATGATCTAATGGACGGACAACCACTGGAAATATGTTTCTTCTCTCATTACTGAAGTTGTAGCTTTTGCTAGCCTCATTTAATTTAGAAACAGAATGTTCGGAAATGAGATTTCTGAAGTACATATATTTAATATACTCGAGATAGAGGAGGCATCTCGAAGCAGAAATGATACTGGGATCTCTCTGACGACTCCTCTGATAAAGATTGGATTTGTGTAAGCGTATTGGATGCATCTAAAATTCGTTTCCCGAATCACGACGCAGAACATTTACAAAATGGATGTAACTGGAAACCTTCCTTGTGTAATAGTCTGGTTGATACTGGATGATGGCTTGCAGCGAGTTAATCTAGCGCTCTGTCAATACACACTCTCGAACAAAAACAATAGTTTGCGAAGCTCGAGGCACGAGATGAATGTAATAGGAGCAACAAAGCGTAGTTGTGTTGCTAGACGTTGACGTTGGTCTCCTCCTTCGTCATTATTGCCGGGCCAGCCATTGCTGTTCCTCCTCCTCCTGGACGTTTGGCTTCCACTATGTGTCTCTGTTAATGGTTGTCCGCGTGATTACGCTTTCTATCTTGGTACGCCACGTGCGTTCTCGGTAAGGAAGGCAATGTGTCTGAGACAAGAGAGCTCCCTTACTCTGCCTTTGCTCTTTAGCAGAATTTTTTCTTTCTAGCAAGAACAGGACTATCAAACACAAGTGGTGAATGTTTGGCAGACTAAGGCAAAAAAACGCTTCAAAAAGGAATTGAGATGGGTTGCAAATGAAATGGTCCTGCGCAATCATGTAAGATGTATTTTAAACTTAAACCGTTCTTGCTTGTAAACTAATAGTAAAGCCGTTTTTTTTTCCTTCTGGTGCTTGTAATAGTTTAAAAGTGAAAAAAAAATATTCGTTTTCTAGAAGCAACACCACCATTTCACTGTACCTCGGGTTAGTATTTCATTTTCTTTTTATGAAATGTAAACACTTTTGTTTTTCACGGTCTACTTAGTTATTTCGAGGAGCAGGGTGCAATGCAATATGAACAAAGGAGTTCAAAGGTGGGACCAATTTCCGAAGACCTTACCAAAACTAACGCTGACTTAATTTGAATTAAATTGCAATTCTAATATTTAAGAAAACCGTCTTCTGCAAAACCGATCTACTTAAAATGATTCCTTTTGTTGAAATCTCCTTAAATGATTATTGCGTGACTCATTTCCAGGCATCTGAATTGAGATTTTATAGGATAGAATCCAGGTTCCGTCAGCCTTGATATTTTGTCCTATCCTCGATGAGAAGAAAGGAACATATCGGCTTGAAAATGCAGCTGCCCATAGGGTAAAAGGACACGAAGACTGCTTATTTTAAAAAGTAGATTCGATCTGTCTCTAATAACAATGTAGTCGGTATTCTTCCTAAAACATGTTTTGGTGTCCTTGAGACTTCGATATTTTACCCATTGGATCGCCAACAAAAGTGCTTTCCAAATTAAAACAGCCCACACAGAATTCAAATGATCGGTATTTGGAATAATTGCTTTAATTCTGAATCATTTCCATTTTAATGTTTATCATGAAACGCACCTCATAAGCCTGCAAATGATCAACCAACAAAAAAATGACCATATGCTATAAAATTTATGTTTGGAAAATGACTCGAAATTAATTTAAATGTGTTAAGGTTTAGTTAACTAGTATTCTATTGAGCAAACGAGAAGTCCATAACTATATACATTTAAGAATAGTGTGGAAATTAAAATGCGTAATAAACTGCATATTAATCTTAACTTTGTTCCCCCTCCTCTAATTTCAGAATTGTCATTTTTTTGCACAAAGATGATTATTTATCATTACAGAGTAAACACTTCATTTTGGAAGAAAGAAATTGCAAACTAACTTTCAGGTAAGGAACAGTTCTAAAAATTTATAATATCAGCAATTTTGGAAAAACACCAGGAAGTGAAACCCCAATAGTCCTATGGTACTTGTTGCATATTCCAGACTGAGAATTCGAAAAAATGCTCTTGACTCCGGATATGAATTTAAAAAATAAAATTAAAAATATCCGCAATCCATTAAAAGTTGAGGAGTTCTGAACTAACTCTTTAAATCCCGTTGTGATCTTTTCGCATGAACATTTAGTGTAACCCTCAGAAGTCTCTCTAAACATTCGACTTCGTTATTTATTTTCAAGTCTAAGAAATTTCAATCAACTTTCACAAATTGGTTTAATCCGTAATCAGAAAATATATAAACATATGAGCTTTATATTTTTTTTCAGTTTTTTTTATTTTAATCAACCCACGGATTATTTAGAGAAGAATACAAAAAAAAAAAGCATTCTATAGTTAATTCTTAATTTTACAGTGCTTATTAATTCTATTGTCGCGCACCACACAACTAGTTAACAATGTGTAGAAAAGTCCTGAAAGCTTTGCGTTACTACAGCAGATCACAGGCGCTATTTCTATACTTTTATTTAATGTTGTCTATAGTTGCATTGGGATGTTAGATATAATAACCAAAATAAAACATATAAAATTTAAATGTAAGTGTAGATGCTTATATAGAGTCTTGGGTATTAGGTGGTTTAACTTTGTAACTAATGATGAGGTTAAGCAAAGGTGTCTGCAACCTCCTTTAAGCAGCATATTGTGCAGAGAGAGACTCCGCTGGTTTGGCCATGTTGCCCGTATGGATAATTATAGATTGGTGAATAGGGTTATGAACAGTGTGCCTAGAGGCCTCAGAAGGAGGGGGAGACCTAGGATGCGGTGGGCAGAAAATGTTAAACAGGACCTTGTTAGAATTGGTGTGCAGTGACCGGATGCAGCAGATGTAGCTCAGGACAGATATGCTTGGAGAATTAAACTGCGCGGTGTGGTTGGACCTCCGTAGCCCATGGCTGCTTGAGGATGATAATGAAAAGAAAATGAAATGTAAAACATTTTAGTAATTTTGCTCTGCCAATCAGTCAGTCAGCTAAAAACTTTTACACCAAAGGAAATGTGGAACTTTTCTTCCTTCTCTTCCAGATCGGCAAAAATGGGACAATTGCTTAAATGCCTCCTTAGTTCAAAGTTCCTTCAAATTCTTTCGAACAGATCACAACTATCTAAAAATCTCAAATTTTCTTGGAAACATAATTTTTTAAAGCAGGGTCTTCTTTGCCTGAAATACTTTTAAGAATTTATTCAGCAATATTCTTTCCCTTTACAGTGCTTATTAATTCTATCCTGCGATTTTTATATTTTTCACAATTTAGAAACAGGTGTGATACTGTTTTACATTCTAATGAAGGTAGTTTGGATAATATATATATTTTTTCATTTTAAATAAAGAATCGTTTAATAAGGTTGAGCCCGTTCTGAGCATGGTAATCCGAATTAGATTTCTTCTGTTCATAGCAAAGTTCTGAAAGTGAAATTTCTCATTCTCAATCATTTTTCGATGATTGTATTTCCCAGATGTTAAGACTTCAAAATGATGTTGAAATGCTTCATCTAAATTTTTCTTGATTAACTTCTCCAAGTGTGCATTCCCCATGTTGAAGTAAAAGGATTTTTCATGAGAGAGTGCTGACTTTACCAAAAGGTTGGCGAATGTAATATTAAGATTTGCACTTTTCGAATCTTTTGAAAAGTTTCAATTGCGCTCTCTAATGGTGGAAAATGTTGGAAACTGCAAATATTTAAAAGATTTTTCATGAAAAGTGAACTTAGCATTTTTATTATTAGTATATTAAATATACATTCATCCCTGACTTATACGGTTCTACCGTATAAGTCAGGGATGATAGATTCTGAAAAATCATAGTGTGATTTTCCAGATAGGTTCTGGAAAAATAGAAGTAGAGATAGGTTCTGAAAAATTCATAGTGTGATTCAAAACCGTGCAAATCGAAACCAATAACTTATCGAAAAACAGGTGGATAGGTTCGTAGAAAATCATGGGAATTCTTAAAACATACCTAAAAGTTTTATTTATGCATATATCTCAAATTTCAGTTCAGCATTAATAATAAATATTAACATTATTTTGCTCCATTTATTTGCACTAATTCAGATAATACTGTAATTTACACCATTAAAATGAGACAAGTGACTGTTATAAAACAAAAGTTTCTATTTAATATTCTAATCGAAATACAAGTTATTTTCTAACCAGTCTCACTCTTCAGCATAAATGTCCAACTTTTGTTGTTTTTATATCGTTACATTATTCTTTGTCACAGATTGTTACATTGCTGCACAAAATTAAATCTAAATAACATGCATTCCAATGTTTACTACTATAATCATCATTTAAGCCTCCTTCCTCGCCGTGATGGTTACAACTCATTCAATTAATGTTCGAAGCACTTACTTTCATTGTTCCACATGCAGTGCAGGGCGTCAGGAAGAGCTTAGATGACTCCTACACTCATAATGGAGTTGTTCTCTTGAGTTTAATTTACTGCTTCTGGCCATTATCGTCACCCATTGTGATGCATACACAGCGTTAGTTTGTGATGCTCAGTTCTGACAAAACAGTGAGGACTCTGGCAAGACACTAAGACCATGTAGCAGTTAACTCGAACTTTGAATCAGTCCCAAGTTGCTATAACAATCTAATAGTTATGTGGTCATCACTGAGGTTATTACTCCTTCCATAATGGCAGCAATTAGCTTTTGCTCTGTAATCCCAATTAAGTTCTTTGCATTGTGATACTGAGGGGGTTTGTTCGTCACTGCCACGCAGTGCAAACCTTGATGGAAATTTAAATTTTGGTTTTTCAGGGTTCTGGTTAAACAAAAAGATTTTGGGTGCCTAATCATAGTCTTTATACTTTTAATACTAACTTAGAAATAGTTTCTTAAAGGTGTTGTTTATGTAACCGTAAATTACGTTTCTCAGCATTCTGCTGTCGTAAACACAATTCTATTCGATAATGATATGATGTATCACTGTTCATTCAACAAACTAAATCATACTTCTATTTAATGGGGAGAGAATAGTCCAGACTGTAGCATGACACACTGGAAAGGAGGATTTCAGTTTCTACCTTAAAGACTTTCATCACTTATTGTTCTGCTCATTGAGAAAGGATAAATCGATTGTCTTGCAAAACGGCATCATTTATTGAGATAAGTATCAGGAAAATTGACTGTATCTTTATATACGCCTGGTTATTACTACAGCAAAAATTTGTTATTTTTCTCATTTCTTAAGTTTACATTTTTTAGGTAAAAGGTAGTTGTTAATTAAAAAATGAAGTTTAGTTATGTTTTAGTTTCTTTAGCTTGTTTGTTGAATAAAAATAATGTATTTCATGATTAAGTATTCAATAAACGTTCGCGTTTGAGAAAAATAAAATGAAAAACTGAAGTAAGAAGAGTTACGTGTGTGTTTGGGGTGGCATTTCCTTAGGTGGACGTACAGACCTCTATGTGTTGATGAGTGGGAACCTCAATTCTCAAAGATATAGAGAAGACATCCTGGACCCTTATATACGTCCTTACGCTGGTGCAATAGGTGAAACATTCATCTTACAAGAGAATAACGCTCGTCCACACAGAGTTCGATTAGTGGAACAATACCTTCAAGAGGAGACCATTATACGAATGGAGTGGCCAGCTCTATCTCCTGACCTAAAAACGATTGAGCATGTGTGGGATGCTCTAGGGAGACGTATTGCTGCGCTGAACCCGCCACCTGAAACAAAGAGGGAGTTTATTATTTCTTTAAAGGAACAATGGTCGTTACTCTCTACTGAGCTGATTCACAACATCATAAAGAGCATGGACCATCGCTGTCGTGCCTGCATTGTTGTAAGGGGTGACCACACTCCTTATCAAAGAACTTTGCCCATTACATTCTGACACCTTCATTTTTGGACAAGTTACTGTAAGTGTTATTTTTGGACGTAATATGTTTAGAGAGTAAAATATTTTTGCCATTCTGAAACTAGCATTGTAATTCATGTTTCCATCAAATTTCATTAAAATCATTCATATAATTTTTTGTTTATCATAATTTTTCTTAGTTTTCCTTAATTTATGGAAACCAATGTATATGTGTCGTATCAAGAAACTGACAAACATCTAAAAGAGCTTTTCTATATTATTCCTATTATTTGTAAAAAAGAGTAATTAGTAAAATTATAATTTTGTAAAAAAATAGTAAAAGAGCTTCTTTATATTATCCCTATTATTTTAAAAAAAGCTTCATATATTAATTTTTAATTTATTTTTCCAAACGGACTACTTGCTTCAAGATTAGCTGAACAGTTTTCAGTTCTGAAAAACAAAACGTTTGATTTTTCTCAACCAGAAACAGGTGCGCTAAAATGTCTACATGAAAGTTTTTATTTCACTTCAAAAAAACTCTCTCTTAATATTAGAAAACATAATAATTTTCTGGGTATCGACAAAAACAACCTTTGTACTAAAATCCGCGATTTTCCCCTTTATATATACAAACGTCGAGTAATTTTGTCTCCCTCCCTAACAAACACAACTAGTTAAATAGTAAAATCCTCCCCCGGAGCCGCAACCGGTACTAGTCAAAATCTTCCTGATTTATTTACATACAGACAGATATTATCAATTATTAGCGGGCATGATGAATGGTTCCTATTTTCTCATAACACTTTCCGCTCACGTTTCCTAGAGCACCATGTTATCGAATAGGGTTATTGCGGAGGAAAATGAATCTGTAAGGAATAAAACAGTTCAGCTTCTATCCATTCGGTAATTCACTCTTCATGTGAATTTTACATACGTAAACATACTGAATTACACTGAAGTAAGAGCTGAGGATTTATCTCATTTCCTACACGATGCACTTGAATGATCTGAACAAGCAGCATTAGAAATTTTCGATTTCTTCCAAAATGTTGCTGTCTCTGTCGCAGAATCAGTTGAGCAGTTTTAAACTAATGAAGCGTTATTTAAATGTTCTTCAGGGAAGATTAGCATGGCCCCTGCGCAAGGATGGCACGCAAAATCGTAAAGCGAGGTCTGATTGCAGTTTCGAAAGCTCGTAATCTGTAGTTTCCAGGTTCGAGTCCCTGCTGGGTCCACGTTGAGATTTATCTCCGGAAAATTCCCCACCCTGCTAACGGTCAGTAGGGGACGCCGATCGGCTTGGAATGGCCGCCGTCAGTCGGATGGGACGTTAATCCGTGGCCCCGTATGCGAGAGAGAGCCATATCCCGTGCACGTTAAAGAACACGCTGGATGGTTTTGACGGGAGGCTACCATCTGTCTCCCAACAGCTGTTCTAGTGGGTCCCCTCCCCCAACCTTCTCTGAGCCTTCGAGGTCCATGTGACCTGGCCATTTAGCCCATGGTGTGCAAAAAAGTGCCGCTGAGAGGTAAAACAACCCAACCCAAAAACCTGACCAATTTTCACCACTTTAGTTTTTCTCTGTTTATCACCAAATCTACTCTCTGACCAGTCTCATCAAAAGTCCTAATGAAAGAATTCAACTCATCAACATCATTAGCCAACAGGGTCAAATCATTTGCATAATCTAAATTTCAAATTTTCAAAACTCTACACCATTTAAAGCTATTATAATACATATTATGAAGTAGCAGTGCCATGGCGTCATGGAAGACTATTAGATTGTTTCCCAAGGTAAAGTCAGCTACACTGGTTTCTATAAATTAAGAAACAAAGTGAAAACCCTGTTTTCCTCGAAAACCTGTTGGATCTGCTGCACGTGAATCGGAAGATAGGGATATATAAACAGAGTGCGTAATAATAACAGTTGTAAAAAAAAAGAAATAACGGTTTTAAATACTAAATTGATATAGGGATACGAAAATATGGTAAAAGTTGAAGATCAACTGAGATAGCCCAATAGTTTAATATGGAGTGTGGTTAGGTCTTACCGGAAAGACACTGAGGATTCCTAAAAAATTTACAGACTGATATGGTAATAAAAAAAATATTTTCTTCTAATAATAAAATGAACTGTAACTTATTTCTTCAAATTGTAGCATATGCTATACAAGTTGTTTCAAAACTATCTGTACAAATTTAAATGGTAGATAGGGAACACCAAGGCAAACCTTTTTCGTCTATGAATGTATGTCCGCTGAGGTAACACTTCAGTGCTAGAGGGCGCTATTTGGCGGCGTTGCAATTGGCTAGACGGGCGAAGTTGAACGGAGAACGGACTTGTGTTTGCCGTCAGCAATCGTAAATCAGACACATTTCCTGCAAGATGGAGTGTTTCACGACTGCTGAGATGGTTGACATGTATCTGACATATAGGGCTGCCAATGGACGACAGCAGCTCTTCCATTATCCAGCTTCCGAAACAGACGTGTGCCAAACCACCAAGAATTTGCGCGCTTGCACCAGGAACTGCGAGAAAGTGGAGCATTCCATGCAAACATGCATGACATTGGTCGGGAGAGAAGCATGCTCACTCCTGACATGGAAGAAGAAATCCTATGGCGGATTGATGGCATTCCAGTCACAATCATGCGAGCTGTTGCATGTAACCTCTGCGTGAACCACAACCTTATGTGGAGAGTGTTGCACGAGCAGCAGTTACATCCGTTTCATCGTCAGAGAATCCAGACATTGCAACCACAGGATTACCCTTTTTGTGTGGAATTCGTGCGCTGGTTTCTGCAGAAGACCGCGTGCATCTTGATTTTCCAGCTCAAGTGCACTTCTCAGATGAGGCCTCTTGAACACGTGAGGATGTGTTTAATGTGCACAATTCTCATGTTTGGGCGCAAGAAAATCCACATGCCACAATGGCGCATGGTCATCAACTACGATTCGCTGTCAATATTTTGGCGGGTATCGTCCATGACATAATTTTGATTGGGCCATACCTGCGGCTTCCCGACTCAACGGGCAGATTTATAGGGTATTTCTTAAATAAACGTTGCCGGGACTGGTAGAAGATGTTCCCGTGGCTGTTGACAGACGAATGTAATTTCAACTCGACGGGGCGCCAGCACACTTCAGCAATGATGTGAGGGATTATCTGAATCCCACTTTTGGGGGCCGATGGACAGGTCACGGTGGACCCGACGCCTGGCCACCAAGATCGCCCAATTTATCATGTATCGATTTCTTCCTCTGGGGACACATGAAGAACCTCATGTACGACACTCCCATTGACTGAGATGAAGAATTCGGCGCAAGAATCCCAGTTGCCGCTGCAACTGTTCGGGAAATTCCAGGAATCTTTCAACATGTACGGCATTCAATGCTTCGACGCTGTCATGCATGCACTACTTACTGTTGCCGGTCGCAACTTTGAGCACCTTCTTTAAATAAACATGTTGTTCACACTCCACCGATATTTCTGTCAGCGCCCTCTAGCACCGAAGGTTTACGTCAGCGGACATACATCCATAGACGAAAAAGGTTTGTCTTGGTGTTCCCTATCTCCCATTGAAAATTGTACAGAAAATTTTAAAACACCCTGTATATTGCTGAATACTTATATACTAAAGAAATACTTTTGTGAAAAAATTAGTTTCGCCTGAGTGGGATTCGAACCCACTCCTCTCAGTTACATGCCAGATGCTCTAATCATTAAGCTGTCACCAGAAGATCCATCATTTTTCCATAAACTCATCCGTGAAACTCATTTTTTTTCACAAAAGTTCTTTTTGAATTCTATGTCAACAAATAACCTGTGTACTTACCATTGACTGGATTATTTCAGTTTCTATGTCGTGGTGCAAAACTGTGCAAATGTTTGGGTCCTTTCCTAGTTAAATACGTTGTTTTACATCTAAGCTGCTATTATGTAGACACATTGGGCTAAATCGCCAGGTAACAAGAATCCCAAAGATCCAGAGCTTAATAAGAAAGGGGGATGCACTAGACCAGAGCTGGACATAGGGAACGGGGGGAAGGAACAACCATTTGAGAAACGTTTGAGAATCTTTTATACTCTACGAGAATGTTAGTAAGATTATTGGAAGTCGAGAATTATCAAACTTTTGCATATTTTACTGAATTTTCATGAAAGTTTGCAAAATCCTCTAAAACGTAGAGGGAAATGTTACACTGCAATGGAATTTCAGCATCCCCCTTTGCTTTTTCCTGTTCAAATGCCCCCTCCCTCCTTAATTATTTTCGAGATCCAGGTCAGCACTGAACAGTTATTCAGAAACGGATTGAAGCTCCCCTCCAACGTATCCAGTGTGTTCTTTAATGACACTCCTACACATGGGGAAACATTTTTAATTCCTATTTGGCTGAAGGCGATCTCTTCACGCTTGTGTCGGTGGATGATTTCTCACCGAGGAAAGAATGCATATTAGATGGAAAAATCTTAACATAAGGTACAATGGGAACTCACTCGAATTTGGGAACTTCAGGTTACGAACGGGACGTTATCTTTACCAGAGATCGAAAGAGTATCTCTAGTTTCTTCTCGAGAAATGTATGATTTCCCGAGAAATTTGGTACGAAACTATTATTTTCATAAAAGTTATTTTAAATTATCATGTGTCAACATTCATGTATGCTTTGAATTTACTACTGACGGGTTCTAAACCAATAAACACTGTGAGGAAGAATAATTCATTGTCTCTGAGCAAACCAGATTGCAAAACATTTAACCAATGAAAGGATTTTATATTTTTTTATTAAGTGATTTGAAAGAGCATGCTCTGTTTTAAATGATGAACGTTTGAGACAAATCAAAGAACAAATATTCAAACAAAGAAATAAATTATTTGTTTCAATCATAAAGTTTTTGATATATGCTTTCACGAGAAACAAAACAATGACGATTTCCTTCGTTATGTTAACTAAAATTGAAATGATAAAACTGGCAAAATCAATTATGGAAAATATTTTTAAGCATTCAGTATTCCAGTGGAAGTAGAGAATGCAGAGACTGTAGTAAATAAGGATACCGAAGCAGAAGCGACCTAAGTTTTTACGGACGAACAAAAAAAAAGACAATGTTTACGACAAAGTCAAATTTTCGATTCCTCGAAAATTTTATATTTTTGACAAAGGAGTTCAGCCACCATGAAGTACAAAGTAACAGCAATTATAAAACATCTTTTGGACACTATTTTAACTATAGGACCATCATCGACACAAAATAAGAGAAATTTCTGGATTAGGGCTTTTTGTTTCAAAACAAAGGACAAGATTATCAGATGAATCTCATATCGAAGCCTTAGATTTTTTTAAAGTATCACTCTAAACACAATGTGTAAGCAGTTTTTTTAACTAAAATTGCTGCATTAAAAACTAAACATAAAAAGAGAATAGTCTTGTTTAATAATATTTTTGTTGTATAATATATATAATAAAACACAAATATTTGTTTAATAATAACAATGTTTTTTTTTTCACTAGTAATTGCAATTTTGGTCATTGTAATAAAAATTTGAAAAAAATCTAAATAAAAAAAAACAATTTTTTTATATGCAACTAGATTTTTCGAGAAGTCTCTATAATTCAGATGTCTGATTCATGTTATAAGAATTTAAAATTACCGAGAAATTAGAAATCCCAAATCTCTCTACTCTGCTAGTATAAAAGTGATCCACGTTACACACCACTTCTCTTTTAAAGCGAAAGAATAGTGTCCCTTCAATCTCTACAAGACGAAGTCGCAATATTACTGGGGAACTTAGATGTGTGAAATAACAGTAAAATTGTATAAGAAACCTAATACGGGTAGGTCTCCTCAGAGAACGCTACCGTTTTAGGCCTCTTGTACTTGTTAACGAGAAATGTATGAAACACTAGTGTGTTGAATACTACTTTAGTTTCATTTTAACGCTGGTAGTTTAGTTTGAAAGATGAATTTTAAACACTGTAGTAAAATTCTGATTACTCTAATTGCTTTTATTGCACTGATAGTGATGTTATTAACATTATAGAATTTAATCTCTTACCGTATAAATATAATTGTAATGTACACTATATATTTTGTGTTTTATACTTATAGTGATGTTTTTAATTTTACAAATGGAATTTAATCGCTTCAACTTTCGAACGTATTGGAGAAATTTATGTGTCAAATTAAAGCTTGTAACACGGGGAATGTCACAACTTATAAAAACATTGACTCCCATGTTTTCTACCCCTCCCTAAAAAGGGAAAATATGAAAACTATTGTTCCGCTCTATCTCTGGAACGCAGTGCTGAAAGCAACAATCTATGCATCAAATCAAAGCTTCTGAAGCGGGGAGTGTCATAGGCTATAAAAATCGATCCCCCATGCTTTCTGCTGCCCTAAAAAAGGGAGAAATGTGTCAACGATTGTTCTGCTACATCTCCAGAACGCGAGTGCCGAAAGTAACATATTGTATATCAAATGAAAACATGTGGCATGGGGAGTGTTATGTCAAACAAAAATTAAAAATATGCCGTCGTCCCCTTGCTTTCTTCATCCATATAAAGTGGAAAGGAGGTGTATGAAAGTTGTTCTTGTACTTTATCTTCAGAGCGCAAGGGCCTACAATTACGAATTTGGTGTCCAAAGAAAGTTCGTATAATGACTGTCGTAATCTATTTCGAATTTTACCCTTACCATGTTCCCCTCTCCTGATAGAGGGGAGATGGATTTTAGCGGGGGTCGACTTTAACTATTTACATCTCAAATTGAAATTTGTGTCGTCTCCAATATTATGGGCTACCTCAAATAAACGACTCCAAAAGAGAGGAAACATGGGGTCGATGTTTTTGAGTCATATATCAAATGATACTTTCTGAAGGTAGGTATTCTTAGTGACAAAGAAATAAATATAAATAAATTAAAAATTTTAAAAATTACCTATCTTCCTATATGCGCCGTAGAAAGCAGAAAATAAACTTAAAAGCATATCGGCGGTGCAATTGTCGTGCGCACCTCGCGGTTGCAAGCACTATTTAGTTTTTTGTGTAGAAATATGCAAATCTAAATCTGTGGCGTTGTGTTTCCCACATTGCCCAATTACGGATTATTCACTTAATTGGACAATGCGGGCCGCAAAAATCCCAGGCCGATTTTCCTTAGGGAAGACGTTTTTATTAATAGGAAATCTAATGATGAGCGCAACTCAGGTTTATGAAAACATAAAACAATAACAATATTTATTGAGACAAAATATTTAAAAGTACAGGCAGAACAATTAATCTTTCTAATAATCAATCATTTATCGTGGACTTAAAAAAAGAAAGAAATTTAAGAATTAAATGGACTATGGAACCCCTTTACAATTAAATCTAAAATTAAGGATAGCAACTTATAAGTTAAAGGAAGGGTAAGCGTACCGTTCTAAGTGCTCAGTTCGTCCGTCAGCTGCATCGGATTACGGCCAGGTCGTCGTCACTGTAGCTTCCGATGGGGACCATCTCCTTAATTCGTCCTTTAGCCGATGACTGGGAAAACATCTCCTTCGCACTGTGGCTGATGTGGAGATGGGCTCTCAGTTGACCATCACATACGCTGTTGGGTAATTTGGTTGCAGCGAAGGGAGGCGGTCGGCTGCATCATCATGGTTATGTTGGAAGGGGGAGGGTGCTCTTCACTGGTTAGGTGCTTCGGAAGCAAATTCCTGTCTCTCTGCTTCTAATTTTAGGAAACCACTCATTCATAGGGATGTCCTTTCGTTAATGCATCAAAAGTTTCCAATGATTCTGATATGCCGATACTGAATCTAGCCCGCCCAGAGTTCTGGCCATCCCGTCTAACTGCTCTCTCTGGAATCTCAGTGCTGTCTACTCTGTTCAAAATCTCGGTCCAACTGAAGCCTTCCCTGCCTCGCTACTCTACCCCACGTTCCTTTCCCCTTGTTTTTCCCGAAAATGGTATGTTCGCCATATGTAGCATCTGCAGAGGAACTTACGAGTAATAAATTCCCCCCAGGGGGTTTGTCGCTGCGCTTGAGGTTGACATCGCCACCTGGGAAACAGAATACCTCATTCGTTACTGTAAACAACTGGACGATGTTATCCAGTCCTACATCTGTATTTGATGTGGGGGACGATTTCCCGAATACAGTTTCCTGTGTGAGATCACACTAAAACTGTCAGCAGTCTATCGCACCCCCAGACCATTCCGGCCGGACCTCACACTGCAAGAGAATAAATGTTGATTCGGGCTGTCATCCACCCACGGGCGCTGTGTCTTGCCATCTGGGCGCTGGGTGTTCTCTGTGTGTGACCCGTCGGGGCAGCTCCGAATCCCGCCCCCTCCTAACGTGTCCACCCTGTTAGTCTGTTTGTGTATTCCCTCTGTGTTTTAAAAAAAAAACTCAATCAAGTGAGAAATTAATTAAAAAAAATAAATCGTTATGTCTGATGTAAAATCAGCGCATAACACAATCAATCACTGAGTTCATATTCACTTAAACCGGAGATATAGTGCGCCTGTTTACCTACTCAACAAAATTGCCGGCTCCCTACCTACCTCGTTTGCTGAACCAATTTGTTGTGAGGTGGAAATCATAAAGAAAAGTTGGTTTGTATAAATCTATTTCGAATTTTACCCTTACCTTGTTCCCCTCTCCTTATAGAGGGGGGTGGATTTTAGCGGGGGTCGAACTTAACTAGTTACATCTCAAATTAAAATTTGTGTCGTCTCCAATATTATTGGCTACCCCAAATAAACGACTCCAAAAGGGAGGAAACATGTGGTCGATGTTTATGAGTCATATATCAAATGATAGTTTCTGAAGGTAGGTATTCTTAGTGACAAAGAAATAAACATAAATAAATTAAAAATTTAAAAAAATACCTATCTTCCTATATGCGCCGTAGAAAGCAGAAAATAAACTTAAAAGCATATCTATGATGCAATCAATCACTGGGTTCATATTCACTTAAACCGGAGGTATAGTTCACCTATTTACCTACTCAACAAAATTGCCGGCTCCCTACCTTCCTTTGAAGTGAATACGTACCCGGTGACTGATTACACCATCGAAATACTTTAGGTTACTTTCTCTTTTTTAAGGCGCAGGTAGGAAATAAGCATTTTTCAAAATTTTTAATTCATTTATATTTGTTATGGGGTTCTCACTGAGTTCGCATTTGGTAGAATGATATAATCTACTATTAAACAAATAAGCTATTAAACATAAAAATATAAAATTTTGTAACTCTTTGAATAATGACAGTTTATATGTTTTATATATTATATTTAAAATTTCCTTTTGCTTTTATTAATACTTTTGTATTATTTTTCAAAGAATTTGTGTAGAAGGGCTGGCCTTAGCATCATCATGGCTATTAGGTGTATAAATAAATAAATAATGATATCATCAGCATAACCACGTATGCAGATGCCCGTGTAAACGAAACATGAAAAGAAATTCTTTTGTTATGTTTCAACAAAGCCCCCACCATTTCTGTATTTTTCAATCTGCATATCGTGATTAGGTGGGCAAAACAAAAAGTCTTTATATTGGGTGAATTACGAAATACAGAAATCATTTCCAAAAATGTTGCAAACGTTGTATTTTATGCTGCTTTAGTTGCTATGATGAGTTATGTGCAATATCAATGTTTTCAATCGGTTTCTTGGCTTCCAACCAATAAGTTATTATGAGGAAAAACGAATGTATAGTCTTTGGTCCTTTTTAGTTCAGTTCTTTTAGTTTGGTTTTACTTCTAAACGGTTATTTTGTGTCCACAATGCATTAAATCGCCAAATCACAATGACCCCAAGAATTTAGACCTGAATAGGAATAGGGGATCCACTGGCCAAGTAAAGCCACCAAAAGAAGAGATCTCGATTAGTGACCGGTAGCTCAACGGACAGAACGCCTAACGTATTATCAAGAAGTCGTAAGTTGGTATCCGACCCGGCTAAGAGCAATTTTTCCTTTATACTCATTTAATGTATGTAGCCTACAGGTGACTACTACAGGCCTCAGCTACCTGGGATTGCCTATTATTAAACTAGACAAGTATTTACCAAGTTACAAGAGTAGATTTTTAAACAATGAAGAAATCTCATTTCCACCAATAAAATTCTGTTTGATATTTTGATTCAAAATTGCAGGTAGCTAGTGGGAAATTACATGAAGGTTAGATGGGCTTGTTTCTAGATGATTGAGTACTGTCGTATCCCTATGGAAATCATTTTCAAAGTTTCTTTTCAATGCAGTCAGAACAGGAGAATATTTTTTTCTAATTCGATAAGTCCTCCTTAGTAGATGTTTTAAGTTTTTTTCCCATTGATTAAATCACTGAATACGTAAAAAAAATCTATGAATGTAAACTATTCTGAACGAATTCTGCAATTTCGTTTGCTGAACCAATTTATTGTGAGGTGGAAATCATAATGAAAAGTTGGTTTGTATAAAAACATTCATTGCTGCAGCGCAATAGCACACATTTTCAGCGGACAAATCTCTAAAGGAATTTATTCAATATTAGTAGAGGGCAGAGGGAAAATAATCCGTTTATGTGTTAAGTGAAGATGCTGTTCTGTCTTTTTAAATTTATTGGATAATGATAGGACTGTTTCTTTTCTAACTTAAAAATTAATATGTATTAATGTATTATTTTTCAATTATTTAGTTTATAATATATTATCAATGCTATAAATTATTTCTCTACGTAACTGGACTGGTGTTTTCAATTTAGATAATCTTGAGATGATATTCTCTATTTCAATTATGGTGAGTGCTACATAGAGTGAACTTGCTTGGAGCTATCGGTAATAAGATTATATTCATAATATAAACTTAAAAGAAGAAGATAGTCTAGTAAATAAATGATTATTATATTATAAGATTTCGTTTCACTTTCTTGATTTCTTATGATGAAAATACTTATTGCAGACATTACATGTTCATTGCTGTGTACTAAAGGTTCTAAAACCAAATTGTTTCGTTGACTTATTTGCTTAAAAATTCACAAAACGTATTTGCATCGGTGAAGTCTCTACTTATAAATAACATTTCTAAACAATTTACGTAGTTTTTCTTCAGTTTCATTTGTTCTAAGGTATTTTGTTCATTCATCAATATATGCGACACCAAAGATAATTTTTAATTCCACCACAGGAAACTGTAAGGCAGTTGAATCCCTGTTGTTTCTCTGCAACCAGAATTCCAACTAAGGAACGTTACTTTGTTTGATAGAATTTAAATGTAGCTTGAATAAGAGCAAAACAGTTTTTAAAGCTGATGTTTTAGCAAATGTTTACAGTTTATTTCCATACAAATATTTAATTTTAATATTGCAATTGCTGTGTTTTCAAAGTATATAGTTGTGATAACTAAAAAGAATACAATCTTTCGAACTTCTTAATTCTGGACACCCTTGAGAAAACTTCCAGTATATGTTTTCAAATAAATTTAGCTTTGATTTCTAATTGTGGGGAAGCTGATTCTGATTATCTGTTCTCAATCATTATTAGAACAATGGTTCTCAACCTTTTATGCTTCAAGTACCTCCGGTAAATGTGTATGTAACTGGCGTACGCCTTGTATAGATAGATAAAACTATAGTTATAGTATGAAATGGGAATAAAATAAAACACTGATTTTATTACTAGATCTAGCGATTTTTTAGCTCTCGTGGAATACTCCAAAAAGTTTTACCACGTAAATCACGTTGAGAACCCCTAATCTAGAAGAATAACCTATAACATATATATATATATAACACTGATATACACCCTACCATCACCATAAGAATCATCAATTTCTTTTGATAATAACTCCTTCTTCTCTTTCCACCTCTTTATCCACATCTCTTTAGATTTTCTAGAGCCAAACTGAACGATGATGGGTTTTATTTTATTCTTGTTTATAACTGGAACCCGATGAACAGCTTCCACATTCAAACATTTTGTGTCCAATTTCAAAACTTTAGCCAATCTCTCGATTACTTGAAGAGCGTTTTCTTGTTGTTTCTCGGGAATGCCCACTAGTTCCAAATTTCTGATCCTGCTGTATTGTT
This sequence comes from Ryuthela nishihirai, assembly GCA_038380435.1. NCBI lineage: Eukaryota > Metazoa > Arthropoda > Arachnida > Araneae > Heptathelidae > Ryuthela > Ryuthela nishihirai. The sequence continues at coordinate 61,700,189 of JAWZYU010000016.1, read as the reverse complement.
GCATATCATTCAATTCTCTTTCAATGTAAATACCTCTTTTTCCAACATTATGCTTGTTTCCTTTAATTTATTATTCTCACACTGTAATTCATTCATCTGTTTTGTAATTCCCTTCATTATTTTTATGTGTTCATCAAGCTTATTTGAGGAAAAAGAAATACTTTTCCTAAATTCCTCCATTTCACGTAATATTTCCTTTTAAAATTTTCATTTGAAACTCTTATTCAAGTCAATGGAGAAACAACGTGAATTAGGTTGCAAATACGTTTGGCTCCAAGAAGCTAAAATATTTATGAGAAAAGCGGACGGCCTCAATGCTATTAGATATAAGAATTATGAAGATCTAGTTAAACTGAAATAATATTATTATCTCTGGACTTGTTTTTTGTCTGTGGTAATATTTTAAATTTTAATGGTCAATTTAATTCGTTCCGAGATTAGAAATAGTATTGGGCATTCTAAATTATGTGAAGCTAGTTGTATGGTTTCTGGAGATGTTGATGTCACAGATCCATTTCTTAACAGTTATCATGGGGTAACAAACGGTTCTACTGATTATTTAAATTCTGCACAAACGTTTACTAATAATACTAACACAAATTTCAGTGATGTTGTGGATGATATTTGTGGCGACGAATTACATTTCCAGGGTACAGATCATCCACAGTGAAAACGTACTTTCTGGTAATGTAAGAAGTTTAAGAAAAATTTTGATCACCTTATAGTTTTTTTTAATTTATCTGGATTTTTACCTGATATAATCATTCTCTCAGAAATTTCGGTAAAAGAAAATGAAATTAAATGTTATCAAATTAATGGTTATAATGCTTATTATAACGCAGACAAGATAATAAATCTGGTGGAATTCTAATGTATGTAAAGGAATATATTCAAGTTTTGAATGGCAATTCTGATTTTAAAACTTTTATAACTGTCTTTAGTTTTTACAGATATCATTCTTATTCAAAAACAGAGTTCATTAATGAACTTGAGGATGAACTTAAAGACTCTTGTGAACAGTATATAATGTTACTGGGTGATTTGATTTAAAATTGCAGGATGCTGTAGTAGAAAGATTTGTTCAACTGTTAAATATAAATGGTTTTTTTCCTTGTCATGATGAATTTACCAGAGACGTGTCCGGTACTTGCCTTGATCATTTGTTTGTGAGAAATTTAAATATGGATCAGTTAACGGCTTATATTATTAAATTGCATATATCTGACAATTATTTTATTGGTTTAAACATTGAGTGTAAAGATATTTCTTATGATATTGAGAACGATAATACATTTAAAGAACCTAAAAATAAGGTAATTATAAATAAATTACAACAATTATTAGGAGACAAGGATTGATCGATTATACATAATGAAATAAATATAAATGTTTCTTTCGAGTACTTTATAAATAAATTACATAAGATGAATATAGAAACATCTTATGTTCTCCCAAACCGAAACCCAGTTAAAAAATTAAAACCATGGATTACGAATGCTTTACTAAACTCTATTAAGGAAAGAAATAGATTATTCAAGTTGAAAAAAAGTAATAGTTCCGATACAAATTTGGTACAAAATTATAAAAAATATAGAACCGCGCTAACTAGTATTATTGAAGAATCTAAGTCAAGATATTACACCGATTCATTTATTAAAAACCAAAAAAAAAATTTATAAGGCAGGAAGTTATAAATAAAATGTGTGGTAAACATATAGACCGATCCAAATTTCTAAATATAATTTCAGATATCAAACATAACTAGAGTGTTAGGGAAAATCCAGTAGATTTTGCAAATATGTTTAATGATTATTTTACTAGTATTATAAAGAATATATCAAAATTAATTCCTGAGCATGATTGCAGTGGTTTGCATAATTTGAAGATATTGTCGAATAAGTTTTTTGTTGAGGAAATACATGAAAATGAAGTTGAAGATGTAATTAAGAGTTTAAACTCTGAAAAATAATCTGGCACAGACCACGTTTCTGTATTTATTCTTAAAAAGATAGGGCCAAATATCTATATATATATATAATAAGGCATCTTAATATATATATATATATAATAAGGCATCTTTATATATATATATATAAAGGCATCTTAAGTACTTTAATTAATAAATCTTTAATTTCTGGATGTTTTCCTAATTGTTTAAAAACTGTCACAGTTATACCAGTATATAAAGGTGGCTGTGATAGGAAAATTGAAAATTATAGACCGATATCCATTTTGTCTGTTTTCTCCAAATTAATAGAAAAAATAGTCAAATCTAATAATAATTTTTTCAATAAATATCATTTATTTTCTAAAAATCGATATGGTTTCCGACAAAACATGGGAACAGAGGATGCAATTCTAAAAATGACATCAACCATATATAAAAGCATCAATCAAAATTTTAAAGTCGTTGTTTTATTCCTTGATGTTAAAAAAGCATTTGACTCTGTCCCACATTTAATTCTATTGCATAAACTGGAAACAGCTGGAATGAGAGGTGAAATGCTATCTTGGCTCTCTAGTTATCTGACAGGTAGAAGCATGGCCATCTATATATCTACTAGGCCGGAACATTCTGTTTTTGACGTTACGAACGTGGGGCTATTAAAGAGTCGTAGAACAAGATATAGGGTTCATCGCTTGCTTCGGGCAAAAAGATGTTTTAAATTTATAAATATATCGCAAAAATGGGGAAATTAGCATTCAATCATTTACTCTTGATTACTGGGAAAGAAATAAGAAAAAATTCATTTTCTTTTCTGAAAATCCTATCATATGGAGCAGATAAAAAAAAACGAAAATTGTAGACATGAACAAAATCGTTCACCGCTTGCTTTCAGCAGAAAATTATAAATACGTCACAAAAAATGGTGAAATTGGTATTCAACTAATTTTAGTCTTGAATACTGGGACAGAAATGAAATAAAAATGCATTTGTTCTGTAAATCCTGCCATATGGAGGATAAAAAAAATATCGAAAGTTAGTAGTCTTATTACATGCAACTGGTATGATGATTTGTACTCTAATGAAAGTAAACTTCAGAGTTTTAACTCCTCAATTCTTATATTTGTATTTTAACTAAGGGGATGCAACAGAAACATTTTACAGTTTTATGTAGTAATTTATTTTTTATAAGTGAAAATGGCCAAAAAAACGAACAAAAAAATTCCACATTTCTTAAGATATATATATTAGGTATTTAAAAATTATAAATGTATATTTCATGAATGGAAAATACTTATTTTAAAAATCAATTCAGAATATGTTCTACAAATCATTTTTCATTGGTAATGACCAGTTTTTTCCATATAAGAAATGCATATATGTTTGCAGTTCGATTTCAAAAAGAACATTGACATAATCTTAATTTCCAAGTTCAAAAGAAAAAGAAATGGTAGAATTAAATTGTATGGATTATATATATATATAGCTGTCACTGGGCAAATATTTAAACTACTAAGAAAAAAAGTCATATATTTAACACTATACCCAATTTTAAAGACCTTGCTCCTTACTCAGAAATTAATTACAATAAGTAAAATTCTCTGTCATTAAGCAATCAAATTTTTAAGTTTATCCTTCAAGGTATTTGCATGTTAATATTTTTTATGAGAAAATTCAGGAGCTTTTCGGAGCAAGGACTTCCTAAACAGGAGCACTGTCCTTGCTCCGAAAAGTTTCCATTTTTTTCTCCAAAAAATTTTAACATGCAAACAGTTTGAAGGATAAACTTAAATATTTTTTTGCTCAATAGAGAATTTTATTGTATTTGATACTATAGAGGTAATTAACAAATTCAAAATTAGCAAAAATACGTGTAATATCACAATCAGTGCTGTATATTGGTGAAATGTCCAAGGCATTAAAGTTTCAATATTAGGTTGAAGCATATATGGTAATTTTGAGACTGTGCAGTTGATGCAGCAACAGTTCTATGAGATATCAGTCACTCCTCAACTAGTGATCTATAAGATAACTGATTGTTTTTAAATTGATAGTGAAATTAACCAATGATATATGAGTATTACTGACACATAAATGAAATTCTCAGTTGTTATACTGCGTAAGCTCTAGCTTGAAACCATATAATCTTTCTACAATATGGTAGTAATATCCTTATCATATATCCTGAATATTGCTCTTTTTAAACTCTCTCTCTCTGCGTGTGCATATATTATTTAAACTGATGTATTTAGTTTTCACATGTAGTCCTTCTGCAAAATTGCTTCTAGATATCTCACAGAAATACTGATTTCAGTATTTTTTTCTCTTAGAACATAAAATATGACAAATCAAAAAATAATATATAGTGAGCATAGTTGTATCAAGAAACTATATGTGTGATATTATCACTATTACTCATCACCAAAACCAAATGAATATATTTTACTTCACCAAGTTTATTGGTAATTTAACAAACAAATAATATATAATAGCTTTCATGTAATTTTAAAATATTACTAATCTTAAATTTTCCACACATTCTGTAGCTGTCACTTTCTTATTCCTGTGCACATTTCTATAATAAGTAGAAAAATTTGCTTTGTCATGCTACTTCTCACATTCTCCATATTAAATTGCACTGATCTTTTGTTCAGCTAGTATTAAAACATTTCCTAGTGAATTTCTACTTGCATGTGATTGAATAAAAATGTGTATATAGTATATCATATACCATGAGATCATTGTATACAGCAAGCAAAAAAATTATCTTTAGAGCATTTACTTGCTACAGAAATCTAATACAGCCTGCCATTATAAACTGTAGATCTCTCTGAGAGAAAACAATACCTCAGCCATAATACCTGACCATTCGTCCCATGGCCAAGTGGTTAGCACAATTGGCTGCTGATCTAAGGGACCTGGGTTCGAGCCCCGGGTAAGACATGTATGTTTGTGGTGGTTTTCTGCTGAGGTCCTGTCATCCTCACAGACCTTCTACTACGGCATATAAACTGACAGGCTCCTGTCAAGCCTCTGTGACAAGCAGCTGCTTGAGGGACTATTTATTTATTTTATAATACCTGAAAAAGGAAATTCCATACACTCCCCATGGCTCAAAATTTGGTTACTGTATTCCATAGCCAGGTACACTAATCATCGGTGATTATCTGTCAAACGTTATGTGATTGCAAATTACTTCTTAAATGATTGAACAAAATATGCTCATTTAAACTTGAGATTTTTTTGCTGATAATTATCATTGAAATTGTGGTCACATTATGAATCATGCAGAATTTTTTAATCTTAAATTTGTTTTTTGTTCCAAGTAGTTATTGACCAGGAATGAAAATTATGAAAGAAAATGTATGTGAGAAGTGGCATGGAAAAGTAATTTTTCAATGATATAAGGATTTCATATCATTATCTGCATCTATTTCACTAAATAAAATAACTCAAAGATAAAGACAACTTCAATCCAAAGAACTGATCAGTAGATTAAGAATAATTGAGTTACTATTCGTAAAACATTCAACATCAAACCAAATAAAAAATGAATTCAAATATATACCACTCATGGGCATCTTTAATATTTTACAGCAATGTAGTAAGTTTTCTCTTCTTTGAACTCTTTATACTTTAAACAGTCATTTTGGACTTTGCACTAATTGTTCAACAGAATGTTACAAAACACATTTAGTGCTTTTTCAGTAAGTTTATTTAATGTTGGTCCACAGGTGCAAAATTCAACTAAATCTGAATACTGAGATTCAAAGCTCTTCAAACATAAAGTTTTTTAAAATGAAATGCTGATTTTTTTGAACATATAAATTTATCTTCATATGCTTCACTAATTATTGCTTGGAAATTTTCGAATGCTGTAATACTTAAACATACCAGAAAATCTTTTGGCCATTTCAGACGACATCTGCCGTTTTCAAGCAAATATTTGTATTACATGTGAAGAATCAATCTCAGTTTGGTTGGTTTACCTCTGAGTGGCACGTTTTTGCACACTATGAGCTAAATGGCCAGATCACAAGAACCCCGAAGGCTCAGAGAACGTTGGGGGAGGGGACCCACTGGAATGGCTGTTGGGAAACAAATGGTAGCCTCCCATAAAGGCCATCCAGCGTGTTCTTTAATGTGCACAGGATATGGCTCTGCCACACATGGGGCCACTGCTTAACGTCCCATCCGATTGACGGCGGCCTTTCCAAGCTCATCGGTGTCCCCTACGGACCGTGGGCAGGGCGGGCATTTTTGCGGAGATAAATCTCAACACTGACTCAGCTGGGACTCGAACCTGGGAACTGCAGATTATGAGCCTGGCGCTAACGACTGAGCCACCTTCGCCCCAATCAATCTCAAAAGCAGTTTCATATATCAAGAGAATTTTACAATTTGCACATTTTAAAGTCTTACGTATTGAATATGCTACATAGCCACTGATAAAAACAAATATCTGTTTAGTCTCATCTGTAATACTTTCAACTTCCGACTCCTCAATAACATGTTCAAAATATTTATCAATGTCAGTACTCATTTTGTCACAAATAGCAATTTCAGAACAATTTCCAATAAATTCTTTTAATGTAAACTCACCCTTTTTAGTTGAATGTAGCTTGATCAAACCAATAAGTTTAAGTTTCTTTTCAGATTCTAAGATTTGAGTCTCTGATACATTATAGTTTATACCATTCATTTGCTGATAGCAACAGAATCTATTCTCTAAGTTATCAGTTTGAAATTTTCCTAAAAATATCTAAGTATATTTAGGTTTGAAAACTGTAAATATACATGAACATAATTTTAACAGTGTTTCTGTGGTGTGTCTTAAGGCTAAGAATGTTTCATGTGTTAGTTTTCCAAACTGTTTAGAAGTAGAAAAACCAGGAACTACAATGGCTTTCCACTTATCCAACCACGAGGAGAATTTTTCAAGGTACTTCAAGGCATTGTCATGGTCATTTCTTATGTGATCACAGAATGGGTCAAGAAGATTTTTTTCCTTTATAAGGATGGTTAACATTTTATATATACTAGCTCAAAAATCAATATTTTTCTTTTAGAGTAGAATACACATATAATTGTAGTCATGTGAAATTACAGTTAATATATCAAATTCCAGTAATCTTAATATGTGAATGCGGAATTGTATATCTTGAATGGATGGAGAATTTAGACTTCATATCAGTTATGTTTAGATTACCTTCTAAGTTTTACTTTCTAATTTTAATATTTATCATTTCTAAGGCCATGTGGTAGAGAAATAAATATTTTGAATACAAATTATATATATATATATAGGGTTTGTGGGATATTTCATTTTTGCCATATAGGGGTATTTATTAATTTATGGTTGAAATTCAAAACCATGCTTCCAGATGAAGCATTAACTTGTATGGATACTTCAAAACAAACATATTTAATATGTATCATATACATTTGCATTATTACTTCTGGGATTGGTTACACTTTTTTTTGTATATCAAAAATAAGTTTAAGTGTACATTTTTATGTACCACCATAGCATTAAATTCCATAATGCTATGGTGGTATGATAGCAAAATACAGAATTCTCAGCATATCATAAGTCATTTTCTTCAGTAGCAACAATGTAGCACTGATCATATTTATTTGCTTATTATAAACTTATCTGATAAAAACAAACCTTATGAAAGTAAAGTTACACATACGTATCTGTTGTGTATTATTTTGCAACAATACATAAATTCAAAACATAATCTAAGCCAAATAGCTAACAATTACAAATCTTCAAATTCATGAAACCAACATATTTCACAAATAATTAAGGAACACATATTTATACACACACATAGCATAATATTCAATAAACATAAGCAATTTCCTGATGTATACATGAGACTTATTTACTGACGAATACTGTATTTTATAATATAGCATTTATGCTAGTTTTTAATAAAAGGTTAAATGTCCTTGCAAGTCCTTACAGCTGTTTTCTACAGCAGTTCTCACCACTTCACTTTCATTTATTAATCAGTAAATATAACTTAATGGTTTGAAAATGTAAATTTACCGCTCATCCTTAAAATTAGGCCTAACTTCATGTGTGGTAACAGCAATCGAAAACACAGCTAAAATATTACAATAAATTATATTATTAGTGAAAACTAAGATATAGAGACTCAAAAAATAACTGTAACTTACCTTTGAATAATATAATCCTTTTAGGTTGAATAATATTATTGTGTTTATCATATCCTATAGGATATAGCTACTGATTACAGTACACAGATAGCTCTGAAGTAGGACTCGATACGTGACGTCACAACTAGAATTTGGCGAAATATTCGAGCCTGGTAGGTATGTAGACGGACATGGTAGAAGCCAAAGGGTTAAAATAAAAAATCGTTTCAGTTCCAATGCTAAAATAAATTTCGGTGTTCCTCAAGGATCTGTTTTGGGTCCTTTATTGTTTTGGATTTATTTTAATAATCTTTGTAACTTAAAATTGTATGGCAGCAACATAACTTTTGCAGATGATATATCTTTAACTTATGCAGGCAAAATTGAGGAATTGATAGTGCAAATAAATGATGATCTAAACAAAGTAAAAATTGGTCTATTCAAAATAAATTAGTTTTAAATGTTGCCAAATCGAAGTACATAAATTCTAGATTACAAGAAAATCAAACAGATGACTTTTTCAATAAACTCTTTTATCATGATCTAAACTGCAATGAGATATATTGCAAATAAATGTTCAGCTTTTCAGGGTGTTGATTGCTTCAGATATTTGGGTGTCTACCTTGACAAAAAAACTTTCTTGGAAAACGTATATAAAAATATAATTAAGAACTGAACTATTATGATTTCAAGATTTTATTATATAAGAAATTTTATAGATTTGTCAATGTTAAAAAATATTAAAAATTCATTGAATTTTGAAATATGGCATTATATCTTGGGGAGGTCTATATGAGACAAATCTGAAACCATTACAAGGTCTCAAAATTACATAATAAGATGTATGCTAAAGAAAAAGAAGTTTGATAGTATAAAAATATATTATAAAAATTTTAATATCTTACCAGTTAAAAAAGTATATATTTATCACCTATTAGCATATAATATTCAAAATTAGGATGAGTCTAATGTTAAGATCTTTCCCAAATATACACGTTTATCATCTACTATATATTTATCCATACCGTTTCCTAAAAAAAACTATCATCCAAAATCACTACGTTTACCTGGCACCAAAACTTTTTAATGCTCTGCCGGCTAATATTATAAATGAAAGAAGCATTTAAACTTTTAAAAGATTAATTTAAGATTGGTTAGTGGATTGTGATGATGTAGAGAAATATCTATGGAGATAAAACTTTAGATGAGATATTTAATTTTTATAACACTGTTGCAACTAATTCTGTAAACGTTATATTCGTGAACTTCTCCACACAGGAGCTCAGACTCAAGTGGAGTTCTCTTATTTATTTACTTCTTTTATATTGTTCAGTTTGTTTGTTTTTAAAAAAACTACCTATAAAATAGATTATAATTTATACTTTACAATATAATTTATGTTAATCGGTTCATGTGTATGAACTTTGAACTGGAAAAATTTATGTAAAAGTACGTTTTTTGTTGTGGATTTTTGTATTGAACTGTATTGGTGTTGAGAGTAGTGAATAAAAAATCTATCTATCATATCTATATATATCTATGACTCTAGCAAATACGTGATTCTCGTTTTTGAAAGACAATTAGGGTTTTTTATTTTCAAACTTAGCTCCCTATAAAATGGGAACTGTGAATTGATAGATAATTAGGGAAAAATCACACAGTAAAATTTTATTAGTATTTATAAAAACACAAAAATAATTTTTGATTTATTTCTTGAAAGAAAAAAAGGTGTTTCCTTCTCCTGGATGTAGGGGGAAAATCGCTACTGTCAATGTAAATCCCTTGGTCACCACAGTCTACTTCCAAAAATTCTAATTTCTAGCATAAATAGGCTAGTTTGCAATATACGTTTAAAAACGTTTGGCCTTTTCAAACCTTATCCAATATTAATGGTACTACCAAAAAGTCTAAGGAATATCGGAAAATTCGGAAGATGTGAATAGCAGTATTTCTTCAATACTTATCCAACACAAAAATATATTATAATTTATATCCAAAAACATGCACACAAAATAGAATTGAACGTCGATAGACCACAAAGAGAAAATATTCACTAGAATTTTTTGAAATGAACTAAAAAAATTAAGAATGGTATTTTTTAAAATATTCTGGTAACACCGAAAAGTGACTTATAATATTTCCCGACTCCACAGCCACGTTCAATAAATGTGACTCGTTCTTCCACATAATCTTTTCACTACAGTATAGGCCACTTCAATAAATGCCACAATTCTATATATCACACATATATACACAGTCTTATAATATTTCCCGACTCCACGGGTTATAATTTAAAATTTTTATATTTTGTGACTTATGCATTAAAGTTTTGAAAGTTTATATCTTAATAGAGACGAAAACTAAAAGTTCCTACCCAGAAAGTGTATTTAATCGAATATAAAAAAAATCCAATTTAAATTTTCAGTGAAGGTTACGTGCTGATATTTTTTTTTTATCGTCCTAGGTTTTTAAACCATTGAGAAAACTGTTAAAGTTTTATATAATTTATAATCTATATAAACTACCCTACATAATGTGAAAGAATCAAGTTATACAAAGTGTTTTTTCTACTCAAAACAGTGTGTTCTAACTAGCAAATTAAACTACTATAATTATAATCATAGTAGTTATATATATATATATATAAATTATACTATATATTAATCAGCTACTTTTTTTTTACTTTTATTTCTTAAAAAGGAAACAATATAAGCAATGTATTTATACGCTTATCGCTGTACTACTGTGATAAATAATGTGATACTGGTCAAAAAAAATTTACTTAATAAACTACCTTCAGATTTAGAATAAATACCAGAAATATCAATAATATTAGAAATACGGATTAAAAAAATAAACTTACTTCGTATTTTTGTATCAACCGCAACAAAATATTAAAATGAAAATCACATTCTATTATGTTTAGTTTCATTTCCTCCATTTTCTTTTTTTCTCTTAAACTTTAGTTTATGTCTTTAAATTGAGAATTACAGAGCAGCATTCAGAATGGTAATAAGAGTAAAAACCTCTATACTTTGTACGTCAATCAGGACCTAAACATAGTGTTGAGAAAATATTTACCTTTATAGATCTTAGATCGTACTTTTCTTTTTCTCATGAGACATGCATACCATTTTTTTTTTCATCACTCTGGTAGCGAGGGCTCTATTTCTCGATATTTTTGGTTTGCACTTACGTATTGCGCATGCCAGTAGAAAATGGTTTCACGTTTTGCCAATAAATTGCCGACCGATGATCAAAAACATTACGGCTACTATTTACCTGAGCTCATGTAATGACGTATATTTATTGAAGAGATAAATGGTTACTAAATCTCCCATTTAAAAGTAAAAAAAAATATTAAATCATATTGCATTTTCACATTAAAAATTCGAAAAATATTCCATAACCATATTGTATTCCCATAATTCATAAAAACAGAAATCAACCTTGAAAAGGACAGTTCTGTTATATATTTAGACTATGGTGGCATCCTAATTTATAAACAACTGGTTCTGCCCAGCTGCTATTTTTACAATGGTATCCTTAGCATACAACAATAAGAAACGCCTTTAGGAAATTAGTTTTTTTAAGTGTCAGTAAAAGAAGGAGGAACCACAACCATAGTTTTCGTTATATGCCTATGTTCCCTTACTTATTAATAACTTATGCTTACATTTTTATTAGTATTCATTGTTTCAGATTATTTTTACTAGTTTTTAACACTAGTTCTGTGAATAATAATAATAATAAGTTCTTTTAACAATCTGTTCGAGCACACGATACCACAGTCGTGTCAGAAAAACATGACCACCTACCTAATAATATGAATGGTAGGTGGTCATATTATTCTGATACGATTGAGTATATCTATTGGATGACACCTCTATATATAGGCTTATACTATACTGTAATGATATGATTATGTGGCAGAACGAAAGAAGAAATTTGAGTGTTAGAGAATAAAGTTTTGCGCATAAATTAGAAAAATTCAAAACGTGACAAAAATATTTGAAGGAGAATGATTTTAATACTTAATTTTTGAACAGTTTGCTCACTTGAGTACACGTAGCTCGTCAAATTATTTGTATTTTTCTCTGGAACTTTGAGAGAAACTCATTTAATCACTAATTGCATTAATCAGCTTTTCTGTCTCCAATATACTTGAGTTGTATTCATATAGAAATGCAGAACGTCATAATTCGAGCATAATTGCATATTCCCATACACGACAAAGTTGCAGCCCCATCTATGTGGTAATATCCAGTTTCATGAGGTGAGTCAAGTTTCAAATTTTCCGAAAGTTCTTTCATTTTTCCTTATCCAAGGCCTTTGGTATTCAAAACAGCATATTGATTTCGGAAAGTTATTAAATATCCTTTTTTTGTCAGTTAATTATATACTTTAAGATTGATATTGGATACAAGAAGTCTAAAAATGTTTAATTTGCCTGTGTATATAGTCAGCTACAATATGCAATAAAAACCTGGAGAAGAACTGCAAAAGTAAATTTAAACAAGTTGCTGATTCTGCAAACCTTTATTGTTAGAATTATTGAGAGGAAAGGCTGCTTTTTTAAATCACGTCCAATATTAAAAAAAATGTGATTATTGACTGCTTTTCAACTTTACATTTTTAAGATTATTGAAAACGTCCACTTCAATTTACATTTATTTCAGATTGGATACACTTCTACACAGGCTTTATACCATACTATAGTGATAAGTATAGTATAAATCTATATATATATATATTTCAGGTTCGACAGGCATATATAGATATCACTTAGAGACTCGTCAACGAATTTCAAATACCACGCATATCAAAGCAAGCTACTACTCGTGATATAAACTACATTGAACCTAAACTATACTGAATTGGTAAATTATTATATACACCCCAATAACAATATGAAAGCAGAAGTATCACGTGCAGTAAAGTAGGATGCTGAATCTCGAAATGAATATAAATAGAGCAGGTCTTTACGCTTTGGAAGCCAGTCACGGAGAAGTAATCATGGATAAAGGCAGCGGCATAAGTGAGACTGACATCTGGCAATGACTGGACTGTAGTGCGAGGAGGGCCGGTTATTCAATCACCGCAACTGTTGAACTGTTCGGATTTCCATCGCAGACGGTCACACGTGTATACCGATACTACGTGAAATACGACGAAACTTTGAATCAGCGGATGTAATATGGACGTAAACATGCGACTGTCGAGGTGAGCACAGACTGTTCCGCATTGTTACAAGGAATCGCATGACTACCGTGGAGAAGATAACGTTAGAATTGAATGAGGGTGTCCACAAGCTTATGCACAAAGAGTATCCGTCGTACCATGATAAAAATTGGCTATGGCAATGGACATCCACATCGTGTCCCCTTGTTGATTGCAAGATACCGAAAGATTAGACTGCAGTTTGCAAAGGTCTATCGCAACTGGAGTGCGGAGGACTGAAAATACGTCATCTGGTCTGACGAATCACGGTTTCAACTCTATCACACCAATGGGAGGGTGCCTGTGAGGCGTAAACCACACAAAGCGAAGGACTCAGCTCTCCAATTTGGAATCATAGAGGCAGATAGAGGCAAGTATAACCATTTGGGGTGCGTTGGGCCCTCGTACCCGTCGAGACCTCCGTCACTGGCACAAGTTATGCGAATATTCTCGCCGACCATCTACACCGATTCGCAACGATTCTCTTTCCGCACCATGATAACATATTTCAACAGGAAAACGCCACAATTGGCTCAAGCGGCATTCAAGTGAGTTTACCACACTCGAAAGGCTCCCTCTATAGCGGAGCCTCAACACATTGAGAATTTGTGGGACGAATTGGAAAGATCTGTTCGAGCCCGCCAACCCCATCTGCAACTGTAGATGACTGGCAACTGTCTACGACAGGTGATCCTCGTTTCATAGGTGGAAATACCAACTTCTGTTTTCAACACCTCATTGAGTCCTTATCAAGACGTCTGACCTCTGAGGGCAAAAGGTTTCTGTAGTATCAGGTTACTAGGTATTTGTATATAATAATTTGTCTGTTTCAGTTTATATAATAGTGCTCCAAAAATAATAAAGAAAATCACTTCAAATTTTTTACTTAAATGATCTCTATTTGAATGGATTATAAACACTTAATGATTATTGTATATAAATTACTTCTTTGACTGTCTACATTTTAAGATTGGTTCAATTACCAACTGTTGCCATATTAAATTACTTTTTTGAATTTGTATTTATATTATAGTTATATAGCAGCACTCAATTATTAAGTTACTTCAGCTGGATATACACAGTCGTATCCCCCCCCCACCACCACCATACCTATACTATGTTAGATGGTCATATTATTCTGATACGACTGTGTATATATTATTAAATTTTGTATTGATATAATTTTTGTTGAATAAAAATTGAATTGAATTAAATTTCTTCAGTCCCATGTGCCCATACGAGAACCCTAAATGTAAAGCAATGTTTATTCATGCATAGAAAAGCTGTTAAATGAAACAAATCTTCAGAAATTGTTTTCCATACGAGGACATGCAACATATTCATAATGAATAATTTTCTTTAATTGTATCTTAGTCCTATTCTGCACGTCATCGCTTTCATTTTCTTTGTTTTATTTTTTATAATAATTGGATTTTACCTTGGTCCAGATAACTATGCTATCGTGTTTGAAACATTATTAGATTAACAAAATTAATTATAGACTGAATAGGTTAAATAATTTGTATTTAGGTAAGAAGAATTTTAAAAACTTTCAGGATTTCTGTTTACGACCTTGTAAGTGCAGTCAAAATTATGAGTATCAGATATATGAGGAACTTTTGCACTAGAAGTATTAGCTCCAGGAATTTGTCTAATAATAGAGGGTGTTCTTTAATGTTCTTTTCCTCCATTTGGATTTGCAACTTCTCATTATAGCTGTACCCTGCAGCGACCATGAAAAGTTTGGGGAAACGTTCGACACTTTCTCTGTAATCACTTTTGACAGGCTGTTTAGTCAGAAATATATTGACTTGGACTTATTGGAATTGTCTAAGTAGAGGTATCCTTCTTCCAATGTGACCAAAATTTTTTCTTGTGCTCCAGATAACGCTCATACATCTTGCAGGAATTAGTGCGCTGTCCCATTAAATGGTGAGATAGTAACTTATGGACACGGGACTTATACGTTCTCTATAAGCGAAGATTGCCTCGGATGAAATTGTGGATAGTCAACTGGGACACATTCCTGGGTTTAGCGACAGTTCTCTAGGTTGGCAGGTTTTGTTCCCTGACCATTGTGTGAACCTTCTTGATAACATCTTGTGTGCTGCTGGGAGCTCTAGGCTGCAATCTCTTCCGGGAGTTCGTCTCATGTGTGCTGCTTCACCACATAGTGGCCCTATAGAGAAATGCTAAATCCTCCGGCTTTGCATATTTTTATAATCTGTGACCCTAAATATTGCACGTTGGAAAGGGCAAAGAGATGTACGCTTGATCAAAACCCGTCGATTTGCAGTGGCATAGCTCCCGGTTCGTGTTCACAAAACGGTACTTGTATAACTTTTGAGACACATACACATAAGGGTGGGCCGAAAAAAGTTAAAATTGTTTTTTTCAAGTCGTAATACCGCGGAAGAGTTGCGAATTGGGGAGACTAAAAAGGGGTAAAAAAAGAAATAAAATCGGTTTATATCTTCCGGTCGCGCATGTGCTCTAAAGTTTGCCGAAATTTGGAAAAATTAATATTTTTACGATAATTTTTTATATTGCTTAACTTGTCAATATTTAAATGTAATAGCTCTAGACGACTCTTACTCCAACTGGTAATGATTTAGAAAAAGAATGGTTCAAATCGGTAACGGTATTCCGCTCGCGCAACAGCTGTCAAATCTAACAAATTTTCGCGCTCGTCGTGACTTGCTCGGGTCAATGACCACGACGCTCCCCCCACCTACCACTCTCGCCACTGCACCGCGCCATTGTTCTGTCAGTCTGCACTTATTCCTCGTGTTTGATGTGTGTTTCGTTCGCTCTTCCAGTTATTATTTTGGCATTTGCATTTATTTCAATGGATGGGAGGAAGGACAACACGTTAGTGGTAGATCTAGCTCATTCGAAAAGGTTCCGTAGAGTAAAAAAGGAAGAACATTACTCGTTAATTCCAGAACCTGGTTCAGTCTACATCGGTCATGTTACTCCAACTTCTGGAAGTTCTGAAGATATTGTCATTTCTATTATTTCTTATCTGTCTGGTCGTGGTATTCTTGAAAAATTAGTTGTCATAGGATGTGATGGCACTGCTGTTAATACAGGTTGGAAAAACGGTCTGATTCGCCGAATCGAAATACATTTGGGGAAACCGTTACAATGGGCAGTTTGCCTTCTCCATTTCAATGAACTGCCATTCCGGCATCTGTTTCAATACCTAGACGGTAAATCAACGGGTCCGAAATATTTGAGAGGGCCAATCGGTGAAAAGCTAAGTGGCTGCGAAAAACGTCTAGTGATTGGCTTCAAGAGTATTGGCTGTCAGATCCCCACAATAAACAGAAGTATACTAAGTAAGGATCAGCAATATCTACTCGATATTTCCATGGCAATAAAATCGGGAAACTGTAAAGAGGATTTGGCTGTACGAGATCCTGGTCCCTTGTCACACTCGAGGTGGTTGACAACAGCAATCGAACTCTCAGATTGTACTTAAGTGAAGAAAGTCCCACACCTGAACTTCAAGAAATAGTTGTATTTATTTTGAAGTCATACATGCCAATGTGGTTTAGTATTAGAACAAGTAAATACTTTACAGAGGGACCAAAACTTGTGTACCAATCAATACAATCTTCAAGGTACCTGCCTGAAGATTTACGTAATATTGTCGACCCTGTGATCGAATAAAATGGCTTTTTCGCTCATTCAGAACATTTAATGTTAGCCATGACACAAGATAATACAAAACACATAAGAGAGCTCGGACTTCGACGAATTCCAACGGCGAGACAGTTAACAAAAGAGAACAACTATCAGAACATTGATGCCGTCAAAACTCGATTTCAAGGCTCAAGACTACTAGGAAATAATTAACTGGATGGACTGTGATTTATTTTCTCCCCCATTATTAAAGATATCAGTGACGATGAGATTAAATCACATATTCAAAGTGACTCAGTCCCTAATTGGGATATAACATTCAAGACATTCCCAGTTCACACACAGGCAGTTGAACGATGTATGAAACTCGTGACAGAAGCCTCAGGAAACGTTTGCAGAGCTGAGTCTATGGATGGTTTTATCAGAACGATTCTGCTGTCAAGGTCAACCATGCCTAACGTCGCCCATAAATCAGATTTCAAAGTACCTTCAGCTAAGAATGAGTTAAACGGAGATGTTCAATTGTTCAACATGAGTTTCTTGGACTGACGACTCTTCATACAAAAACTTAAATTTTTCAATAAAAAAATCTGTTTATAAATATTACTAATGGTCTAAAATAATTTGTTTTTAAACATTTAAACTTGTAATCAATAAAGAACAAATATAAAGAACATGTCAGTTGTTAGTGTTTTTTTCCCTTGAACTGTGATCTACCTTTATTTGTAATTTTTTTTCAAAATTTCATTAAATTTGAAGGCAATGCGCGACCGGAAGATGTTGATGGATTTAAATAATATTTAAACATTATTTTCTGTGGTTCTAGTACATAAGAATTTGAGCTATTACATTCGGGAAGAGGCTAATTTAAAAATGTTAAAAAATATCGTAAAAATGTGATTTTTTCCAAATTTCGGCAAAATTTAGAGCACATGCGCAACCGGAAGATATAAACCGATTTCATTTCTTTTTTAACCCCTTTTTAGTCTCCCCAATTCGCAACTTTTCTGCGGTATTACGACTTGAAAAAAAAATTTTGAATTTTTTCGGCCCATCCTAATACACATAACCATAATTTACTTGTCGTAGATTACACGTCAGCAAGGTACATTTGCGTATGAGATCAACGCCATGTAATGTAATCAACCTCAGTATGTAGTATAAAAAAGCAGTAATGAACAAAAATTTTTAATATAAAAAGGGATGAAAATTTATCCGTACCATAAAAATTACAGAATACAAAACTATTTTCCTTGATTAAAGATTTGAAAAATTAGTAATAAAAGTTGGTAATTAAATATCGTAGCAATGAAAGTGTAATGTTTTCGATTGAAATAATTCAAAGATAAATTAAACTTCTTAGTTATCGTAGAACATGCATGTTTATTGCTTCGATTTAGAAAGCCTACACTATCCACTAGATACAGTAACTGTTACGATAATTTAAAATCTGAATATAATTGAAACGGTGTCAAAGAATCCTACTGAATTTTACATCCATAAAAAATTATTTGTAAAACTATAACTGCGACGCTTCTCTATGTATGTACGTATATGTGTAAATAACGTACAGCAGGTCGCCGATATACGTCCATTCTCAAAAATCGCCAACGGACTAGGACAAATTTTTGTATACATCGTAATATTGACCACAATTAGTCGTTGCGAGGTGAATTCAAAACTATTCTTTTTACTATGCATTCTACATCGGAATATGCAGCAACATTGTAATAAATAAATAAAAAATGTTTGCTGGACTTCTTTCGTCCAAATATCCAAGCTCAAATGTCTCTCGTTAACCAAAGAGGAGAAGCCGTGTGAGGAACCGGGTTCCTTTCCTTTACGTCCTCTCAATATCCTCAATAATCAGATTCGCCATGCCCACTCAAGATCGTCTTAAAGGTAGATAAAAACCATTTCTTGAAACTCCCTTGAAATGTCTTCCAATTATATTTTAACTTTTTTTCTGTATTTCTTTAAAATGGAGATTAAGGAGATGCAGGGGATATAAGTGGACTTCAAAACGGTTAAAAAATTCCTCTTTTGCAAATATTTACTCTAAAAACGTATCTGTTTGTAACGTTTCAGTTGCAATGAGTTTAGTAGTCTCTATCCCCAGCTAATTCTATCTTATGGAGATAAAAACTCCTTCCTCGTGATATGGGCAAGGATCATGATATTACAGAACGGGTTTACCTTATTTATATTAATTATTAATTCTCATAGATGAAAAATATCCGATGTATGTCAGTTTTTTTGTTGTTTTTTTTAAAACAGTATTTATATCCTCTCCCTAGGTAGGATTGAAAGTTTTACCTCTGAGTGGCACGTTTTACACACAATAGGCTAAATGGCCAGGTCGCAAGGACTCAACAGGCTCAGCAAATATTGGAAGAAGGAAACCCATTGGACAGCTGTTAGGAGACAGTTGGTAACCTCTAGTCGTGGTCATCGAGCATGGTCTTCAAAATGCACACGTATGTCTCTCTCCTACGCACACAACCACCACTTAGAGTCACATCTGACGGACGGTGTCCCCTTTTTAACAGAGGCGAAGTGTAGGTTAGCGAAGATAAATTTCAACGCTGGCCCAGTTGGTACTCAAACCGAGTAACTGCAGATTATGAGCCTAGTGCTCTCACAATGGAGACTCACAATGGAGGCGGAGCTCCCTGAAGTATATTAATTATTAATATACTTCAGGGAGCTCCGCCTCCATGAAGCCTAAGTGGTTAGCGTTCTTAACTTCTGATAAAAGATATGTGGGTTCGAGTCCCGGATAAGATATGGGTGTTGTCTCTCTGCTGAGGTATTGCCTTCCTAACCTATCTTTTCTATGGCATATTGAAACAATGTTTTCAGAGCTATATGGCTTTTCAGACCTCTGTGGGAAACAGCTGCTTAAGTGGTAACACGGCCTTTTTTGTCCTCGAGATATACTTAAAGACTTATGTACCATGCAGCTCTTAGAATCTTTGTTATATTCTCAAAGAAGATTGAAATTAGTATCGGTGATTTTTCTTTACATTCGTATTTAAGCAAACAAGGTACTGAAGTGTGTCCGTGATCAAAAGAGTTATTAAACAAGTTGTCTCAAAGAAGCGGTAATTCAGGTAGTAAACGGGTTTAAATATTTCTCAAAAATATATTGCAAAACTTGCATGTGAAACTAATATTTGACATTCAGATCTCATACTGATTATTAATGCGATATTTTTTCGAGTTAAAAACAGTAAAAGAAAACGCACTTTATGTTCTTACCCCACGATTACCAGTTGAGTCATAACAGCTCAAAGTGTTCTTCCTATAGTTTTGTTGTGTGGGTCTGCAAGTCACCCTTTCTAAGTAAATACCACTGCTTTGTTCACCAAATGCATTCTTGTATTCACTACACTACCTACAAAAGTTTGGCGTTCAATTTTGTCATTTTCTGTCATAGCTGCAAAGGTATCTCACAGACGATCATGAGAAAGTGGATTTGAAATTCTTTTACAAAGGCATTGAGCTTTCCAACTGTTGATTTCCACACTTAGCCCACTTCAATTAATGCTAAAGTAAAGCGTCAAAATATTTTTTGTATAAGAGCTTTTCTTTACACTATGCATGTTTAGTATCCTTTTCTTGCACACATTGATACGAAATGTAATGATCCTCAGAATTATGTCCAATATAGGAGGCAGAATTAGATCTTAGTGTAATAATTGTGGATTAATCATCTTCAGCTTCAACCAGATACATAAAATGTCGAATTTTGTTTATTTCACATGCAATAACTTGCTCAGAACTGCAGGAATTTATTATTTGGTTAATGCATAGATCTTTTTCTCGTATTCGACAGTCACTTTAAGTAAGTTAATAAGCTTTGCCTTCTAGGTATTTTTTTTTTGCTTTAAAACTAAAGTTTACTTGTAATGACAGCCATTTCAAGCAATAAAAAAATGCTTCTTTAGTTCTATATTTCTTACTCCGTTGAGCGTGGCCTAAGGGGAATGTTGACAACAGTTCTAATGGGTGGAAATCACACAATATATGAAGCCTTCAGCTTGCTCAGCTGTCTGTTTCCTATCGTTAGATTTGACGGCAGCAGGTTAACTGTTCGACAAGTAACTTTAGCTCGACAGTCTTTTCTCATTGGTGAGTGACAGATGTGCACAAGACCAGTTGGCCCTTGAGGCCCATCACAGTGAAGTGTGGAGAACCGCTGAAGAGAAAAGTCTGTTCCATAATCTGACATTATTTGCTTTCTACATGTTTAATTCTTCACTTGTTGACTCAGAAATTGCCTTTAGGGAGCTTCTCCTTTTGTTTTAAGCATATTCTGCTTTCCAAACTCTGAGTTCAAAAAACCATTATATCGATTTTTTAACATTTAAGCATAAGCATTGTTCTTTTGAAACAATGGCTCTTAACCTTTCTGGCACAGCTTACCACTTGAGCAAATAATGAAACCGTTTACCTCAAAATTACTCTCAATTTTTTTTTCTAATTGAATATTATATACAGAAACTAAATATAAGCATAAATATAATGTGTGCTAAAATCATTAAATATTAGAGAATGACTCCCTCAGGTAGGTTCAATTTACCTCTTTATTATAATACGTATTTCTCTTCTATATCTGTCGACTAGACTGAAATTGATTAACCTTGAGCTATCACCTGAACAAAACACATCAAGCCGTTATGCAAAGCATAACAAGTTACTGTATGCATCCTGTCGATAAAACACGGTACAAAACACATTTAAATTTTAGAACTAAAATAAATTAATCCGGGAATGAAAAAAATTTATCTATGATATAAATACACTTTAATATGAAAGCATATTTAATATAATAGGAAAAAAACTCCTTATCCCGTTAAATATTCCAAATTATCTCTCAGGGGTTAATTATATACCTTCAGATTAACAGCCACAGTTTTAAACGCTACAAAACAAGCATTGAAATATTGAGAGATCATGTGAATCAGTTGGCAATTCAAATATGTAACAGCAAGTTCATAGTATAAAAGTATGTTTACCTAATAATCAGAAAGTTCGAGGTTGCGTTCAACCGAACAAGTATTTCGAGTTTGACAAAATCTGTCCATAATTTGGGTGTGAGACTTGACTTTTTGAACTGATTGCAGTTATCTGAAGAAGAACTTTGGAGTATGTGAAAATTTGCAGAAATAAGGGAACGATTCATAATATTTGCATTCAGGGGCCAAAAAAAAAAACGATTTGTCTTTAAAAGTGGTGCCGGACGATTCATCAATGCCGATTGGTCCAATGGACTATTCGTCCAATACTGATTGGTTCAATGGTACGATTCGTCCAATACCAATATATCCAATGTTATGATTCGTCTAATATCGATTCGTCCAATATCGATTCAGAAAATGACATGATTCGTCTAATATCGATTCGTCCAATACCGATTCATAAAATGGCATGATTGGTGAAATTGAATGATTCGTCTGTAACCGAATTTCTAAAGAAACCGTTCATGTAACATGATAATTCGCCTATTGCCAAAAGGCCATCATTCCTTATATCATTCCTTACATAATGCTTATATTACACATCATTAGTTATAATTTACCGTCATACTACAATTTTAAACCATGGCATTATTTTTTCATCATAATTAACTTACGTAATTCTAATTGCAGTTTTTCATATGTACTTAGAAGAATAAGATATGATGGATATAAATAATAGTAATAATTCTTCTAACAAATTTACAGTAGCAATTTTCTGGAATTATTGATGTTTATTTTTCGTCCTTAATTTTTCTCTGATTTTATTTCCATAATCCGCTTCGAAGAAGATTGATCCATTGCGCAAAACTTTCAAGACAACGGCAAAAACAAAGGCTTCATTGCTGTTATTTACTTTCCGTTTTTTTTTTTATCTCGGTAATGGACTTGGAAGCAGTGTAGTCAGCCTCCAAGTCAAAGACAAAAAATGACTGAGAAATGAACATGTTGAAAGAATTATTATGTTTTCTTTCTTTGTTGAAAGAACAAACTTTACATAAAAGAAAACATTTCTCCGAAATGCACTCTTTGAAATGTTTGCCACTTGAGAGGGGAGATTTTTATATCATATAGAAATATTATATTTCGCGTGCCTTTCATTTAGTTATAATGCAGTGCTAAACCTGAGAAACAAAACAGGTTAATTGTTTTCTAGATATGAGCCTGAATGTTATATTTCATGGATATTATTAAGAATCAAGAATTTTTTTTTTTTTTTTTTCAATTTGGTTTTAACACATTTTCTTTCAAGGAAAACCCGATAATGTTACCGCAAGGGTCCATCGTCTTTCCATCTGTCTGTATAAATACATTCGAAAACCACATTAATCGTAACACCCTCTGGTTTCCTTATCAACATAGCAATAAGTAATATCGTGTAGCACATTAACAAAAGCTGTGTGTGTTTTTTTTCATTCCGCAGTGTGTTTTCAAATTCATCCGTTTAACATATTTGCATTGCGGTGAATATTTAAAAGTTTAAAGTACATTCAAAAACGTAAAAAAATTGCAATTTTATGAGGAATTAAAAAAAAGTGCTTTAGACACAAAAAAAAATGAAATTTTCGTTCTCCCAGATCGGAATGAAAGCGCAGGTTTTCTCGATATATTTCAGTTTCTAATGGCCCAAACTGAAGAGCAACAGTTTTTTTTTTGTAGTGCCCCTCTCCTCCATATCGGAACCAAAAATATGCGCGTCCAAAAAAGATCCTTTTTTCTACTGAATGCAAAAATATAACGAAATCGGTTGATTAGTTGCAGAAATATTGCGTGCATAAGAAAATCGTTATTAACAATATCTGCGTGCGACCCCAGTCCTTCTAAGTTTTGAAACTTTGTTCAAAAAACGAGTTGTACTTTCGTTTAAGTATCATAATCTTTACTATACATTTTTGCATTTTCTGCAACTGATTTAAACATGAAGATGCTCCTCCCCAAATTAGAATTGCATACTGTATTCTGGAATAGACTAATGCATAATATATGTTCTATAAAATTTTCATATTCATCATAGCTCTTAAAATATATGTTCCGTTAATGATATGTTTAATCTTTAACACCATTTTTTGAACATGATCATGCCAGGTTATATAACAGTCGAAATTAACTCCTAAATATCTTATTCTTTCGGTACTTTTAATCCTTGGGCAAGCACAGATTCACTTGTTCGAAAAATTTTGAACTTGTTCGAAAAACTTACAATCACTCATATAATAAAATAGATCTCCAAGATCTTTATACTTTACTCTAACAATATTAAAATACATATATTTCGTTTTATTTACATTTATTAATAATTTAATTTCTTGGATGCAAATTTGAAGTTTTTTTTATTGAGCAATAATGCTTAATAGTTCTTTATCAGTTTTATCACAGTAAACCAAGGCGGTTGCATTTGCAAACGAAATAATCTTACCTTTGAATTTAGTGCTTAATAGAACGTTCACATATGTTGAGAATAATTCAAGTTCCAAAACAGAGGCCTGTGACACACCAAAACGAATTGATTTTTATTTCGTTTTCAAAGAAAACGAGATAATTGTTTCGCTTTGTCGTGTCTGTCTGTAGACATTGAACTTTTTTGTTTACAAAAATAAATGAAAAATTCTTTTTGTGTTGGATAGGTATTGAAGAAATATTATGATGTGCACTTTCAGAATCTCGCTAAAGCTACAATTCATCCCTAGAGCGGTGGAAAAATGTGAAAATTCCAAAATTTCAAACGAATATTGCAAGCGATGTATTTACAATAGAAATTTGAAATATTGGTGGTACGTGAATGCTATGATGTTTCCATTGGCAACAATGAATTGATCCCCCCTTAAACACAGAGCGGATGGAAAAATACACTTTTTTTTAGTTTTAGCAGATAATTGTTTGTATTTAGATATAAATGAAAAATCCTTTATAGGGTTAGATAGGAATTAATAAAATATTATGATTCGCACTTCCGTAATCTTTTGAAAACTACAATTGTGTCCTCTAACGGTGAATTAAAATTTTTAGGAATGAAACATTAGCTACAGGAAAAACTTCTTTCTCTTTGAAAACGAGCTTCTCACATGCGCCAGAGCCGATATGCGTCCTTCCAGTTCTAAATTGGGATAACTAACGAAATTGCACTGATCCACTCACCTGGTATAAAAATTACAACAGTAGAATCTATCAAAACTCACTCCGATACATGTCCAGATTTAGAACAGGTAACATCATTTAATTATTTAGGTTTAATTATTGATAAGCATTTCAGATGGAGGACCCATATTAATAATCTATGTGATAGGCTTAGAAAATGTGCTTATCAAATCTATAAATTACAGAGTGTGGTTCCCACTAACGTATGTGTCTTAGTGTACAAATCTTTATGTGAATCTATTATTCGATATGGCTATCAGTCTATGGTTCAACTTACTCCACTCACATTAACCGCATTTTTAGAATACAAAGCAGTGTTTTAAAAACAATATTGATTTCTCACCCTATTAGAAACACCAGCCTCAAGAAGGAAAGATTTTTTAAGTTAGCCATCCTACCAGTCGACGATTTATACAAGTATATCATAATTCTAAAATATTACTTTAGTAAAAATTTCAAAACAGAAATAAACTGTCTACACCCAGCAACAAGTTTGAGCACTAAGGGAATATACCTATTGCCTAAAATTATTAACCACTGTGGTAAAAAAAAACCGAGCATACCAAGTACCGTTCATCTTTAATTCAATGCCACGATATCTATTACAGCTTGAAAGATATGCCACAATCAAAATTAAAACAAAAAAAATCGTTATTTGGAAACATGTCAAATCAATATTTCGGTTTTTATATTTTACTAATGAAATGCTTGTTTTCATATTTCTCTACTTAATTTTATTTGATAATCATCTACTTTGTGCGAAATAAATACTATTTGTGATTATAAATTTTTTCATTATATACAATAGAACTGATCCGTATAATGTAAAATTTCATGCAGATAAGCCCCTGGCTTCGTAGGATCATATTCATTATGTATGTATTATTTCATTGCTTTAAATGTGATGTGATGCAAAAAAAGAAATAAAGATTATTATCACTCTCTGTAACATATAGACTGAGAAGTTATCATCACTTGAAGATTTGTTTAATTTAAGTCAAAATGCTCTCTGAATTAAAAAAATAAATAAAAAAAAACCCTCAAGCAGCCGCTTTCCACAGAGGTCTGACAGGAGCCTGTCAGTTTATATGCCACAGTAGAAGGTCTGAGAGGATGGCAGGCCCTCAGCAGAAAAACGACACAAACAGCCATGCCTTACCCGGGGCTCGAACCCAGGTCTCTTAGATTAGTAGCCAATTGCGCTAACCACTCGGCCATCACTTTAACTAATCGGTAACAGAGCCGTGGAATTTACTCTGTAATATTTCATATCATTTGATGTGTTAATACAGGTGTCTTCCTCTGTAACATTTTTTACTAGATCATCTATCACATTGATGTAATAATCATTAAAGGTATCGGAAATTATATTTTTATCATTAAAGATAGTGTGTATTATTTGACCAATTTGGATTTATTTTAGCATATTTTTATAATTATGTTTACCAGTTAATTCGTTAATAAATTTCCACTGCTGTTTTGAGTCATTACTTGCCAAAAGAACCTTAATTCGTAATAGTTATTTTCAGCAATTCTTTATTTATTAGTTTAGCTGTTGCGGAGAAGAGTGAATCTGTCCTTATTTCCTTATATTCCTCATTATCATTTAGACAGCTTTTAAACCTTTTATATAGTTTCTTCTTTTCGGTAATTAACTGAAGTGTTTCATCTGTGACCCATTAGTTTAATATTTTCTTTTTGGTGATTGGCAAATACCATCAACTTTGTACGTTCTCTAACACAAATATTAATTTGATCAAAAACAGACTTGCAATATCTTGGCCATCGTTAATAATATCTGGATCCAACTTTATATTCTGCAATTTTAATTCAAGTTCTTTGAAATTAGTAAGATATTTTCTATCTTCCTTGGTATCTTTACGTGCTACTACGTCTCTTTTTAGCTGTAGCATTACCAAATAATGATCCGTCACGGTCGTTTAAATAACTAATGATATTACTTTATTAATCCAATTAACCTTACAGCAATATGATTAACACATGCATTACCCAAAAATCTAGCGGGTTGCGTAATACACTGGATAAATCCCAAAGTTCCTAACAAATCGCAGTAACTAGAATTAATATTTTTTTATCTGATAAATCAATATTGAAGTCTCCAATCAATGAAATTTTTATAGTTATTTCGTAAAAATTGAGTAGAAAATTCGTCAATAAAACATTATTTATCTTGGCTAGGGATCTTTACACTGAAATAATGTTATAGTCAACATTACTAATCTTAATTTTTGAGGACACTACATCTGCATTATTACAATTAAAATCTACTTGAGTAGCTCTTAATGGAATTACCAAAACCTAATATTGCATCTGACTCATTTACACTTCCACACTTGTAAAATTTATTAAAACCTTGAATATTAAAAAGCATTAGTCCATACTCTTTGATCCATATTTCTGACAATAGAATTAAATCTAATGAAAGGTCCATTAATGATTCTACAAAAATAAATTAATCAAATTTTTTTTAATGGATCTAATATTCATATGAGTTATATTACAAATATTATCTTCATTTGTTACTAGTTGATTTCTTCCAATTTCTTCTATAACTAAGTAATCGACCTCAACTTCCATATTACAACTGGTTCAAGTCTTCTATTGAATTTATATTTATTGCTTTGTTATTGTATTCCTGGTGAAAGTGTTTCAATATTATATTCCATATTTAAGAATTTGTCTAGCGTACGAGAAACCAACACAAGCCAAAAGCTTATAGGTTATCTCTATTCCAAACGAAAACTAGAACGACACATATCGCCTCTGGCTCATATGAGAATCTCGTTTTCAAAGAGAAAAACGTTTTTCTTTTACTTACTGTTTCATTCCTTAAAAGTTTTAAATTTGAGCCAGCGGATGATAGGAAAATGCATATAATATTTCATTAGTAATTATGCAACACCAAAGTGTTCGTCTTTTAATTCTTAAATCTATAAAGTTGCATTTCCCACAACCCTCTCAAAAAAATTCAGTAGATTTTTACTTACTTTTTAGAATGTCTCTTAAAACTACCACTAATTTTTCAATTTTGTATATTATACATGATATTTGTAAAATTCATTAACAGCCCTATCGTTTCGTCATTTCGGTGATGATTAAAGGTATATGTATTGAAACTACAAATAATTTGGAAAATGCAATTTACAATATTTTATTAGTAGCATTTAAACTGAAAAAGAGTTATCTACTATCATTTTCATTTGTTTTCAATCAAAATTTCATATTTCTGTCATTATTTCATCGTTGCAATATTAGTTTGAGATTTTCGAATTTTCAAATTTTTTCACCGTTAGAGGCGTAATTATAGTTTTCGAAAGATTTCGAAAGTGTGAATCATAATATTTTATCAATTCCTAAATATCTAACCCTAAAAAGAATTTTTCATTTGTCTCTAAATACATACAATTATATCCTAAAAAATCCCACCTCCCTGGGTCTAAGGGGTCAATCATTGTTGCCAATGGAAACATCATGGCATTTCATTCCACCCCAGAATTTAAAATTTCCAAATTAAATACGTCGTTTGCAATATTTGTTTCAAATTTTGAAATTTGCCAATTTTTCCGCCGTTAGAGGCCCGCATTTATTGTTTCGGGAGATTTAAAAAGTGCGAATCATAACATTTTGTCAATTCCTATCTAACCCAAAAGAATTTTTCATTTAACTCAAAAAACAAACAATTATCTGCTAAAACTAAAATGGTGTGTGTTCCCACCCACTCTGGGCCTAAGGGGTCAATTCATTGACGGCAATAGAAACCTCATGATTTTCATATTCTCCCACCAAAATTTCAAACTGCTATTGTAAATACATCTTTGTAATATTCGTTTCAAATTTTCTAAATTTCACCTTTTTACAC
This sequence comes from Ryuthela nishihirai, assembly GCA_038380435.1. NCBI lineage: Eukaryota > Metazoa > Arthropoda > Arachnida > Araneae > Heptathelidae > Ryuthela > Ryuthela nishihirai. The sequence goes on along the minus strand of JAWZYU010000016.1, from coordinate 61,671,172 downwards.
CGCTAGAGGGCGTAATTATAGCTTTAGAAAGATTCGGAAAGTGCATATTGTAATATTTCTTCAATAGCTATCCAACACAAAAGGGATTTTTGATTTATCTCTATGAACAAAAATGTTCGATGTCTACAGACGGACAGACAGACGGACGACAAAGCAAAATTAATATCTCGTTTTCTTTCAAAACGAGATAAAAAATAATAAAAAAAATCCCCTGAAATATATTCCTAGGAATCAAATTCTCACGGAAACATATGACAATATTTATTATCTAAAATTATTAGTATCGTTTTCAAAGAAAACGAGATATCAGTTTCCTTTTGACATCTTTCTGTCTGTCAGTCTGTATACATCGATCTTTTTTGCTTACAGAGAAAAATTAAAAATTATTTTTGCGTTGGATAAGTATTGATGAAATATTAAGATATGTACTTTCTGAATCTCTCAAAAGCTAAAATTTCGCCCTCTAGTGGTGGAAAAAAATGGAAATTCCAAAATTTCAGACCAATATTGCTAACGATGTATTAATGATAGAAATATAAAATTTTAGTGATGGAATGTGAACGTCACGAATTTTCCATTCGAAACAATGAAAATGATAATTATAAAACTTTTTTTAATTTGATTGGTAATAATGAAATATTATAATTCGAATTTTTCAAATACTCAGTAGTTTTATTATATATCTTTACAGATCACTGAAATAAGAATATGGCAGAGCTGTTATAAAGGGTTAGAAATAGTATGTGTAGTATAGAAGTTTGAAAAATTAGTAGTAGTTTCTAAGATATATTTTACTGACAACAATAATGTACCCACTTTTCTGAGAGAAGTGTGGGAAATGCAAATTTCTAGATTTCAGAATTAAAAGTTGAATACTATTATGTTGTATAATTACTATTGAAATACGATTTGCATTTTCCCCATCATCCTCTTGCAAAATTAAAACTTTTAAGGAATGAAACAGTAAGTAAAGGTAAAACCTTTTTCGCTTTGAAAATGAGAATCTCATATGAGCCAGAGGCGATTATGCATCCTTCTAATTATATCTAATTCTCCTATGCATTTTCATTATGAAAGTGACTTGTGATGTATTTCCAGTTGTATTAGATTTTATATCCGTTACCACAAATTTTGCTACCCTGTGGCTCCCGTGATATTCGTCCGCACGGTCCAAATTTTCTGCACAGCGTCCTCCGTGTGGCCCCGTGATTGGTTTAAAAAACAGATTCTCACTTGGCCCGTAGCTTTGTTTCTACACAAATTGTGACAGCTCGTTTCTCACTTTTAATCTGCATATTCTATTGTTTCCTGCATTAAAGGTTAGTTTTTTGAGTATCCTCCCCCCGACATTTTACCGCAGTTTGAACACGAATAATTTCCCGGTGTTTCGTAGGTCATTGCTGTCTCGGCGCGCGCTCTCAGAGCCCGTGGCAAACCATCGAGATATTTATTTCGTCAGAATTTCGTATTCTGTAATTCCCGACATACTTCACGGATAGGTCCCAAATTTCGTAGGCGGGTTCTCCCTGCTCGACCCCATTTTTGGTTAGAAAATCAAGTCCCTAGCTGCAATGGAACGCCTAAATAATGTTTTTGGAAATGTGGGGAATCTGGCAACGGCATCAGATTTGCAGCAGAATATTTAAATGCTATTTTAATACTTTAGTTTCACAGTTAGGGAGCAGAACATGGCAACAGTAAATTTGGCAGCGATTCTCGTTTCCCATAGGAATAGCATGGTAAATATTTTTGGTTCTAGCAAGCCCCCCTTTTGGACTTCCGACCTGAAATTTGGCACTGCAATTTGAACCACAACCGGAAACTTTCTCTTGAAATTTGAAGCGTGTACGTTGATTTCCCGATGGGTTATGGCTACCACAGACAGACACACAGACAGACAGACATATACCTTCTTTTATTATATAGATTAACCAACCAAAGCATATAAACAGATACGCATTCACCAAATTATCCAGCATGGGTAATATCATAACTGCTTGTTGTGTAAAAAAAATACCCCCTCAAGCAGCTGCTTGCCACAGAGGTCTGACAGGAGCCTGTCAGTTTATATGCCACAGTAGGAGATCTGAGAGGATGGCAGGACCTCAGCAGAAAAACGACACACACATCCATGCCTAATTCCGGGGCTCGAACCCAGGTCCCTTAGATCAGTAGCCAAGCGTGCTAACCACTCGGCCACGGGACGGCAGTGTTGTGTAAAGCAGTTATGAAATTACGATTTAATAACTGCTTGTTGGGATAAGCGAAATTCTTCTATGTTTCTACATTAATTTATACTCTTGTTTTATATTCAAGTTATACTAAATTTAAATAAACTTTATTCCAAAACTGATCATACTTTTATATATCTTATTTCAAATTTCAGTATTGTTTCAGACAGTACTTACTTTCCCAGGATTTTAACTATCTTAGGTTTACCTTCTTCTGCACAGAATCTTTTCCCACTCCTTTCTATAGGGCCAATTATTTTTCTGAAGCGCTCTTTCTCCAAATTGTCTCTCCTTTTCTTCCTTGTTCTTCCCATTCTTCTTCCAGTGGGTTACCATTTCCATACTTTCTTTGGCTATCTGCCATCTATTCAAATACCCATACCATCTCACTTTATTTTTCTTGATACTGTCTGCACTATCTTCTATCATTCTCACTTTTTTTAATTTCCTTATTTCTTATTTTATCCATTCTTTCCTTTCGCACACATCTTTTTCAGAAATCCATTTCCACTGATTTTTTTATCTCTTATGTTAACATTTTTTGCTAACGTCCATGTCTCAGCTTCACGTGTTACAATACACCTTACAATTGGCTGAGGAGTAATATTTTTTTTTATTCTTTGCTGAAATATTTATATCCCATTAGACTGAATTTAGCATTCTTATTGCTCTCTTAGCCAGTTCCGTTCTTACTTTCATTTCCTCAGTGAATGAAACATTTTCTGGACAACTGATCACAGATAATTTTACATGTTCATCTTTCTCACCATATCTGAATTCACCTGAACATCTTCTTCACCATTATCTCTTTCTCCCAAATGTATTTTTAAATTTATATTCATCTCCCATTGCATATTCCTCCTTTAATTTTCGCGACATATATTTATTCTAAGGATTTTATCCTGTAGAATCAATACTAGATCATCTACAAAAAGGTACAAACATGTCCTCCGTCAGTTCTTATACTCATCTCTTCGTATTTTCTAGTCTATTCTATCTTACCCTTTTTAATTTTCTTTGTGATAAATGGTAGAATATTGATTTAGAACTTTTCTTTTAAGTATATAAGTGCATGTTATAGTCGACAGTGTATATGCGCACAGTAAAACAATTTAAAACTTGAGTGATCTAGATCAATGGTTTCCTACTTAACACACTATACGGAAAAGAAAATAACACGAATATCTTTGCAGGGGGCATAATGTGCCCGAAAATAATTTTAATAGTATATAAATATTCCCCTCTCAACATTTCTTACGAATGGAAACTTTATTTAAGTAAGCATTGGACACTTAATAAAATGGAGAGTTTACACTTGAAATCGAAAATAAATATTAAGAAACATTTAAAAATATTAGTAACTGAAATTTTTACAAAATTTATTCTCGTATATATATAAACTGTATGAGTAACTTGCATATCGTATATTTCGAGGTGCGCTCTTCGCCCATTATGCACAATTCGCTACCGGTCACCACGTCGGGTCCCAGCTGTTGATAACCACCGACCTAAATGCTTTCTTAAGTGATAAAGTTTAGCAAAAAAGTTATTTGATTTTATGAGTAATAACATGGATGTCAGTTTTTAAGAGGGAAAGAAGAAAGTCAATGACCACACCCAAATATTTGATATCAGTGACAGTTTAATGATGAAAATGGACTACTTGATCTAGTGGTTATTGTACCTGACTATTAAGCTAATGACCATGTCCCTCACTGCTAAGCAAATATGCTTGTCCCTGTATGAGTCCTTGCATATCGTATGAGAAACGAGAACCACTTAGGCAAAGCCTCTAGATTATATCCGTCTTTTGTTTGTGTAAAAACCCACTGCTCTTTAAAAATAATTTGCTCAATATCAACAGCCAATATAATTGCCGAAACGGCAGTTGACTGATTGATCTTTAAACTTTTTTAGAGTAATGATAATAATAAATTGTTTTCTGTAAAATTTAATCACCTAACAGCCATATAGTTCACGACACGCTTACTTAGTGCCCTACCTAAGAGGGGGAATTATAATATCCCACCCTTGAGAAGATGAATAACATTATTTTCTAAAGAAGGTTCAGAAAATCAGAAACTCAAACACGTTAACTCCTTCCCATTACACTCTAGCATGTCAACCCGCCCCCTCCCCTTGAATATGCTTGGGCACATCACTGTGCTTATTACTTCCTTGATAACCTGAAAGCGAGTCATACAAACCAAAATAGTGCACAATTCTTAACTTATTACAACAAAGTTCACTATATGTCTTTAAACTTGAGGAATAAAAAAATGGTGACAGGTTTCCTTTCAATTTTCTATTGAAACTCTGGACTTTCGGACTATCGGAAGCTGTTTGAAACCATTCCTGCTCTGTATACGAATTTGCTTGTCCAGGGAATTCTGATGAAAATGGGATGTCTTCTGGCGTTGTTACTGAATTAGTTAACAAAGGATGTTGGATATCTTGGCGAGGTACCTAATAAACAGGTCTGTGACATGTCTGATTCAATTCTTTTCTAGTCCAATGAATGCAAATTGAGATTTGTCAACATTTGTTCTTATGCTGGCTGGTATCAAGGCTCGGCAACCTTTTGTTAATAGTGATTTCGCAATTTATGTAACAGCGGATTTATAATAAGTTCACAATCCATGTAATAGCAGGTTCATAACAAATTCAAAATCCATACAGTTTTAAGTTCAAAACACCTTCAAAATATATACAGAATTAAATACTTTTCACCTTGAACACTGTGAAGAAAAGGACAAGAAACGGTAAGAAACTCAGTCGCAAATTAGTGGAAATTCGACTCTCATTTCCGATTCCGCAGAAGTGATAAAATACTTGTCTTCACATTCAGCAATCAGAGATGCGAAGGAACAAGTCTGATTAACACGTAACGAACAAGACAGGACAAGCGGAGTGATCACCCATCCGGAATCAGGCAAAAGTAATCGCTTCCAGTCTGTAACGATCGTTTGTACTAAATAGTGTGTCGAACTGGTTCGTTTACAGTTAAGTACCTTGCAGCGAGCGTTGAAGAGAAAAATCACGAGGATGACTTATTGGTGCCGATAAAAAAGCTAAATTAATCCGCAATATTGGAAATCGTTTAAAAAAGGATGTAAACGTAAATGTAATTGCAAGATGCTTGAAGGTTTCTGTTTGCAGGCTACTATACTATGTAAAAAAAATTTAGCTCCACTATCCATCTGTTCGCATTTTTAACGTACAATGGTGTTAAATAGCTAAATAAGAATCCTAGAACAGATTGAGCAAGAACAGCCAAAGGGCAACTGCTAGGTCTGAAAGAGGCTTAGGATAAACCATTTTTAATGTACATAGCATATAGTAGTCTTTCACAAGATATCGTGGTTTAACATTTGGCTGATGAATTACAATATCTTTGTTGTTTCTGATTCACGATGTGTCGACTGCAGAAAACAGAGAGAATTCCAAGTTTGGAAGTTCCGAAATGAACAGTTAAAACCTGATTTAGAGGAGAAGGGATTTTTTACGTGATTTATGAATTGAAAAAACCGAACACATTATGCAAGACAAAAGAAATTTCAGTTTGTTTGATCCAAACAAAAATAACTTTTCCTATCTATGAAATATAAGTGATATAGCTGTCCACATCGTACTATGTACAATCAGGAATATCTATTAACTGTTCTTATCATAGAATCTCAGGACTCCTCACTAAATCTCAAAATGCATCGGACGACTGAAAGCAAGCGCCGTGAATGTCAACAGATATGGGAACAAAATTGACATTTGCTGGGTGCAGTCACTCAAAAAAATATCCGAACACTATGGTTGATTACAGAATTCAGAAAAAATATCTGGCCACGATTTTTTTAGAAAAAATAGTGATCTGGCAACCTTTGTGTAGATCACTAATTTCTAAAAAGATCGTTGCCAGATATTTTTTCAGAATTCTGAAATCAACCATAGTGTTCGGATATTTTTTTGAGCGACTGCACCTGGAATTCGAGGAATTGGTTTTTTAATCTATATCAATCAATAAAAAGCATATGCTGATAGCAGCAAAATAAAAGTTTTTCACACTTGCCTAGTTATTAAAAATAGTGTGTATTGTGGCTATCACAGAATGGAATTCTGTTTCTTCATAACGAAATATGTTTTTGCACTGCCTCGAGGGATAAAATCAATTATTTTATTTAACTCTTAGCCACTCCCCTTGATATTTCATTTTTTGTTTTCTCTCCTACCTGCATTTCCTTTTAAAATAATGTTGGTGTCCTTGACGAGGGTCATCAATTCTCGTTATTTTATTTGAATTCCGGTTCTCTCTTCATATCGCCAGAAAAATTAAAAGTTATATTTTCGCAAGTCCATCAACTCAATTCAGCGCAATTTTCAATAATGTGAAATGACTGAAAACAAATATTTAAATTTCTCTTTGTGTTGCAATTAGTAATTTCTGAAGTAGTTTATACAAATACAATAAAACTTCAAAATTTTCGAAACATTTGTAAATAGAAAAATGTTATGGACTATATGCCTTGGATGCATGATAAACGAATCCCAGCTATCTAGAAGTAGGGGAAAATACCTCAATAAGAACAATAAATTCCCAAGAGTACAAGAGCAATAAATATCACAGTATTTTTAAAAATAACAATGCATTGTACAAATTTGTTTTATCAGCGTTTGTTTCAACCGAACTGAAAAGCTTTCTGCTGTAGAAATAGAAGTGATGGTTGACCTCTTTCATTCTGTAGAAATATGTGTGATGTTTGACCTCTTTCATTGTCTAGAAATAGGAGTGATGTTTGACCTCTTTCATTGTGTAGAAATAGGAGTAAAGCTTGACCTTTTCCAATTTATAGAAATAGGAGTGATGTTTGACCTCTTCCATTCTGTAAAAATAGGACTGATATCTGAACTCTTTCAGTCTGTAGAAATAGAAGTGATTTTGACCTCTTTCATTCTGTAAAAATAGGAGTCATGTTTGACCTCTTTCATTCTGTAAAAATAGGAGTGATACCTGAACTTTTTCATTCTGTATAAATAGGAGTGCTGTCTGACCTCTTTCATTACTTTCGAGAGAAACAGCTGACAAAAAATTCCAATTCTGGGGAACCGGTTGTTAAGACACGAAACAGGGTTATAACTACCACTAAATTGAAAAGGTGAACTTATTTTTGTCATTTGACTAGGACAATTGTGAAGATCTAACTTTTAATTTACCGAAAATACGAAAGATGAAAGTATTGAGATATGATAGTGAAAATTCAAAAAGCCCTCGGTTTCAGCCGTCATGTGCTATGAGACTGATTCAGTTCTAAGTTCCCACAGATGTAGAATTAATATTTAATATTTGCAGTTTACATACAACATTTCTATACCAAGATTTATAGGATTTTTTGTATGTTTGCAAAATTAAAAATATTTGCAAGAAATGAATTTATTTCTTACAGATGCAAATACGAAAGCAATTTCATAGTACTATACCGCTATCATAATTTTTAAAACATAAGAGGGTTTTTCAGAAATATTTTGCAAGGACATTTTACAAATGTTTAAATCTGATAAGAGACTATGAAGAAAAATAGTAATAAGCTGATATTTGAATAATACCTGCGAAAAAAATATCTTGGGCATTAGGTGGTTTGACTTTGTAAGCAATGATGAGGTTAGAAGACTGCGTTGGTTTGGCTATGTTGCCCGTATGCATAGCTACAGATTGGCAAACAGAATTATGAAAGTATGCCTAAGGGTTTCAGAAAAAGGGTTAGACTTAGGATGCGATTTTTTACAGAAACAATGTCAAACAGGACCTTGCTAGAATTGGCCTAGAGTGGCCAAATGCAGCAGCAGTAGCTCAGAACAGCCACCTCTGGAGAGAAAAATTACAGATTGATCGGACCTCCGTAGCCCATGGCTGCATGAGGATTTCGCATGTATGTATGTATGTGATAAAATTACGAAAGTGGTTAAGTAATGGCAATTTGGTAAATATGAATTATTAATATGAATAAATAACGAAATGAATATTAGAAGGTAAAAAAATCTTAAAACACTGTGACCTAGTTTTTTACAGATAATCCATACTGTCATTAAATCGAAATTCAAAGTCTTGTTTGTCCCATAAAAGTGTATATAAGTTTGTAGAATTATTAATTATTGAAGAAATGAGTTTGTTATCCTAGCCTGACGAGGGAAAAATTCCGACATTAATGATATCATTTAAAAGAATCAGAATATAAGTGTTGGCAAGATGGCAACAGACTTAGCTCCATCTGTTCAGTTCTTTTTCTACTTTCAAAAAATATTTTGAAAGATGACGAACACATCATATCGGGGTTGCGCAATCTCCCTAAAGACGTTTATAAATAAGGTATTTCAATGTTTGCAAAGTGCTAGAAAATGTGTGTTGAAAAAGGAGAGGATTATGTGAACTGTAACTAAATTATGGTTATTAACTTTTATATATTCGTTTTTAAATCCACCTTACTTTCTCAACCAATCTTGTAGCTTGTTAAACATTGGGTGAATTTACTTTTTTGAGCAATCCTCGCAATTTCAGGTTTTAATCATATCAATTGATGCTAATTGACTGCTTACAAATTCAGTTTTATAACATAAACCGAGTTTTTATTGGCTTTGCAAGTTTTATTACGACTGTTGCAATCAGTTTTGATTGACTGAATGTATCAAATTTCTAAAATTAAAATTTATAAAAGATAATCATTGATACGACAAGAGCTTTTGTCATCTCTGTTCAATTGCAATACTTAAACTGAAAGTTAAATGACATGAGCGAGGCACATAATTTTTTTTTTTAAATAATTAAAAAAAACATATTATGAAGCAAAAATCTCTTAGAAAAGAGAGAAAAGTTAGAAGTCCTTAGGATTTAAATGTCCTGATAATTGTAATAATGACAATCACTTAATACTAATTACGGGCAGCACAATGAGCAAGACGGTTGCTTTAAAAGGCTTTGGAATTTTTCGAATAAGGGCCCATTAGAACTCTTCGCCAAAATCTTATACTATTTGTACCAGTGCAATATAAGTGGAGAAACTGAGACTGCGCAGTAAAGTATTTGATATTTCTTATAGGACACAGGGACTTATTGATATATTATTGATAAGCAACCTCTTTGATATATGAGAGTTGTCGAAGTGTCAACTGCGCAGTTGAAAAGACTCTCCATAGTCCTTATAGTTGGCACTCGCCATACGATACTGGGATTTATCGTTCACAATGTGCTGCTCCAGTGAGCCTAACAACTCCGTAACATTGAGTCGGGTTTCTTCCTCTTCCTCTTCCTAAATGATCTAATAATTAGGTGAAGTTGTGTCAATTTAGTAGGAACAATTAACATGAAAATTAAAATGTTTAAAAGTTTTGAAAATTTGAGAATGTTTTTAATTCTAGGGTGTAGCACTTCATGCTGTCCGAAGCCTACTTATTAAGAAGGAAGGAATTTTCCAAGTAAATGGTGATGTTATATTCTATTTGATTGTCGAAATTCTAAAGCAACCTGTCAAGTATATCCAAGTTCCTGATACTTTCTTCTATCAATACTCGAAAGCAATGTCAGTACATGATTGTTACAATATTTATTTTCTTTTGACCATATTACGAAACTTCCTCTCCATATTTTTCGATGTTCTTTCGTTTTTGTCCATTGAAATTCGAAAGTAGTTATTCAAAATTTGTATGTAATATTTTTCTTTCTGTCCATCGAAATTCCAAAGCAACTATTCAGATTTTTCGATGTCCTTTATTCTTTCTATTCATCGAAGTTCGAAACCAACCTATCCAAATCTAGTACTTCCCGCAGTATTTTCATTTAACGTAACTGGAAACCAACCAAAGAAAGCTTTAATCTTAATCACGCTTTCCCTATCTTGATTTTTTTGTGTCTTCATGCCTGATATAAAGCTTATACTAAACTGAAAAAAGATTTAGCTCCGAAGATCTATGACCACACAATAAGAATCCTTGTAGCTTTCGCAAACTTGAAGAACTATTCATTACTCAACCGTGGTTTGGAAGGCTTCTATTACACAGCAATTATATCTGCGTCAGTAGCAAAACTAGAGTGATTTATGACGAGTTATACGGAATATGGAATAATCTGTTACTTTAATCGTATTTAATTTACACCGAAGATGGCACTAATCTTTATAAAATGATTGTTCAGGCATGAAGATGCATACGCCTGCAGAACAACTTCATTAGCAACGATTTCACACGTTCTGCTATTAAACCGTCCAATTATAGGTGGAGGTAAATTTCAAACAAGCATTTCATTTTGCTCAACTGTTCTAATTAGGGTAGTATTATATTTTCTCTAGTTAACTTTGTGGAAATTCGCATTCTAAATCAAATATTTGCCATAGGTTTTCAATTTAGGAACATAACTAAACTGAACGCTGCATTTGAATTTTTATGTGTAACTGAAACAAATTTATATCTACATGTAGAATATGAATGATAAATTGTAGAATTCAGAATCAGTTTGTGTCACACAATGCTAAATAACTGAAGAAATATCCATCCTAAATTAAGAATTGTTGTAGAGCAGTTCATATGGAGTTCCAGTTTCATAGCAGGATCAAGGAAAGAAACAAATCGTAGTCTTTAACTCATATAGAAGTTCTCTGTCATGACCATTCAAACACGTCCTTTAATATCCAGACTATGTATAATTACATTCGATTTCACGGATTAATATCTCATAGATGTGGGAGCGGAATTTCGCAGTCTCGTTGTCTCATAGAAAGCAACACACAATAAACTCCCGTTTATCCGGCATTTATGGGGAATGGGAGCTTCTGATTAGAAAAATCTATCGGTTGCATGAGAAATATTTTTATAGAAACCAACTACAGTAGGTACAATCTTGCATTCAAACCTAAGTAGAAATAAAAAATGTAGTTGTAAATAATGATAATAAATATGAAGCATAATACCGTTAATACAAATGTAAATAACTAAAATATAATTGTTTTTATACATATTGAATGAGACTTACTAATGAAGCCATCGAAGTTTTCAAGCTTAGGGGTATGAAGTTTATGACGTAGTTCTAAGCGTCTAACACTCTCGGATTTCACAAAGAACTTCTTTTCGTTTTAATATCGTAGATCGTTGATTAACCAACGTCGAATTCCTGCATATGCTCATTGTAATTTGCAGTCTTTCGCATATTTTAAGTTTTGTTCAAACTCAAAACAACACGTTTTCACTTCAGTCCATGCATGGTATTCTTCTTTGATCGCATTGCAAATTGAGAAGTGAAAGGTTTCCTATAAACAGAATAACAAGATCACAAATTCAATTTCAATCGCATTTAATTTAATCAATTTATGACATTAATCTTTGTAAAATCATTTATTATGTTTCAGAATATACATTCAGCCATCATTTTATGGCCGTAATGGAACTAGCGTGCATAGTGCGAATGCAAATATGCGTGAAAGATGACACCGACGCCAGTGTCATGCGGGAGAACTTCTATATACATTGAAATTTATCGTACCAAGTTCAAATTCTAAATTTGACCTTTATCCCGATTGTCTGAGAATTCCGGATGCTTGAGTAACGGATAACCGAGAGTTTATTACATATGGAAATAAAAAAAAGACATACTGACTTCTAGATGTTTCGAATCGATGAGCGTCAGGTGTGAGTCTGATACAGGTCTGATTAGGCCTCAACTGGGTATATCATCCTGAAGTTAAGAAATGAAAATTATTTCAAACTGAGTACAGCATATGTACCTTTTCCTGGTAAACTAAAAGGGTCGAAGTGATGCTCCGTTGAGTCTCTCGCTAATGAAATCAACTTCTCTTTCAGAAAGTTCTGATAATAATTTCTACTATTCATCGCTAAACTTCCTTTCGATTAACGAAATCCAAACTTTCGCAGATTGTCTAAAATGTTATCAAATTATTCGCCTCAATGCTTTTAGTAAATATTAATAATTATGCTTTCAATCAGCTATGAAATTGAACATGAACTGAGATGTATTTGTAATTGATTACTGGGCTAATTGATTTCAGACAAATTACAAGAGAGAAAGCTTTAAGAACAACGGCAGCCTTTGTATTTCGAAATTAATCTAGATGAATCTTCAGACTAAGGAGGAAGGAAACACGCTCTTTTGTTGTTGTTTTTTTCACGAGAAGAAATTCGAAATGGAAGAACTTGCACTGTTTTGTTGTGAGACAATTCCCACCCATCAGAGCAGAATCGATTAGTTCTGTCATAGGAAAAGTAAAAGTCGTATCTGCCGTTATCGTCGTTTGGCCACACATGTCGCACCGTGTCGCTCACTGAAGTACATTTCAACACCATTAACTGTGAACTTCGCTTTTTGTAAGAATACCAAAGTGGATAAAGGACAAAGTGGAGACTCTTGCATTGTATTCAGAAAGAAAGAAATTAACAAACTTACCTGCTAGTTTTTTTGTGTGGATGCGTTTTTACACAAGGTGAGCTTAATATTAAGCTGTGTCTAAATGCCCCAGTAAAATTAGAAAGACGTGAAATAGTTATTGGTAATGTTCATATAATAAGTGACCCTATCCAAACGCTCTTTTATATTATATCTATACATTGATATTTGTGAAAGGAATTTAGGATTAAAAGATTTTATTAAAATTTTCCCTTGTAATTCCTTTCCCTCCCTGTACTAGCTTAGAACAATGAATTTAGTAATAGGGGACTTAACAGTTTTGGTCAAATGTTAAATGGACGATAGCTCATGTTAACCTATGGGAAATATTTTGGACGATGAGCTCTGAACAAATTTATCTTGATGTTGTACCACTAGTACCACATATTAGTACCAATGATCGGCGTGTTTCATAACTGTTTTTGATGTTCATAATTAATCTCTGTTTTCTATAAAATATTCAACTCTGTTCAAAACGTTGTACCTGTTATTGACCATCGTAACTACACCATTGCCACCGATACCTGATCTATCCTGTTTCATATCTTTTACACAAAGCACTTTTTCTGTAAAATTAATTTAAAGCTCGTCGTTCAAAACGTTCCCATAGCTTAATATGGGATTTCGTCCACTAAATATTGACCCAGAACAGTCAAATTCCCTACTACTGAGACTGGAGGACTACCATGGAAATTCGTACATTGATGTGTTTGTTAACCTTTGAAACATACATATTTCCATGGAAATAAGATATTGCCTTTAGCAAATATGGACGCTCGTTTTCAAATAAAATGAAATTTGTCATTTTACGACTATAGCGCACTCTAAAGGTAAAAATTAGTCTCATGGATTATTTGTACAAATGAAAATAGTAATATTTCATCGTTGTATATGCAACCCAAAAGTGATACTAATTAATCTCTTAAAACAAAAAAGTTCAGTCCCCCCACGAGGGGAAGTGGGAAATCATTCATTGCTATCAGTGTAAATATATTGACCGTTGCATTCTACCACTAGAGTTTCCGATCTCTAGCATGAAGAGATTGTTTACAATTTCATTTAAAAATTTGCCTTAAGAAAATCTAAGGATCTCTAATAACGAAAATTGAGATTACCGTAAGATTGGAAAATGCGAATCCTAATATTTCATTACTACCTATCTACCCAAAAATGTTTATGTCATTTATATTTTAAAACTAAGAATTGAATATCTATAAGTGGCAGAGGGGCAGATAAATGAAAAAGAGGACTGAATAGCTGTTTTTTTAAAGCTGAAATAGGAAGATGCCAAAAAGATGGGACAAATAATATTGAATTCTAAAATTGTTCGCACAAAATTTATTTTTGGCTTTTATTTCGGGGTGGGGTGTGAAAGGGAAATGAAACAACCAATAGAGTTTACCTTAAAGCAGGTCCACTCAAATAGTGAGTCATGAAAGGAATATTTTTGTACTTCTCTCAAAACATGCGAAGAAGTACGAAAAACTGAAGCGAGAAACCCTTCTCACAAAAGAAATATAAAAAAGTAACAAAGGGGTGAAAATTTTGGAAAGTACTCTAAAAATGTATTGTATGATTTATTCCTTAATTTTTTTTTATTTTTTTTCAATCATCCTATCCATAAAAAATTCCGAAAATAAGAAATATGGTCATAATTTAGCAAAACGAAATGTTACAGAGTAATGTACAGGTAGTTCTCGATTTGCTCCCTTAACGAGTTCCTGAAAACTACCGCGTAAATCAAATTCCCGCAAAACGAGAACAGATATTCCTATATAACCTAATTAAAATGTCCGGTTTAAGGGGAATGCATTCCTCTATTAGTTTATCGGACATCACCGAAATTTCAAGAAAATGGAATAACCGGAAATCTGAGACAAATAAATATGCAGTAAGAAAGAGAATAATGTGAAATACGAAAGTATGTAGTTCTTATTCCAGGAATCCCATGGTTTTACGATCGGACGTACATAAATCCAAATAAGAAAAACCTACATTAGATTTAAGAAACAATCTTTTCGTAAAAATTAAAAGTGTAATTTTAATAACGTATTTGAGGAGTTTTTTGCTGCCAATGCGGGGCCAGGGATCTTACTATAAAAAACTGGGCAGTCTCGCACAAATCAGGACTTCTGGCACCTTTGGGTCGATCTCAGCGGGAAGTGACGCATGAGATGAGATCGCCACACTTGTACACAACCGGCGACGACTTGTGTTTCTTCTACTCTTTTTTTTACAAAGCGAGTGTTTTATCAATAGGATTTCTTTCTTCGAGCTTTGAGGGTTGTTTCAAACCGCCAAAACTTTCAACAGCGTAAATTCAGAACATGCTTTTATTAATAAACTTTGTAAATCTAAATTCACGTAAATTAAAACTGCGAAAACCGAAAACAATTTGTATTTTGTTTTAATAGAAACTGATACTCTACATCAGCGGTGTTCAATTTTTTTATAAAAGGGGTAATATCGAAACATTCAGTTTAGAGCACAGGCAGTATAGAGCATATATTCTAGAGTAATGGATAGTAGTGTAATGGATACATATTATGCACTTTAACAAATAAAAAGAAATCAAACATTTTATTGAAACCATTTAATATCTTTAAACTTTTTGAAAATTTTAACTCAAATAATTAACTCGAAAATCTAACGAGGAAACAAGAAAACGTTTAGATGCAGATATATGGATGAAAATGAAATATTTGAATATTCCTCGTGTGGCCTAAGTTATGTATCAATATAGAGGAAGATGATTATATCCTAGTTGTGGGTTATTTTTAGATGTTCAGAAAGGTGTGACGTTGCTAGTTTAATTCTTTGAAGCCGCAACAATAGCCACGTCTCCTACTGCAAAAATGAAAATAAAAAGGCGGAATTACTTTCTAAATTAGTGAAAAAAAATACTAGTAAGTTATGGTTTCAGGATAACAGAAACGTTTGCTTCAAAATCATACCTTAACATTTAGTTCGCTGATTACTGTACTACTTTCAGGTTTTAATGCCGATTGACAGCTCCATTTGGCAGAATCATGCATTTTCTAAGTATGAAAATATTCAACACATGGTCATTAAATTACATTTAAATTCCCTAGAGAACCAGAATTAGTTGCTTAATGCCTTTTTGTATTCGATTTTCTACACAAAAAAATTCCAGTTATCTCTATTTGCAGCTCTAGGGTTTTAGTGCAATTAATGCAAATGCTACTTAAAAAGCAGACTATATTAATTTCCGATTTCTTTCATATTTGCGTTTCAAAAATATGTTTACCCTAGTAGCCAATATAAATATTTCACTTTCATGCCACTTCACCATGTTGCTCTATTCACTAGCAATAACGCATGCAGAATTATTGCATCATTCAAATTTATTATAACATAGAGAAATACACGAGGACCATAAACACACAATGCACAACATTTTGCCAAATACAATATCAATACAACACTTTACAAACAACAGAGAAACAATAAAAGCATAAAACTAAGTAAAACAATCAATAAGTATATGTGAACAACCAAGAAGCTTTCGAGCTCTTCCAGGTTATAAAAAAAAATAATTAATTTTTGTTCAAGAAAATAAAGTAAATAAAAAATAAAAAAATATGAAAAAAATATTAACTATCACGAGTGGTGTGGGTATGCAGCTTTACCAAATATCAATTCCTATATAAATGCTATCAAAATAGATTCGTATCTTTCACAAATTACATTGAAAATGAAACATATATATAACTCTGTGTAGCAAACTTTTATTATCTTCTATGAGCATAAGATCATTTCACAATATCTTTATTTTCTTAAAAGATCAATTTAGCTTCAACTATCATATCAGTTAGGGAGCTGGCTACTGTCTCAAGAAGCATTTGTGTGTTGTGAGCTCTGATTGATGACACTGGCCAGCAAACCTGACTTCAGTCTTAGTGAGGTATGTCCTTGCATGAAAAGATTACAGAAAGAATCGATGATCGTTTTCTCTCCCATATGTAGAAAGTTATACATGAAAATTATACTGGATATTTTCTACTATCCATACAAGAACCCTGAAATTTGATTCGTTATGAAAAAAGGTAACGAAATTATTCTGACGCTTTTCGCAACTTTAGCCATAGTTCTAGAGATAACAGGGCCAGAATTTGCAGTGACATTCAATGCGAATAAAGAAGTCACAGAGCAAGGACATATGCAAATTCCACATGTATAGCAAAACAAAAGCGTTAAAATAGCGCTATACAGCCAAACCCCATCCACAACGAACAAGTACAATCAAATTTCCATATCCGTAATAATCAAAAAGCGTCTTATCTGGGGGGGAGGGGGCGTGCCTTGATTATTATTATTTTTCATGTTTTTCGTCAGGTGATGAATTTATTATTTGAATCAAAGACAATTATGAATTATCAAATTCTGATTTTGGAGACCTAAAAATAACGAACTCTTTGGTATGATTATACTAACGCTACATAATAACTACATGAAAGATAAAAATAAAGCCAATCCAATAAATTACACATATTTGTGTTATAGTTTTATAATTTGAAATTAAAACTTATTATAATATTTTGTTTCCATTTTCCATATCACTATAACTTCCTTCTTACATTATTACATTTTTTCCACCCGCCAGATATTTTTCTTCACTCCTAAACATTTCGTCGATTTTAAACATTTTTAATTAAATTTATTTTGTTAATATTAGTGCGCAATGTAACAAACCAAATATTTTGCAGTTGTGTCGAGAATCTATTGGAAGCAAACTCATAATCACATGAAGTTTTGAATATTGTATGCAAAAAATAGTCTCTTTCTTTGTCAAATTCAAGAAAACGGATGAAGGTTTCTCTATAATGCTACAAACTAGATCTTTCACTGACATGGAGTCCATCACTAGTGTCACCAGCAATTCTGTGGCTTCCAGACTTTCAAAATGATCAATGCCTTTCAAAAGCATGCCAAAGGACCTTTTCACTTAAGAGTTACTGTTCGGGTCTCGGGTTTAGCTACAAGACGTTTTGGTCGAGTTTGACATATCCCTCGTCATGTCTGAAAGACTGAAAATTATTCCAAATTTGCTGAGGACAAGGGATATTTCGCTGAATAAGCGCGCTTGCTGCTAATCAAAGGGACATGGGTTCGAGTCTCCATCTTACCTTTCTCATAGACCTTCCTTGTGGCGTATAAACTAATAGACTCCTGTCAGATCTCGGTGGCAAGCAGCTGCTTGAAGGGGTATTTGTTTATTTTTTAAGGTTTTGTAGTAACTTAAAAACCTTACTGACGTGACCAAATAATTAAATTCAAAACCTAGACGAAACAGAGTACGGAGCACAATCAATTCTTCATAAGAGTTCTTTAACTTTTCGTTTGTTTTCATTTTACGAACATCTGATCATTTTTTAGCATTATCGTTACCAGTAATGTTCGGTTGATTATAGGATAAGGGAAGTAATAATATAAAGAGAGTAAAATAAAATGAAAAATAATTAGTACGCAGACCACAATATGAGACATCTGTGAGTGGTTTAAACAAAAATGTAAGATTAATATTTCTCATCTTCGTTAATTCACAACAATTTTACAGTACGAGTAATAAAATAGAATTTTCTGCACATTTTCGATATGATTAAATCAATATTATCTTTTGAATTCGTTAATAAACACTTTATACATTAAAATTTAAAAAATTAGCAATTAACAAATGCAATTGATGAAAGCACATTATGCCCAAGTAATAAAATAAATTTTTCTTCGTATTTTCAAAATGATTAAAACCATGTCATTTTTAATTCGTTAATAGGCATATTATACCTTAAAATATTAAGTTAGGAATGTGAAAGTTAAGATTATGAAAAGAATTAAAATAATGTAATTGATGAAAGCACATGATAAATAACAGACGTTCGTTTCCATGGTAACTGAAAACGAAGAAATATCACTGCTTCCCTGTAATGTGCAGATGACCATTTGTGATCCGGATAATCAAGATGTTAATAAGTTAAGTACTTATGCGGGAAACATTATTTTTCCCGACAGTGTTTGACTTGAACCCAAGACCCTCTAGATTCATGCTAGGATGTTCTAACCACTAAATCAGCCATCAGCTCAGTAATTTATTTCCTCAATGTGATTTTTATATCCTTTGTTGAACGTTGCTGATCTTCCGTCATCTATAATAAGGAAACGCAACTTATCATTCCAATTGTGGCGAATGAACAAAATGTAAATGAGGTAGTCACTCACGTTTAAGCTTTATTAATTAAAAAAATCCACCCGTAGTAAATTCACAGACTACCTGTAGATAAACAATTCGATAAATACTTATGCGGAAAAAAATTTTTTTGGCAACAGTGCAGGACCCAAACCCACGACTCTAGATACATGTCAGAGTGCTCTAACCACTAAACCAACACTCGGCTCCGTAATTTATTTCCGCAATGGGAGTCCGGCACTGTTGAAAAAAAATTCCCATAAGTATTTATTGAATTCTTTATCTACAAGTAATCTGTGCATTTACTCTCGATTGATTTAATCATTTAAGTAGTTTCATATGGAATGGAAAATCAGACATTTTCTTATTTGATTACACCCAGTTATGTCAGTCGACCGTGTCCTGATACTTGTATATTCGAGATGGAACTGTGTCGGCTAGTTCTGGAAATTTAACCGCATTTTATGCCTTTTGTGAAGAGGGAGAATTAAGTTTGGAATAGACCTCCACCCTTGCTGTGGGACGTTGAAATGTAAATTGATGACAGATGAATAGAGATGTGTATATAAATGATAAAATAGAACAAAATGATATCTATACGTTATATATGGTGAAAAAATAAACGATATGTTTTTCTTATAACTACCTTCAATAATTTTATTCTTTATTTCTTTTTTTATTAGGTGGCCTCTTACATTTCAGTTTTGGGCATTGAGGACTATTGGATGTGTCAAACCAAGGATCAAGTGGGTAGTGTAACAAAAATCAAAAACAAAAAAAAAACTCCTGTATGGACTTACCAAACATATGTATGTTTTAAGTACCCTTCTTTGTGTTCTGTTTCCTTTAAAAAGTGGCATTTTTCATATTCCTTTTTGATTAGTATCTGATGCTATTTCTAATAAGGTGTAATATTTTTCTATATAAGCTTATATGTTGAGGGGAAAATAATCTATAAGCTAATTAATTTTATTTTAAATGTGGTCAATTGATTAAGAGCGATTCATTAGGTTTAGTGTTGTATTCGTAAAATAACTTCAGCGCTTTTACATTATATTTTCCGATAAGCTTTAGTTGCTTGCTCTGGTTATATTTGTTTCGAAGCCTCTTGCAAGCATGCACACTTGTGGGCTGTGATATTCATTGCACATACGCAAATTTCATTTTATTTTTTTTACTCTTCATTGTATTTATTTCACCATTCGATTTTTCACCGAAGTTCACCTTGCAGTTAATGGTTATCCATGCACAGGATTTCAAAATGATATATTTTAATTAGAACTACCCGAATATACTTTTCGCAATCTTTGGAAACCATATTTCATATTGTTCTCATCGTTTTCAGTGATGAAATCAATATCTCAACAACACAATTTTGGTTTCTTATTTTCCATTTTGGTCATAATTCATGAAATTGAGTTTGATTCCTAAACCAAGTGAATACATAGATCATTACTCAAATGCACTAAAACTATTAAATCTAACAGATAAAATCGTTTTATTAAAATAAAAATCGAATTATACATAAAATAATATTTAATGGTAAGGTAGAAAAGAAATAAATATGCACAAAATACGATAGTTTTTAAATACTGAAAGAAAAAAAATCGAAACGTAGCGAAAAATAAAATCAAGTCTAGTCAATCATCTTTGGCAAAAATGGAATTTTCAAAGAATTCGTTTTCGTTTTCAAAAAATTGCGTCTTCGTGTTTATTAGATGTAATATTAAGACATCTTCCCCTGTATAGGAGAACCATATCCTGTGCGCGTTAAAGAACATGCTGGATGACCACGGCGGAAGGCTTCCGTTTGTCTCCTAAACAGCTGTTCTGCGGGTCCCCTTCCTCCAGTTTTCTCTGCGAAGTCGGGGTCTTTGGTATCTGGTCATTCAGAAGAGTGCCTCAGAGGTAAAATAACCAAATCCATACTCACTACCACGAAGAAGAAGGGGCAAGAGCCTGCGATTGATTGTAAATGACTGCTATATTTGAATTCCTAAATATTTACTTTCTAGCGTAGACTGTTTATAACATATTTTTTTTTTTCATTTTCAAACTGTCGAGCCTAATAAATGAAAAACTGAGTTTCTTCTTCCTGGAGAAGTAGGGAGTAAGTTTAGGCTATTAATGTATACCCATTGAGCTCCACAAGTTTACAGCTGAATATCCAATTTCATTTTAGACTGTTGTACAATATTGAAATTTTATCGTTTTCAAATTTGACACCACGTAACGATGGAAATTCAAACTAATGTAAGAACCAGAAAATGTTAATTGTAATCATTTATTATGTAGCTATTTAACTTAGTCAGGACTTTTCATTTATCATTTAAAATATAAGGACTTGTATTGGAAAACGAGCTACTATAAAATATATTTCGAACTTAAGAAGTGGATTTTGATAATATAGTGTTAGTGAACTGTGCTAATACATAATTATTCATTTGATATTCGCAAGTATGTGATTGGATTTCTTTTTAATAAGACTTTGATGCATTATAATTTGACGTAAAAAAGTATCCTATAACCACCGGTACTTCGTTGCATGAGAAAAGATAATGCAAATTGATATAAATAAAAGGAAAGTGTTATAATTGGCAACATGATAACTTTTAATACAGTGGTGCAAGATGATGTTTTTCAAAGTGAAGAGCAATGATGGGAGAATAAATTTTGCCTTCGCAAAGGAAAGGTTTCTTGTTACTGCTCGAACGACAAACGCTTGATTGCTGTGTAATAAGTTGCTTCCTTTACTCTCTGAAAGATAGGAAGCTTCTTTTAGCTCGTTATTGCCTTGATCATGATTGGAGGACGAAACATTCTGTGTATTTACAAAGGACTAATGGGTAACGTTCGATCAACGGGAGGATAACAAAAGACAGACGTACTCTGTGGACGCTTTGTGATCGAAACACAATCTTTGTCTTCTGCTGCTTTGTAGATCATTAAGATGAAATTCTTAACTCTCTTTCATGAAAGACAAAGTTTTTTTGTCCTTATCACTCTGTTAGAACAGCTCAATAAACTTTCACTCACAAGTCAGCATTTTGTGCTTTTGCAGCAAGTTTCACAAGCCGCAAAATTCAACTTGAGTAGTTCTTGTGGAAGCATCAGGATGGATATCTTGCCACACTTGAAATATGACCTATAGGTTTTGCTACGTTTTAATTATTTCTAATTCGCAACAGCATGCAGTTCAAACTGACTTAAATTATCACGAGGTGAAACAAAAATGTAATTATTCTAATTTTATATTATTTATTTCTAAATTTCATGTTAGGAGTCATAAAATTTAAAACGTCGAACAAAAATACATAGTGTGGTGAAAACGTGATCTGAAATGATCAAATGCAAATATAATGAATACAAGCATTCTACATCAGTGGTTCTCAACCAGGGTTACTTGTACCCTTTGGGGGTATTTAAGAAGATACCAAGGGATCACTTGAGTGCTGCATTCAAAATGGCTTCAGCAGATATTCGCGCTCAACTCTCCGCTTTGGCACCTTATTTCAGCAAAGTTGTTGAAAATTTGTCGCAGCAAGTACTTCATTAGATTCAGTGAGTTAATCTATTTTCCAATTTTTTTGTTAATTTAGAGTCTTATTAATTACTCATATCATTTTTAGGAAAACATTTAAGTGAAGCGTTTATTTTTTGGTTGCATTATAATAAAGTACATACATGAAAAAATTCGAAAAGCACCTCTTAGCTTTCAACACCTACAATAAGCTTAGGGGTACCTGACGACCTGGCCGACCCTCTGAGGGGTACTTCAGCCAATAAGTTCCACTGTTCTACATCAATAGAAGCTACATGCATATGAATTTACTAATAAAACAAGTTAATTATTTTATAATTTCAGTTAAGGTTTTTTTTTTTTGGTTTCACAAAGAGAATATTTGACCTAGAGGGTTAGCAAAAAAGGTTTTATGAATTTCAGTACATCTAGATATTTCCCAAACCTTGCTGTCAATTTCCCTTATCCTTTTGAAATAACAGACAAACATTAATAGCAATATTTTATTTTCTCATAAAATTTCAGAAATATTTAAATACATTATCCACGGCTATATGCAAAAGCAAAATGCCATTGGCAACATCGTGGGGCACCTGTTAAAAGGCATCTATGACCATCAAGTGATATCTGCTAGTATAATAAATTCATCATTGAAGAAAGAGAGAAGCTATGGATATATTCCTTGGGTGGGACACCATTTTATCTAGTACCGACATCGTAATTATTTATAAAATATACATCTATATATATATTTGTGCTTGAATATTAAAGGTGTTTGTGAGATATATTACGAATGTAAAACCGAAAAAAACCGTCTCGGGCATTAGGGCATCTGGGGCACCCTACCAAAATTATTCGCAATAAAAGCAAAAAAAAAATAGAATTTAAAATTTAGATTAATAATTTCTCATATCTAAATCAACATAATATCAGTTTTATATTCGTTTTGGAATCATAGTAATATGTCATGCTACGTAAACAATCACAACAGTTACTTTACGAATCAGGGCTACGTCGGCTGCTTTCGTATTTTTTAACATTACTGCCACCGTCCGGAATCTTAGCATTGTCCATTTTAGCAATAACATAAATGCATATGAGCTGAAATAGTAGAATAGCGCTGATGTGCAGCAAGTAGTTTCCCATTTTGCAGTGGGCCGTAACACTTGATTGGATGATTCTATTAGTCCAACCAATAGTCGAAGATCTTGTTACTTAGCGAATATCTTCATTTGACTGTGGGAGACTCAACAGGGGTAAACTTTTCTGACAATATGTTTTGAATTGGGTTACCGAGGAAGGATATTTATGTATGAAGAATTAAGAACAGCATTAGATACGAAAATACAAAATGTGTTAAATATTTGTTCTACAGGAGAATACTGATAATATATTTTAATAGAATACCATGTCAACTATTCACTGCTCAGTTGGCTTAGTATAGTATATATTTTGGACTTGTAACTTAAAGGTGTCCAGTTCGATAACATACGCTGTCTTTATAGTTTTTTTAGAGTCATTTTTTTTAATTTATTTTTTAACCACATCACATTTTTTGCAATTCATTCGGAAATAAATTAATATACGTAATAAAATATATACGTAATAAATTAACATTGTAAATTAAATAAAATCAAAATAGACCACTTTCCAAGTGATAATTTACGATCAGTAATTCCGTTTTAAATAATAAATATAAATTTGTAATCGGAACGGAGTAAAAAAATAGTAAACCTATATATTACACATAATTTTCTCGAATAGTTTTTTTTTTTAAAAATACCATTTGAACGAAGAGGAAAAATAATTATTAGCGTGGTGGGACAAATATACTGAATTGAATTGAAAAGACAGGAACACATTTTGGAGTTGATTTTCTGAAAGTTTTTGTTAAATAATGTGCTTTGAGAATAGCTTAAAAAAAGAATATATGCATTACGAAACGCCTCTTCAGTCCTAATTCAATATCAGGCATTTCCACAATTTTTTATTCTACGTTCGAATTCTGAGTAGTGAAAGTGCCCCACCAACAATTCTAATCACGAGACGCCACTTTTTAAAACTAAACGAACATATTACTTTTGGAATAACAGCAGAATTTCATTTGGTGCAACTGACCATATTACATTACCAAATAGCCGACAAGTTCGATTTCCAATCTTCTAGTGTTAAGAGTTTTTCGATTATATCATTTCTTAACGATTTTGTTTGGTTTCTGAAAGGTGGAAAAATATGCTTGTAAAGATCCAATGGAATGGATTACCGATCCATGACCATATGGAGAAGACAAGTAGTGCGCGATGAATTATACACTAAAAAGATTCAACGAAGGGATGTAGCAAAAATGTTTTCTCTTTCTAGAAGCTATCGCTTGACTCTCAACACATATGATCTGATAATTGAGTTCATTCTGTTCATTGAACTACCAAAATAATGTCGTTCAATTTACTGCAGCTCGCACAATATTAATACTTGTATCCTTAAGCTAAATCAGATCTGAGTAATATTTCAATTATCAGCATATCACAACAAAGACAAACACATAGAAATTTCGACACTAAAGTAAGGAAAAGTAAAAAAAAAATCGTAAGTTGTCTAATATTCTCTGCATTTTGAGCAAATGTAGATCATCATGATTGTAAGGATTGGGTTGCTTTACCTCTGAGCGGCATCGTGATTGAATGGTATGAAATTTCTAATAATATCGTTGCCAATTTTAGGGTAAACATTGGTTCGACTGGGTGATAACTTGTCAGGTGCTAAAACCTTTCAGCTACCGGCCATCGATCAAGATATCTACTATTTAGTAATACGAACTATTATATCTGCAGTACACAACTCAAATATCTGTGTCAGTTGAAGGCATGGTATTCTTTGTTTACGAGCAGCATCCTGAAGGAGTTGGTAATGTATGTTACGAGTATATACAACTAATTTCTTAATGAATTAAATGTGATTAACCATATCATTAATGAATTTTTCATATAAAGGGTGTCCCTGAATTCATGGCCCAAACGTGAGGGGATAGTAGTACACATCGAACCCACCAATATTCGTCACAGAATATGCAGCCGCAAATGCAGTGAGGAGTCGGAAATGAAGGACAGACACAGAGGTTTCCAAAGTGACATTCATTGGAGATCATTACAAAAAATGCTCAAACGTCCTCCCACCAACGTTGATACAGGTGGCACAAAGGCGGATTAGTGATCGGCGTACCTGCACGTAATCACTGGGCTTGTCGCGCACATCGGCGGTTGCGATGGACAGTCGGGCTACCAGATCCTCTGCGGACTGCACGGGTGTCTTGTACACAACACTCTTCAACTCTCCGCACAGAAAGAAATCGATACAAGAAAGATCGGGCAATCTGGGGAGCCATGGGATGGGACCACTGCGCACAATCCATCGGTTCCCAAATGTGGCATGAAGATGCTGACGCACGTCCATGCTGAAATGGGTGGGTGCCCCATCATGCTGGAACCACATGCAGGTGTGGATTGTGGCTGGAACATCCTGAAGCAATTCCGGAAAAACCTGTTGCAGAAAAATACGTTACGTTCGCCCATCAAGGTGGTCTGGCAGTAAGTAGGGTTCAATTAAGTAGTCATGCATGATCCCCGCCCAGACATTGATGGCGAACCGTTGCTGGTCGAATTTGGACGTGTACCATTGGAGTTCTGGGCCACCCACAAATGCGCATTATGGACATTCACTACGCCTTCACGTGAGAATGTTGATTCATCTGTAAAAAGCACATGCACGGGGAATCGGGATGTGCGGCACTTTGCTGCAGGAACCACTGGGAGAAATCCATGCACAGGGGATATTCAAGAGCTGTCAATGCCTGCACTCGCTGCAAGTGATAGGGGTGTAGCCCTTCTTCAGGCAGTACCCGCCAGACACTGTTCCAATGCACACCCAGGCTCTGGGTGGTGGTTTGCATGCTTGTACCTGGGTTATCTGTCACCATATGCAAGATGTCCTCGCTCATAGTTGGCGTTCTGACCGACCGTGCTCGTCTGGCATCATGTCGACTGACGTGGAAGCTCCCTGCCTCAGACAATTGGCGGTGCAGTGGCGCATAGGATATCACTTACGGTAGGGTCTTTGCACCTCTCTACCATTGCCCTCGGCTACGCCGTACATCAGGTGCATATCAGCTTTCTCTGTGTTCGTAAACTGCTCCATCTCGTGTCCAGTCGACGCTAAGAATGCTGGGGTTTGGCCTATCCAGCGCTTGTAAGCCTTGCCGCCTTGTCTGCACCCACTACCGGCACCGAGCTGCGTTTGCAGCCGCATATTCTATGACGAATATTGGTGGGTTCGGTGTGTACTACCATCCCCTCAGGTTTGGGCCATGAATTCAGGGACACCCTATATATATTTAACATGAAAATGTCTTCGATCTGTATCTTGTTTTTATTGTCAGCTTGCATGAAAAACGAGTTTTATATTAATACACTGGCATCAACATGTGTTGTTCCTTTACGGATCAGATTTTACGATAATATTTTAAATTCTAATCTGAAGAATATCAACTGATCAGTTGCTACCTTACATCCGGTAACTAGCGTAGGATTTTAATCAGTGGCGTGAACTGGAGGGGTCCATGGTGTCTGAAACCCCCCTCCTCCCTTAATTTTTTAAAGGAAGAAGGTGCTCCCTTATACAAAGGACAAAGATTACCTTGGGTGTGTTCTGGTTTCTCATAGAACATTTAATATACAGGGTGACTGTAAACTCTTTCAGCAAAAAATGAGGAATGATAGTACACATCAAGACAAACAAATGTTGCAATGGAATCTAGGGTCGCATTCCACTCCTTCCACCAGAGTTACATATCCATGTTAATCCTTCAACAATGAAAACAAAGGCACTTAACTAATTTATGAGTTGCTTGATTACATTCGCGTCAGAGAAAGACTCAAAGTAGCTGCTCAAAGTTGCGTCTGAGGGCGTTGTTGCACAGCCCACACCGGCGAACGAAGGACTTCCGCACCCTCTCTTACACTCCTGGTGTGGTGTTGGTCTTGTCTGCTGCAACACAGATTCTCGCGACGAGATCTTCCAGGAAGTCCACAGGTGTCTCGTACACAAGTGTTTCCATGTGCCCTCAGAAGAAGAAGTCTAGTGCATTGAGGTCTGGGGAGCGTGTAGGCCAAGTCACAGGTCCACCACATCCAATCCACCACCAGGGATATGTTGCATTTAGGAAGTATCGAATCTCGATGGAAAAGTGTGCTGGGGCCCCATCATGCATAAACCACACGTCCCTCTGCGTGGTGACGGCTAATTTCTGTTTGGTGTTTACGAGGGCCAGTGACGTGTGGATTTTCTTGAGCCCAAAGTGTGCTGGTTGTGATTGTTGAAATGCGTTTCCAGGTAAACGTGGCCTCATCACTAAATAACACTAATGCGGGAAACTGTGGATTAACATTGTTCATCTGGAGCATCCACCTAACATACTCTACCCGGTGGGGATAGTCATCTTCGTTCAAAGCTTGGACCTTGTGCATGTGGAAGGGACGCATCCATGCCTCATGTAGGACACTCCACACTGAGGTTTGACAAACTCCCATTTCAGATGACACCGCTCGCGTACTTGTGGAAGGAACTTCTTCAAATCACTGCAAAACACGTTCTTTCATATCCGGTGTCCGCACACTTCGCAAACGTCAAGTATCACTCATTGAGATAGCCAACGAGCCAGTTTCACGCTGTCTTCGATCAACACTGATGAAGGTCGAATGGTAAGGAATACGACCTTTCGGAAATCTCTCACGGTACAATCTTTGTGCTTCATGTCCATTTATCACCTGCTTGTCCGTATATCAGATGAATATCCGCCAATTCCTCGTATGTGTAGTCTTCTATGTCCTCCATGAATACGTCACTTATCATGTGACGTTATCACGGTAATGTCTCTGAATGGGTTCGGCTGCGTTTTTCAATGTTTGTTCTTAATCGACTACGCACTTGCTCAGTGCACCTGATTTGTATCTTGCGCTTTTCATACACCGGTTGTAAATACTTGTGCATGCGTGGCGTTTTTCGAAATTACTTTTTTCTGGCAGAAGGAGTGGAATGCGACCCTAGGTTCCATTGCAAAAATTGTTCGTCTTGATATGTACTATCACCCCTGTTTTTTTGTTGAAACAGTTTACAATTACCCTGTACATAGATAATTGTGAGTGTTTGATTGGCAGCTGACAGGGGATAATGCCAATTCTAACTATGATGCAGTAATGGTGGTAGAGCTCTGAAAATTTGTACTTAGAGGTAATCCGGGTTGTAGATCTTGGGAAAAATCAGAAATTTGATCTCTGTTGTATCTTTAAGTTCAAATATAGGTCAAGTAGAGGTCAAACCATGATGTACGAATGCTAGAAACGTGAAAATTGGTGTCTGGAGGTGTTTCGAGTTGTAGATGTCTGAAAAATTGTTAAATATCGGATCCGAAGGGTCTTTCGTAGTCAAAGTTCAAATATAGATGTATTAGTGGTAGAGAACTAACAAATGGTTTTTGAGGGTATTTTGAGTTGTAGATCTCAGAAATGTAAAATTTTATATACGTTCGAAGTCAAAAGTCAAGTATAGATCTACCTGTGTTGGAAAGTTATAAATTGGTGCTTGAAGGTATTTTGAATCTCAGCTCTCAGAAATTATGTACTAATTTCTGGTACAACATATAAACACATATACACGTTCCCCTTGTTTAGTAGTCAGGCACGTTAACCACTAGAGAAGGTATGGGCTTGGTATATGCTTTTGTTCTGAACACATATGGCATATGCTTTTGGCAAAATGGAGAATGAATTAAAATACCTCGGAATTTGAAAGATTTTGGTAAAGGATATATTATCCGTTCGGATTGCTATTGTTTTTAAATTCCTGACACATTCCCTTAATTTTGGGCCCTTTCCCCATAAGAAAGTCCTTCTGTGACCATTTATACCTAATAGACTGGACTACTTTATGAATTTGAGCTTGATTATTGATCTTGGACTTGCTGCACTGGTGGGCCTCTGTTGAGGGAGAGTCTGCCGCTGTGTTTTCTGTTTGCTTCTGGGTTGCAAGCTCTAAGTGAACAGAGGCATGGGATACCTTATATCAGCTGGTGGATAATTCTAATCAGAGGTCATCGCAGGTACCTGAACCTTACTTAGCTAGTTGGGCATCGTCAAGCCTAAACTGGAGTAATGTGTCTCAGGCAGGCCATGTGGCTCTTGAAAAGGTCCACTTGAAAAGGTGGTGCCTGACGTTCCTACCAACATCGCTGACTTCAGCCTTTAGCGGAGGAGGAACAGGTCTTTGCCCCATGCCTGCGAACAGGGGGCTGTTTGATATTGTTGGCCCTACCAATCTCAATAAACCTAATTTCTTTAAAAATCGTACTAATCATTTCCTCTCTGCAGGAACGTGGAACGTGAGGACATTACATAGAGATTATTCTCTTGATGTCCTCATGCAGGAATTCCAGCGCTATAACCTAGATATTCTAGGCTTGCAAGAGACCAGATGGACAGGTAAATGTGAGATACTTAAAAATAACTTTAAATTTCTCTTTACAGGGAGGGAGGATGGAAAGCATCACCAAGGCGTGGGTCTGCTGCTCAGCAGACATGCTAGTGATGCTCTTCTAGGATATGAGTGCATTAATGAAAGGTTTCTTACTGCAAAATTTCAGACAAGCATTAAAGACTTGAATGTTATCTGCTGTTATGCCCCCACTGAGGATGCTGATGAGGATGAGAAGGATAGGTTTGACGAACAACTTCAGGATATTTTGAATTCTGTCAAGAAAGGAGATATTACCCTTGTTCTAGGTGACTTCAATGCCAAAGTTGGTACTGACTCTGATCTCTGGGGAGGGGTGATAGACCCTTTTGGTATTAGTAGCTGCAATGGCAATGGGCAACGTCTCCTACAGGTAAGTAAACTCAATGGTTTCAGAATAACTAACACATATTACAAACACCGCGACATACATAAATACACATGGGTTTCACCTGATGGGCTGCATAGGAATATGATTGATTATATATTAATTAACAGCAAATGGGCTAGTTCTGTTAGAAATACCAGGGCATATAGGGGAGGTGAAATTGGATCTGACCATTACCTTGTTAAAAGTGTCTTGCAACTTAAACTTAAAAAGTGTTGTGCTAGGGTTAAAAAATTTACCTTTAATACTGAAGCTCTGAAAGACCCAGTTATAGCTAAAGCTTACCATGATAGGTTACTTAGTCATTATGACAGTCATGATTTGTTTAATACTGAAGTTGAGGAAGAATGGAGCCATTTTAAACAGGCTTTTTTGGAAACTAACAGTACTCATTTAGGAAAAAAGGAGCATAGGAGACAGAATTATTTAAGTGATAAGGCACTTGAGCTTATTTCAGAAAGAAGGAGCTACAGGAATGTCCTTAATCAGTACCCTACTAGTCCTAATAGAAAGGATTACAGAGAGCTTAATAAACGTGTAAAGGATCAGTTAGCTACTGATCAGAATATTTGGCTTGATGGCTTGGCTGACAAAGCTGAGGAAGCAGTTAGGCAGCACAACAGCAGAGAGCTGTACCAGATAGTTAATGTTTTATGTGGTAGA
Source organism: Ryuthela nishihirai (assembly GCA_038380435.1). Classification (NCBI taxonomy): domain Eukaryota; kingdom Metazoa; phylum Arthropoda; class Arachnida; order Araneae; family Heptathelidae; genus Ryuthela; species Ryuthela nishihirai. Next base: position 61,640,173 of record JAWZYU010000016.1, on the reverse strand, counting down.
AAACGGAGAGGCATACAAGGATTGCAGGAAAACAAGGTAAGGTTATAGAAGGTGAGGATTCTGTCATGGCTAAGTGGGCTGAGCATTTCAGTGATGTTCTAAACAATGTGGTTAGTTCTACTCCCATTGTTTGTAATGATGATAGATGCATTGGCAGCTTTAATGTTGGCCCTATAACACAATCTGAAGTTATTTTTGCTATATCTAAACTTAAACTTCATAAATCCCCAGGGTTAGATGAAATTACTACAGAAATGCTCAGAGCTGGGAATGTTTCGGTTACCACTTGGATGACTGAAATTTTGAAAAAACCTTTATGATAAAGGCATGGTTCCTAAAGATTTTACCAGAGCTATTATTATCCCTATTTTCAAAAAAGGTGATCGCAGTTCTTGTGATAACTATAGGGGTATCAGCCTACTCTCTGTTCCAGGTAAAGTTCTTTCCATGATTGTGCTTAATAGAATTAAAAATCTGGTTGACACTCAATTGCGTGATGAGCAATGTGGATTCAGAAGTGGTAGGGGATGTGTGGATCAGATATTTTTACTTAGGCAGATTCTTGAGAAATGTTTAGAGTTCCAGAAACCTTTGGTTGCTAGCTTTGTTGATTTCAAAAAGGCTTTCGATTCTGTTGATCGTCATAATTTGTGGTTGATTGTGAGATCATATGGTATACCAGACAAGTTAGTTAACATTATGAAAGCTCTCTATAATAACACTGAGTCATGTGTGACAGTTGATAAGTCTTATAGCAATTGGTTTAACATTACGTCTGGTGTTCGACAAGGGTGCATTTTGTTTCCTTTTCTCTTTAGTTTGGTTGTTGATTGTGTTATGCGAAATTCACTTCAAGGGAAAGATTTTGGCCTTAAATGGGCTGGAGATACGAAAATTTCTGATTTAGATTATGCTGATGATTTAGCTCTTTTGGCAAATGATGTTGATGAGATGAACTCTTTCATTCGAGCTGTTGATGAGACTGGTAGTAGAGTAGGTTTGGTTATAAACAGAGAAAAAACTAAAGTGATAAACGTAGGTCAGGCAGGTTGTGATTCAGTTAATCTGAATGGTTGCAGTATTGAGCAGGTGTCACAGTTTAATTACCTTGGGAGCTATATAACTTATACTGGTGATGTACGGCATGAGATTAACAGACGAATAGGTATTGCTGCCGGGACTTTTAAGAATCTATGGAGAGTGTGGAGAAATAGGCGTATACACCTAAAGACTAAAATTAGACTGTATAATAGTTTGGTTCTTTCTAGGGTTAGTTATGGTAGTGTAACTTGGACACTTTGTAAACAAGATAACAGGAAACTAGATGCTTTTGATTGTAGATGCTTACACAGTATCTTGGGTATTAGGTGGTTTAACTTTGTAACTAATGATGAGGTTAGGCAAAGGAGTTTGCAACCTCCTTTAAACAGCATATTGTGCAGAGAGAGACTCCGCTGGTTTGGCCATGTTGCCCGTATGGATAATTATAGATTGGCGAATAGGGTTATGAACAGTGTACCTTGAGGCCTCAGAAGGAGGGGGAGACCTAGGATGCGGTGGGCAGACAATGTCAAACAGGACCTTGTTAGAATTGGTGTGCAGTGGCCGGATGCAGTAGATGTAGCTCAGGACAGATATGGTTGGAGAATTAAACTGCGTGGTCTGGTTGGACCTCCGTAGCCCATGGCTGCTTGAGGATAATGATGATGATGAAATAGGCCCATTGTGCATGAATTTGAAATGCGGTTTTTATTTAACTTATTTACAAGACACATTAACGATGTGATCTCGAGTACATCTTTACACCGAAAAAATAATATAAATAATTTTGAAATCATTTTATATGAAAGCCTTTAAAGAATTTAATTACTGTTCGTTTTAATGTGACCATATGTCACATTAACCAACATTTTTCATTTGATTATTTCACATTAACTTTAAATCTATAATATATAGGGCACTGCAAAGTTTTGTTCGGTTGGAACGAGAAATCAGGTTTGCCTTCCTTCTTTCATTGAAGTTCATAGGAATTAAATAAGTGATTTCATCTTGGGTATATATATATATTTCCTTTTAGGGCGCCTATAGGGAAATAGAGATTTTTTATTCTTTTAAGGAATGAAACAGTAGGTAAAGGAAAAACGTATTCTTTTCGAAAACGAGTTTTTCATAAGCGCCAGAGGAGATGTGCGTTCTTCTAGTTTATGCTATCAATGCACTTATTTTAATTATGTTGTATAAAAGAATTTTGTAATATTATCAATATTGCAAAATTAATTGAATTTCTGCAATTTAATTAATTTAACTTGTGGTTATAACATACATTTAAATATGACATTTTGATCTTGCAACATTCTGAGTGCTGAAAGTTAGGTGTATTTACTCTATTTTTGCAAAAAAAAAAAAAAAAATCCGAAGTGCTTATATAAGTATTATTCTAATTTAACTAGTTTGTAATGAAAATCTTCACAAACGAGATGAAATTGCCTACGTTTGCTCTGGAGTTATTAAATTAGTGTAGAAATATAATTAATATCTACAGTGGTGATCGAATTAAAGGAAAATCGACAAAAACCATATAGCTGCCTATATATGTAAAATAATGCACTGAAAAAGAGCGAACATGGAAAATACGTTACGCAGAAAAATTATCCTGCATTTACAGTAACCTCATGCAAATTTGGAATTATCAGCTGTGAAAAGCTATTGGAAGGATGGAAGCAGATCAGTCCTAGACAGAAGTTTCCAGAGCATTGAATGTTCTTCAAAATGTCTTGTCAGGGCTCTGGAGACAGTTTCAACAGACAGGAGATGTCCGTCGTCGACCAGGACAAGGCCGTTCTAGAGCCACAAATGCTGCAGACGATTGCTATATGAGTTTACTGTCAGACGGAACAGAGTGATGACCGCTGGGCAACTCTCTTTAGAGCTTGAAGCAGCTACAGGAACGAGGGTTTAAAAGCATATTGTATACAAGGGACTTTGTGGACAGTTCCTTTATGCTAGGAGACCTGTTATTTGTGTCCCTCTAACTCCCACCACCAGGGGGGCTGGTTTAACCTGGAGTCGTCAACATCATACTTGGTGTCCAGACCAGTGGGCGGATGTTATGTTCATAAATGAATCGTGATTCAGCTTAAGCACAGATTCGCGACGTATTCGCATCTGGAGAGAACACTCCCTCGAACATCAGAGAAAAGGACTACTTTCTTGGCTGTTACATAATGGTTGGGGTAGGAATCATGACGAACTGGCATAGAGACCTGCACATCTTTCCTAGTGGCTCTGCGAATCCTTCTGTGGTATAGACGAGTTTCCGAACCCTTTAATTGAAGGTCAAGCCATTCCATAGAGCCGTTGGTACAGATTTTATTCTTTTAGACCAATGGTTCTCAACCTTTTATGCTTCACGTACCCGCTGGAAATGTGTATGTAACTGGCATACTCCTTGTATAGATAGATAAAACTATAGTTATAGTATAACAATGTTTTTTTTTTTACTTTGTTACTAGATCTAGCGACTCTGGAGCTCTCACGGCGTACTTGAAAAAAAAATTACCACGTACCCCCAAGGGGTAAGCATAGAACGCCTATTATATAGGATAACGCACGCCCTAATCGAGCTCATGAGGTTGCCCATTTTCTCGAAGAGGAAGATATTCGCCGAATGATGTGGCCACGCAGATCTTCTGACATCAACTCCATTGAGCATGTATGGGATGCTCTAGGGAGATGCAATGGAGCTCACCAGCCCCCTCCCAGAACACTCCACGAACTCAGAACAGTACTTGTCGAGGAGTGGTCATTAATCCCTCAAGACCTCATCAATACCCTCATAAACAATATAAGGAGTCGTTCAGGGTAGGCTGCAGGCTGTCAGGGGTGATCATACTCCATATTAACACACCGCATATCGTACATAACCGACTTTAAATATTGGACTGCTCCTTCATGCCAATTGCACGATTATGATCATAACGCATGCACATTATATGATTATGAGTTTCTTCTGCTAGATTTACATCTGTAATGCTATAATAAACCTCTTTACCAAATTTCATTGCAGTCCCTTAAAAATACTTCCATTTTGTAAGAATTTATACATTATCTTTTAATTTTGAGCACCAGTGTATTTGCGAAAAGAATTTCGTAAATGACACATATTATTCACTAAAACATCCATGACTGTAGCTTAGATTCGATCAAGCGCAAAATAATTTTGAAAGAAACAGTTGAATATTTAATTGATTCTTACGAAAACATATTAAATATTAGTTTTCCATTAATCAGCCAATCTTGCATTAGAGCTGACAGAATAACAGAATAATTTGTTTAAATTACTAATTTTTAATTTGCATTCTTTGCGAAAAATTATATTTCATTTCTCAGATTTCAATTGGTATATCTGTATAATTGCTCGTAGTGCTTGCAGATTTATTCGATACAGTTCGAACGGCGAATATGCACAATTAATGTATTATCTTCTAACTATTAATAGAAATTAGACAAATCATCTCATTTCCTTATAATATCTGATAAAAGGTAACGTTGGCCACTAGTTCAGTGCAAATGAAGAATTATGGAACCTCCTCCACAGTAATTTCACTGGTTATTATTCCGGGCAGAAGTTTCCAACCACTTTAATAAAAGTGACAGTGGGTGACCTCGTGACGGTGATGAAGTCATTATTAAAATGTTAAAACATGTTTGCTTAAAAATAACACAGAAATTGTTGTTTAGCGAACCTATTTGCCGCAAAATTGTACGATATAAGCAGTGGATGTACATTAAGTTTAGTGAATCAGATTAGTTAAATTAAAATTGTACAATTCTCGAATTTTGGTTTAATAGTAAAACAGAAGGAGTTTAACTTAGGTCGAACTCGTGTCACAGTGCTTGAAACTAAAGGTGAAGAACAATTGTTCATTTTGGAAGGGTAAACGCTATTGTTAATAAAACTATGTTAATTTCAAATGTAAAGAGAAATCTGAGGATTGTCCCGATTAAATTAACTGGTCGAATTTTATAAAATTAATGGGCTCACAATTGTCTCAGAGACATATATTGGAATTGAATCCTGATAGTCTCTGGACGATTAACATGACAATTATGCAGTTCTCGAATGTTCGTTGAAGAGTAAGACAGAGGGATGTATAAGTTTTGTTCAACTCATGTCACAGTGCTTGTAAATAAACGTGAATAATAATTGCTGATTTCGGAAGGATAAATGTTATTGTTAAATAACGTTAAATAACTCCCCTAACCAAAAATGTTAGTAGAAATATATTGATTTCAAATGTAAAGAGAAATCTGAGGATAATTACGATGAAATCAATTAGTCGAATATTATAAAATTAATGAGGTAATAACTGTCTCAGAGACAGATATTGGAATTAAATCTTGATAAAGTCTGAAAAACTAGGTTCTGGAAGTTTAACATAGCAATTATACAGTTTCCGAATATTGGTTGACGAGTAAGACAGTAGGAAATTTAAGTTGGGGCGAAATCGTGTCAGAGTTCTTGAAAATAAAAGTGATTAGTAATTGATCATTCTGGAAGGGTAAACTTTATATTTAGTAAATATATGTTAATTTCAGATATAGAGAAAAATCTGAGGATTATCACGATGAAATCAATTGGTCGAAATTTGTAAAATTAATGGGGTCACAACTATCTTAGAGACCGATATTGGAACTGAATGCTGACGGAGTCTTGAAAACCAGGTTCTGAATTTCTAATTGATGGGTGTGGCAATATGTTTTTCAGGAAGAGGCAAAAATATTGCATTAGCAACGGTTAAACGTTTTCAAATGAAACGAAGAAACAAATGAATATTCAAGATAGATATATTTCGGTCCAGCAGTTTTATTGGTGAATGCAGCAATCATACATACACCATAACATAGGACAACTAAGGATGCCCGAAATTAAAAATGAAAGAAGGAAAAAAGGAAACTTATTACCCGAAATAGAGGTAAAAATGTTTTAATAATACTAAACAACCAATATAAATGAGATGCTTCCAAGAGCGTAAAAACAGAATTTGATTTATATTTTGTTGAAAACCGTATTATTGAGGCCAATGAGTTTTAATATAATATTTATAAAAGTTACAGTCACTGCGGTGTTACAGAGACTACAACTTTTATAGTGAGCTTCTTTGGCTGCCAAGAAAAGAGGGCTGGGTTCAAATACCAAAGAAAGAAAGAATGCTTACACTGCAATTCTCCTGAGGTTTTACTTCTCTCTCTCAGGTCTTCTCTATAGCGTAAGTATCATTTTGAGAGATTTCATTCCCACATGTATCAAGTGGGCTGTCTCAATAGAAATTTATTTCTCTATAAAAGGATTTGGAGAATTCTTGATTGAGTAACGAAGGATGCATTTCCGAAGGATGCATTCCGACCATTAGCTATGATACAGTCTTTGATTTGTTGCAAACACCTGACTTCTTCATCTAAACGAGGTTTTTGGTTAATTTAGAGTTGATATTATAAAAACAAGATTTTTTCTGTTTTCCCAGGGCAAAGAGATAAATGTATGGAAATGATGATGCATATAAACGTGGTTTGGGCTCTGCATTATTTATTTTTTTCACGTTTCTCTGATTAAAGACTATGCGTTCCAAGAACTCTTGAACTCTCTACACACTTCATGGATTCCCACCACCATTTAGAACCGTTTCCACGATTCTTTTTGTACAAACATTCGAAGAGAGAGAAAAAAAATGACAATGAAAGCCGATGTTCAGAGTCTGGCTTTTAATATAAATTTATATGTCCTGGTCTTGAGCTGTTTGCATTAAAGACAACGCACATCTCCAGGAAATCGTATATCAACTTGAAGCCGTAGGAGAAAATGTCACGCTTCCGATGAAACAGCAGTCAACACGGCGTAGTCCTTACCATCCATCATATCGTTATCGAGTCCCGGTCATTCCGACGTGCCGCCAACTTCTGGAACACATTACTCAGGACGTCCAATCTACACTACCGCAAACGCAATAACAAATAACAATGGCGCCATCTGTTGGCGGTCGATGTCGCCATTTAAGTAGTAATGGCCAATAAATTGTTCACATTCTTAACATTTTGTTCATCAAGAGAAAGTCCCTCCAGCAGCAGAATCTTCCCAAATAGCAAATATTTCTGTTTTTCGAAAGACAAACACAATTATATTCGTAATTGATATGTAAACTGGTATTTTCAAAGTCTGATGTAATATTTCAAAGGTTCATTTAATATTAAAATATTAAAATTGCAAGTTACATTCATATTACAGATAAACAATATGGGATTATTATATAGTGAAGAATGGAGCACCGACATATTTTAATACTTATACGAAACGGTTTAATTTTAACTAAGTAGTATAACATGTATTTGGATATGTTGCGAGCTTCAACTTCTAAGAAATGATGAAAATTTGTCAATTTCAAGCTTTCGTTAAGATTTATAGCAAGGAACATATAATTCAATAAACATTTACTGCTTTAATGAAATACACACACATATACGCTTTCATATTTCCATATTGTTGAAAGAAAGAAATATATATATATGTGATAATTTTATTGCATTTTTGCAAGCAAGTGCCATAAAATTTGGGATTAAAAGTGATTAAAAATTATTTTATTAACTTATAGTAAAATTTTATATAAACGCTAAGAAACTCATTTATGCTATTTTATTGCATTCAAAGAGGAAGAAAGAACATATTTATCCAGAAAACAAATATTACAATTCTTTGAAATTGTTGTTACATATAAACCATGATTGATTACGTAAAGGATGATAACAGCATCGGATTTCATTTCAGTTTGTTTCAAGAGTCTATGTACTTTTTAGAATAACTCGAAGTTAAAATATCCACAAAAACGAATGATTTCTTGGCCCCCATTAATGAAGAGGCAGAGAAAGATGTCATAAAAACAACGACTGCCATTTGCATGCAGCAATAAAAACACATCGGATAAAACATTGTGCATCCTCGGCACCAACAGTCGCCACTTCACTCGTCGAGAGCAAGAGGTGAGGTGAGTGTTCGTTCAACTTCGATAAACGGTTTGCAAATAAAATGCAGTAGTGAGAGTCGGGCAGAGATGGAGAAGAGCCCGAAGGTGCGTTTTTATCAGCGGCTACTGGTCTACGTTCACTCATGAATGATTAAGTCCTGGCCACGATGGCTTGACGCTTCAGTCTCCGGCAGGAAAACGTTATCAGCGCGCTCCTTACGACGTCGTCTCTCGGGTGCAGCCAGCGCACCAGCCAAACTAACGAGGATCCGGTTTAAGTCATATTGATCCCTGACAGCTCGATTGAACCGTGTTTCGGGAAGATTTCACCGCTCTAGAAATGAACAGAGAGACACTTTTCTCAGCTTTTTAATATATATGAAACTATATTTAAAAACTGAATTTTTTGCCTTACGTTCCTAAATCTCCGTATGGAAACTAAATACAAGAATAATATCAGGATTTTTTGTTTATTATTTGTATCAACTAAACAAAAGAGTTAATATATTTTATTGAGCTTTAATTCCAAATCTTGAGGTTTCAATGAATGCTTCTATTTAATTTTTTTTCAAAACTTTTGGGTCCTTTATTGTTTGTTTTTCATTAAAAAGTACTTAAATCCAATACTTTCGAAGAAGCTTTAGAGTCGCGATATTTGAATATTTCATGCTGCGATATTTTCTTACCAAATCGCTTCAATTCAAATCTATATTCTTCACAAGGAGCCCTTTACAACATAGCTAAAAACGTAAAGAGAATATTTACACTTAAAAGAAAAATCGTCAACTGTAAAGAAATTATCGAGACAAACAGGAACTTGTAAAACTTACTGTGACACTTATCTGTCTTTTCATTTCTTATTAAAAATTTTTATTGAAATTTTTATAATCGAAATTAGCCACATGAATGATAAATCAAAATTTCAGTGTATTAGAAAACTGAAAAAAAAAAGTTTCTTTATTGGAATAAATTGGTTACATTACTTCTTGTTTGGGACTTTTTCCCATCACAAAAATCCAAAAATGACCGTGGTTGCGCAGAGGAAAAAGAAATGTTTAAAAGAAAAGGTCAACTTAAAATCCTATGCATCCAGATGAGAATCTCTTGTACAAATCGTCTTTAAGGTTCAATGACTGAAATGTAACTTTTGTTTACTGTAAGAGATAATCGGATATTAAAGCTGTTATGCTTTCTTTGATATAGACTATATACATATAATGACATTGTTCTGTTTATATTACTTCTAAACAAATTTAATGGTTTCCGAAAATCTAATTGTTTTCTGAAAATGTTTTTTAAACTTTATTTAGAAAATTCGAACACAGAATGAAGTTCACAAGTTCAGCGTCTATGTGTTCACACACATGTACGTATGATTGCATATAGGCTGGATGATTTCATCAAACAATATCGGTCTCTTTATTGCTGAGCAGTCAAAGTCCGTCCCCGAAAGACGTGAAACTTTGTGCAGCCAGTTATTCTGATACCACTCTATCACATTACCGACATAAAAATGGCCCCTTTCTCAGATGTTGTAACATTTATAGTGAGTTTCTTCTTCTCACCAAGAGCACTTGTCGGTACTAGATGTTCAAAACGAATCTGGATTCATCTGTGAAAAACGCATTTGCCTTCTGGCTTGGGCTGCAAAGGTGCTGTTTTCTGCATCATTTTAAAATTATCTATCATGTTGAACGGGGTGAGAGGGATGCAAACCATTGGATTTCGTGTATATGGACCTCGTACTGCAGCTTCCTGAATACAGTATGGCTTGAACTGCCATCCCTGTGGCCGCTGACATCTCGCGAGTTAGTTGCGTAATTGTCATTTCTCTATGATCTTTCTGTTAAAGACAGATAGAGATCTCAGCCGTCTGATCAGTTGGGTCCTGGAACGACCAAATTCTGGTCTACGACTAACCCATTTTGTTTTCTGAAACTGCCTCCAAAGTCTTGAGAGGACATTCTACGGTTAAGTTTAGGTTTCGGGACCTGGATACCTCGACCTGGGATTGACCGCCTTCCATCCTGCTATCGTCTTTCACCGTAATAATCATCTATATACACAAGACGTCTTTGCAACATGATGCAAACAAATTTCTAATCCAGGTAGCGGCAGGCTGGCTGGAACGTAAAAGGAGTGATGTCGAAGCCACACTTTCTTCTGCAGAAAGCCTAATTACAAAGATGGTGGTTGCGTTGGTCAAATTTCACTATATTCCTCTTCTTCAGTGGAAATTTTACATATACACCACATTTCAAGCCATTCCCTTACACACCTTTCGTGATATGACATTATTCTTAAATTTTGAGCTTTAATGTACTTAAAGGCATAAAACATCGAATGCAGAAATATCAATCTTTTGCATTTCATTCACATCACATATCGTTCATATTGTTTCGTTCAAAAATAGAATGATGCATTATTTTAGAACAGTCGATCGGACTGGGCAATGCGTTTCACAAAATATGTGGATGCAATAAAAATCAGTCTCCTAGTATGCAATTATATTCTGTAACAAAAAACTCGAATGGAAACGAAAATTCTCTGTTCATTAGCAGCATCATGATGTTAGTGAGATTACTAATATCAGATAATTGAATTATGGCCTAACCAGATGAGAAAGCTGTCAGGCATACGACTGAATGAACTTCAGGTTACGGCTATATACTGTTAACTGTATATAGTTTTGAAATAAACATATAAGCATAGTTTAAGCATATGTGGTCTTGAAATAGGTCTTGCAGTATAATATTAAGTATATATATATATATAATAAAAATAAAAAATAAATAAATACCCCCTCAAGCAGCTGCTTGACTCTTAAACTATTTCTAAAAGTTTAGAAACTTAACAGTGGCAAATAACTGACCAGTTCATAAGTAGATAGATATGAACATTTTGGTTTACACTTAAAACTAAGCAGGAATGAAAATTAACATGAGTTCAACAAAAATGTAATGGGAAAAATAGCCTACTTACGAAATTTTTCGTACAAAATATACGTACTTAATTCCAGACTATTTAATTGGTATTTAATGTCACAAAATGTGTCGAAAGTGTGCCATCAGTACGATAGATACTTTTTACACCATTTCAACCCACATGATAGATTTTATTGCAATTGTAAATCAATTCTTTTTCAAAAGAAGTAGATTCACTTCGAAGATGATTTTGTTACTTGGTAATTTTTTTCTCGTAAGTCATGTGTTTCATAATGTAGGATAATAAATATATTGAAAGAATTGGATAAGGTTTACAATAAATACGATAGAGAAGTTAATTGTTAAATCTTGGTCAAAAACGTGTATTGCTTGTCTGCACGGAGGTGGAGATTATTTTTCTTTTTCTCTCATTATGAAGATAATGATTCCTTTCTGGATACATAATTTTGCTTATATGTTGTTTTCTGTGCATAATAGTACGTACCAAATTTGACATACGTTAACCTATGTTTAATAATTGCCATACTTTTTCATTTAGAACCATTGCCTACAGTCACTCGAAAATTATCCGAACACTATGGTTGATTACAGAATTCAGAAAAATATCTGGCAATTTTGTTTTTAGAAATTAGTGATCTGGAAACCTTCGTGTACTGCCAGATCACTAATTTCTGAAGAAAAAAAAAAACGTTGCCAGATTATTATTTTTTTAATTCTGTAATCAACCATAGCGTTCGGATAGTTTTTTGAGCGACTGTACATAGCTGTAATTCAACAGGATATATAATTGTAGACAAAATGTTTTCATGAAAAAGCAAATATTCGGAATTCACTTTGGAAGTATTGTCTCTCAGTCTTTACAAAAGTATTAGACTGAAATTAGAAAGTAGTGTAATCATTCGCATTTTACAGAGTTTTTACTAATAGAAATAGCTAAAGAAAACAATATCCAAGTTACTCGTCGTATTCATTTCCTTTGTCTTTTAGAGCTGAAGCAAATCTTTAGGAATTCATGAAATAATTATTTGTTTACGACTGGATGAAAACGGTTGTCAGTTCTTTTACCCCTGTAATCTAATTAGTGTAAGATGGCCTGACTTCCTGTTATCCGCGAAGAATCCGCTTAAATTATTAATGGGAAGCAATTTGTTCAGTTTTTCGTTCACTTTTGCAACTGGTTTGCAATTATAGATAGTACTTTACTTTTGGAGAAAACGGAATTGAAATTTTTATATCATTTATTCATAATTAATATATGTTTGTCACTAATTATTATTTTTTTAACAGAATGTAGATAACTTGTAAGTTTTTCACTTGTGTTGGTTTCTCCTACACTATACAAATACTTAGACAAATAATGCAACATACAAACACTTACACAAGGACATGCCCACTGTAATAGCAATCAGGTACGCGACCCACTAGGCCAGGAGGTCTTCATGATAACAATATAGCTCAGTATGTGATATAGATATAATTGTAAAATAAAATAAATATTTTGCAATTACTTTTTACTGCTAAGTTTCCTTTCTAAGCTCTTGGAGTCTCCTGATCGCCTATAAAGACTCTTAAAGCCGGTTTTTTAATTTTAGATATCTGGTCACCCATAATTAAACTATGAAAGCTTTTAAAAGTTGTATAACAATGGATTAGGTAAAAATATATAAGCAAGAAAAAAATTCCAACCACAAAGCTTTGTTAGTTCAGTACTTGCTTCAGTTGCTAAAAATTGAGTACATGTAAAAACAGCATCGCTTTATTTTTGTCAAAAAAAGTTTAAGAAACAAAAAACTAATTTAGGATATTATGAGTATAAAATTACTTTTAAAAAACCTTTTCATGAAAAGGTTTCAAACTGTTCTCCTGACGTTAATATTCATAAGCCATTTTAATTTGCGACCAGCAATCAGAATACTGATCAGGTATATGCAAAGCGTTAAAGTTAGAAACCTTTTCTTCAAAATTGTGTAATCAGATTTGCGGTTATGTCACAACATTGTTCTCGGGAACCAAATATAGAACACGGTTGATTGTACGCTAAGCAGATATTGAGCGTATAAATTTTCTCTAATAACGCGTATTTGATTAGCTTTAGTAAAAGTCTCGATTACAAGAAGCATATTTGGAGACTGGAACGCAACTTAAGTGTTTTTATATGCATTCAGCTAGTAAGGTTGTGATCGTATTATATTTAACTCATAGTATTTTTATTTTTGTGTCTGTTATTTACTCTAGTCGTTTTCCATTTGTCTTTTCGGATGAAACTGGTAGAATTAAAAAAATTATTCGAGTTGACCATTCCTCTTATTTCTAATATTAAAGATTATAATATTATCTAATATAAATATATTATTATATTAGATCTAATATTAAAGCTTAAACTTAATTTGATAAGTGATGTTTGTTTCATATTAACTTCCTTATTAACTTATCCATTTTATTTCCTATTTCCCATTTTAGCCTTCATTAACCAAAGTAATTTTTAATTGATCTTATTTTTAAGTCGAAATTAAAATAAAAATGCTTGAGTGATATAATCATATAAATTAATCGAAGAAAATTTCCATCATTATAAGCATTAATATCTGTACCTACATCTAATACCAAACACATAACTATTCCAAAATATATTTAAACCCTATCTACTGTAGAAATTAAGATAAGAAAAATGACGGCAAATTTTTATACACAACAAATGAAATGAATCCGGAAGCTGGTTCAGTCTTCTAAGTACTTCCGTGATTGGAAGTGAAAAATCGCAGTTCTCTTCAAATCCCCTTCAAAATAGCGAGAGCATCTTGTCAAAAAGAAGAAGAGAAGATAGATTAAAAACGGAACTTATTATGGCAGTTCTAAGACAAGAAATGCGCTATGGCGGAAAACAGCCAAAGAGTACGTCGTCGTGTTTCCAGACAGTCAGGTCGCTTGATACATCAAGTGTCGGCCACTCTGAGCGGTAAACGAAGAGCTGACAAACAAATGCAACTGTCTCTTTTATGGTATTTTGATTTGAAAAGAAAATGCGGAGTTGATTTGATCTGTCACGACACATAACATTTCAGTTTTACAATATGGAAAAATTCATTATTCAGCTAAATTTTCAAATGCAAGGTTTTAACTGTTTCTATCTATCGACTATGAAAAGTCCAAAGAAAGAAAATGTATTCAGATTTCTGAATTGAACAAGTGGGTGTGTATTGACTTGAAGAACAGAGTCAGCTTTTTGATTTTTGTTCAGAAACTGAAGGCTAGTTTTAGTAAAATATTTAATGATATAATATAAAATATATAACATTTGAAAGTTATATGCATAGCTAATTTTTCGAATTTTAATTAAAGATGTAAAATTAAATAATTGGCTATCACGATTTTTGCTGCTATGAAAACTATATTTAAATGAATAGTACCCCGGCAATTGTGGAAAACATCACAACTACTAAAAACTGGAATATGACATTAGTGACCTTTCTTAGCAGTTTACTAAAACGTCATTTGCTGAAATCTGATTACCGACAGTATTCTGCTTATTTAATAATTAACAGCAATATCCCATATACCGAAGGTGACAAACTTTTAAATACAATATGGTATGATTGTAAAAAATAAGTTTACAAAAATATTCTCCCAATGGGAAAGTGATGTATAATTGAACAATGATATATAAGAGTTATAAACGATACAAATACATATATGCAAAAGTCTTATGCAATAATGTGCTACGGAGTACAAAAATAATAAACGACAGTATATTAAATTTTTGGAATTATTAAAAACATCCCTACACTTATTAAACAACCAGAACAAGGCATGCAGAATATTTCTTCGATATCAATGAGGTTTAAGCAACATAAAATAGTAGACATTCCATACATAAAATAACACAAAGTTCCTGATATGTCTCCATTGAAACCGCTGTTGACTCATGTCTGCTAAGATCAACTCTCTGAACAAAATGTTGCCAGAGTTCCATCAAAATAATGCAATGCTATTCACATATACACCTTAAAATGTATCTATGAATATTATGTTTAATGATTAGCCATAATATGATTGTTGCACTACCGGAAAAATTATGAGCCACCAATAAGTCTGTTTGGCAATAAGCTGACCAAGTTAAAAATCACTATCCTGCCTATAAGAAATAACTATTAGATGAATTAGTGAAAATAACACGATCTCGCTATTTCACACTTTCATCATAAACGGCAGCTCCTTGTTAAATCAAGAACAGCATATTTGGACATTGAACCAGACTAACAAAATATTATAATCGCATCTTCGTATTTGTTTCAAATTAATGCTGACTAGAATTAATTACATATTCTGCAGATCTCTTAAAGCTTCTTACAATGAAGTGAAAGTGGATCAGTTCTACAATAAAAGCAGGACCACGAATTTATCAATTAGTCCTAAAGATATAATGATACAAACTATTTGTATTTAATTCATACCCTTTGACATTTGAAATTTATATAAAAATATAAATAAATAAAAAATAAATAAATAAATAAATAAATAAATAAATAAAAGAGTGACACCAATTTCATTAAGCATCATAAAATTATATAGACATATACATATGTATAAAATCCTCATCCAGCCATGAGATATGTAGATCTACCAGAATGCGTAATTTTGTTCTCCAAACAAGTCTGTCCTGAGCTACATATGCTGCACTTGGCCACAGTGGGCCAGTTATATCAAGGTCCTATTTGGCATTGTTTGGCCACAGCATACTAGGTCTCCCCTTTTTTCTGAAGATTTTAGGCATACTCTTCATGATATTTTTCGCCAATATGTAGCTCAGTCTCTCATTGCACAATGTGCTGCTCAAATGAGGTTGCCGACTCTTTCTTCTAACCTCATTATTACATACAAAATCAAACCACCTAATGCCTAAGAAAGTGATTCTCAAATATTTTTTGCTCACAGACACTAAAAATTTAAGTTCGCAAAACTACACGAAACTCGGGCATGCGCAATTTGCCTGCAATAACAGCCATTTCTGTAAAGTGGTTTGTAAACACACAGCTATTCTGCTTAAGTTCTGACGTGTATTGAGGTTAGTGCGCATGTAATATAGGTACGTGTTATAGGCATGTTTTGTGTTAATTTTAGTTTTAACTTTAAGATTCAATATAGATAAGTTTTTCATTAAAAGGAAAAAAATAAAGAAGAATCACTGGGAGGAAGTAGCAAAAAATATTTATAAATTTCCATTTATCTGCAGTATCATCCGAAATTTCGCGGCACACCCTTTGGGAACCACTGGCCTAAGATAATACTTAAATATCTTGATTCAAATGCATCAAGCTCCCTGTTACTTGCTTACAAAGTGTATAAGTTTCATTACAATAAGTAACCCCTAGATATAACTAAACTATTGTACAGCCTAATTTTAGTCTTTAGGTGTATAAGTCTATTTTCCCATATTCTCCTTAGATTCTTTCAAGTCCCAAAAGCAATCCTTATTCTTCAGTTTATCTAAGGCAGCATATCACCAGAATCTGTTAAAAGAGCTCCCAAAATAATTTAAATGAGACACTTGGTCAAGGGCGCAGTCGTTCAAAGCAACTGAACAACCACCTACTGACCAATTTTCATCAATTTAGTCTTTTCCCTGCTTATTCCCAAACTAACTCTACTACTCGTCTCATCAACAACTTAATAAAATAATTCATCTCATCAACATCATTAGCCATCATGGGCTAAATCATCCGCACAATCAAAAACAGAATTTTTCAAATCTCTAAAAAATTTAAAGGCCAAAATCTTTCCTTTGCAGAGAACAAATAACATAATCAATAACCAAACTAAAGATAAAAGAAGACAAATTTTCAACTTTGTCTGCATAACATAGTCAATAAACGCATAACGATAATCAAAGCCAAACTTATAGATAATTACAAATAATCAAACTAACAATAATACATAACAGAATCAATAAGCGCATGCCAATAATCAAAACCAAACTTATAGATAATTACAAATAATCAAACTAAAAATAAAGCATAACAGAATCAATAAGCGCATGCCAATAATCATAACCAAACTAATAATAAATTCCAAATAACCAAACTAATCATAATTTAATCGCATAACATATCAATAACTAACTAAAGATAAAAGGAGACAAAAATTCCACTTTGTCTAACTCCACTAGCATTGCTAAACCAATCGTTATAAGCTTTACCACCTCTCACGCACAGTTCAGTGTTATTATACAGATATTTCATTATGCTAACTAACTTGTCAGGAATGTGATACCATCTAACGATCACCAACAAATTATGACGATCAACATAGTCAAAACCATTTTCGTAATTCTAATCAATCTAGTAATATTTTTTTTCAAGTAGTTTCCTTCTAAGTAGCTTCTTTCTTTCAGAAACAAGCTCCGTAGTTTTATCCCTCAAATTACTTTGTATCCTCTGCATCTTTTTACCCAAAAGAGTACTATTAGTTTCAAGAAAAGTCTGTTTAAACTGATCCCATTCTCTTTCATCTTCAACAGTAAGTAAACCATGATTGTCATAATGACTGATCATGTTATGTTTAGAGCTCCAATGTTAAAAGTAATTCTGTGAATCTTAGCACAATAGTTCTTGACTTCTGTTGTAAGACGCTTTTGGCAAAGATAATGGTCAAACCCAATTTTAGCCCTCCTATATTATCTGGTATTTCTAACCGAACTAGATCATTTGCTATTAACCAATATATAATGAATTATATTCATATGCAACCCATTAGCTTGTAATAAATTATTCTCAAACAATTAAATTTACCTACCTGTAGGCACTTTTGCACACAATGGGCTAAATGTCCAGGTCACAAAGACCCCTAAGTCTCAGAGAAGATTGGGAGAGGGGACTACCTGTAGGAGAATATCCGCATTGCCATTGCAACTGCCAATACCCAATATATCATAGTCCCTATGAACCTTTCCCAAAGGTCAGATTCAGTACCAGCTTTAGCACTGAAGTCAGGGCACAAAAGAAATATCTCCTTTCTGACAGAATTAAAAATATTTTGAAGTTGTTCATAAAGCTGATACTTTTAATTCCCATCACAGTATTCTGTGGCGGCATAACAACAGATAACATTAAAGTCTTTAATCTTAGTTTTAAATATATCTGTAAGAAGGCTTTCATCAATGCAGTCATATCCTAGAAGAGCATGACATGCTTGTCTACTGAGAAACAAACCAGCACCTTGGAGATGTTATTCATCCTCATTTTCTGAAAAGAGAACTTTAAAAATATTTTAAAGTATCTGACCTTTACCTAACCATCTGGTCTCTTGCAAGCACAGAATATATAGATTATAAAGCTGAAATTTCTACATGACATAAAGAGAATAATGTATATGCAGTGTCCTCAAGGTCCATGTACCTGTAGAAAGAAAATGATTTGTAGGATTTTTAAAGTAACTAGGTATATTCAGAGAGGTAGGGCCAACAATATTATTACGAATTAAAATGGATAAGCACTGAGCATGAGTTCAAGCAAATATTACCTATGTATACCAAACAAAAGTATGAATGAACAAATTTATTACAAAGGCACAAAATTATACAAATTAAACAATATTACCTAAACACAAGTATTTCTATTCCTCTTAGTATAAAGTCAAACCATAAAAAGAACGATTTACTATGTTTAACTAATTTCCAATGTTTAAACCACAATGCTCTCAATATTTAGTTCCTATGACAAAATATAACCTATTACTTTGTAACATCCACCAAACAAGCCAATGTACATTGAATTTCATTTGTGTTAAAGGATGATGATGATGAGCATATCACACAATAAATATTCCTGCATAGAAAAAGGTCTATACAGACTCATTCAGTCACTGTTTTGTGTTTTTTTTTGTTCCATACATAATTTTATACATATTTTTTCATACTTATAAATATATATGATTTTTTTTAATATTTATATGCATGTTTTTTATTATTGATCTAACATATTTATATTTTTTTAAGAATTTTAAAAGGAGTTTATATAAAGTGGGTTTTAGTGATTTTTTTTTTTTTGTAGATTCTAAAATAGTTTTAAAATTAAAGTTGTTAATATTAAGATTATTTAATTTTTCAAAGTATTCTTTCCTTTAATTTCTGTAATAATTACACTGAAATATTATATGTTCCATAGATTGTATTTCACTGCAGTGTTCGCAATAAGGAGAAGTTACTTTCTTAAATTTAAATAATGTAGATTTAGTTAAAGCAAGATTGGCTTTTATCCTTAATATTACGTTTATTACTTTTTTATTTAATCCATAATCGTTAAATTTGTTTATTAAAGGAGATATTTTATTTCTATAGGTGTTTTGAGCTTTTATATCGTACCATGATTGAAGTTCATCTATTAATATTTTGTATTATTTTTTATATATTGAATAATTAAATGGAGATTGCATAAGTTGATTTAGATTTGAAGCTTTTTTAGCTAAGCTGTCGACATATTCGTTGTGTTTGATATTGACGTATGATGGTATCCAATGTATGTGTAGAATGTTGTGTTGGGTTAGGTGTTTGAATATTAAAGTAAATATGTAATTTAAGTATAGAAATAAATTATTTTTAAATATGTTAGATTGAAAAATTTGTAAAGCAGATTTGCTATCAGTTAATATTATATTATTTTGGTTATGGAATTTTAATGATCAATTTATGGCTGAGATAATTGCAATTAATTGTGGAATAATAATTGGTTGAAATGAGTCGAGTTTAAAAATGTATTCAAATTGTTGTGCAGGGCAATAGAATGCTCCAGATGCGTTAAGAGTTTCAAAATTTGTAGATCCATCTGTATATATTTGAATGAAGTTTGAATATTTATCATGGATGTATGTTTCAGTTAAGATTTTTAAAGTAGATGAGTCTTGTTGTTTTTTGTTTTCTGTTCCAAAAAATTTATCTTTAATTATAGGTAAAAGAGCAATCCAATAAGTAAAGTTGGGAATATAGTCACCACTAGTTTTATTATTAAAAATGTCTAAAGTTTTTACTTTTTCAGGAAAGTTATATAGTGAAACATCAGGATATTGCATTATTAATTTGTTTATTATAGGATGTTGTCTATTTTTAGCAAAAATGCGAAAGATTAAATTTTTTATTAGATATTTTCTTTTTATTTCTATTGGTGGTATTGCAGTTTCTGTATATGTATTTAGGTTATTTGTTGGTTGCATTAAGCCTAAACAGTATTTTACTGTTTTTGTTTGAATTGTTTCTAATTTTTTTAATTGTTTTTGAAATGGTATTTAGAAGTTCGATCCAACATAAGCATTTAGGTAGGGTAATGGAATTTAAAATTAATAATAAATTTTTATTAGCGCTTCCCCAGTTTGATCCTCCAAGAAATCTTAAATAGTTAAAACGTTTTTTAGATTTTTCAATTGCATTGCGTATAAAATTATTCTATTTTAATTTTGAATCTAAGTGTAATCGCAAGAATTTAATATTATCCGTTATTATGATATCTTTCTTATATAATTTTATTTTTAATTCGTCCGTGATTTTATTTTTTCAATAAAGGCAAATTATTTTTGTTTTTTCAGTAAAAATTTTTAAGTTCCATTTTTCAGTATATATTGATAGTTTATTTATTGTATTTTGTATTATTTTATTTAAAATATTTATATTTGTATCAATCGACCAGAAGATAATGTCATCAGCATATGTTCCGTAACTAATTTCTGGATTGAAGACTTCTCAGATGTCGTTTAGATAAATATTAAAGAACAGAGGAGATAATATGCCTCCCTGTACGATTCCATTTTCAAATTTATACTTATTTGATAATTTATTACCAATTTTTATTCTGAAGGTTTTTTCTAATATGAAATGTGAGAGAAAGTAAAAAATGTTTCCACCAAATTTTAGTTTTCTGAGTTTTGCTATTAAGCCTTGATGTGATATTGAGTCAAAGGCTTTTTCCATATCTATTATAGTAGCAACCATGTATAATCTATTTTTTATTGTGTATTTTACATCTGATATAATGTTAAATAACAGGTCTTTTGATGATCTGCCAGGTCTGAATCCGAAAAAGTTATCTAAAATTTTGAATTTTTCTATGTGCCAAATTAATCTGTTGGAAACTAGTCTTTCAAAAAGTTTAAGAACGTTAGAACTTAAAGATATGGGTCTGTATGATGTAAGGTTTTCAGGATTTTTGTTTCCTTTTTTTATGAATATCATATAATTATCTAGCCAATTTTGAGGGTAAGCTTTTGTAAACCAAAATTTATTAAATTGTTCGAGTAATTTAATTTGCCATTCAAGCGTTAAATTTTTTAATAATTTATTGGTAATTCCGTCAGGGCCAGGAGCAGTTTTGTTTTATAAATTTTTGATAGAAGATCTTAGTTCCAAAAGAGAAAAAAGGGAGATTTAGATAGTCTGTTTTATTTTTATAATATAGTTTGTGAAATATATTTGAAATATTTAAATTTTTTAATTGTTTTATTATTTGGTTTGAAGTGTAAATGTATAAAATGTTGAGCTAAGTCTTCTGTGGTTTCTTGTATTGTCTTATTGTTTTTTTAGGAATATCTATGTATTGGATTATTTGGTGTTATATCATTATATAATTTTTTATATATTTTCCACAGATTTGTGGTTGTAGTTTGAGGAGACAAATTTTCTGTAAATTTCTTCCAATTTAGTTTTGTAATTTTTTTATTTTTTTTAGATATGGCTTTGTTAAATCTTTGAAAATTTTGGACATCTCTAAATGTTTTTTTTCCTATTCATATTTCTCACAGCCTTTCTACGTATTGCTATGAATTTATTTGTTAATATGGTTTGTATATTTTTTTTGGTATTTTCATTATAATTGTTTCTGTGTTGTCATTTATTTTATTTTTTAGTATTTCTATATTTTAGATATAATCAATTTATTTTTGTGATATATTTTCATTATTGATGTCATTCTTAAATTTTTTCCAATTTATAGTTTTTAAGCTTGGTTTGGTTAAATTTTTATTTTTAAAATAGATGGAGATGGGATAATGATCGCTCTCATAGTTATCTGAGGATATGGACCATGTTAATCCTTTAAGAATTTTATTGGAACATATTTACAGAACAATAATCGATTTTGTATTGAATCTATTTAAACATGTTGAAACATTTTCATTTAATATGATTAAATTATTATTTTCTATTAATTTTACCAAATGAATACTTTTATTTTCATTTTTGTGCGAAAACCACATTTTATTATGTATGTTAAAGTCTCCCACTATTAATATTTCTCCTTTTAAATTTTCTAAGATTTTTTAATATTCGTTATATTTAATATATATTCTAGGATTATATATATTTATAATATTTGTAATTATATTATTAATATTTACCTGTACTATTAGAATTTCTAATTTTTTATGTATTAAATCAATATTAATCCTTCTTTGAGGAATGCTTTTATCAATAACAGTGGCAACTCCCTCGAATTTTCATTATTCTTTTGCACATAAGATATATAATTAATCAGTCTAAGAACCTTATCTGTTAAAGTCTCTTGTAGACATAATGCTTTTATATTTTTTGTTCTTGTTAAATGTTTGATGAAATGAAATTTATTTATAATACCTCTGCAGTTCCAATGAATTAATCTTGACCTATTCCCCATGACTCGTTATATAGAAAAGATAAGAGAATATCCTTTATAAGTGTCAATTCCGGTCCATTAGGTAGTAAGCAATCTAGCAATTTTATCAGCAAGTTTATTACATGACTCTTAGAGTTACATGACTCTAACGTTGACTTGTTTTTCGTTTTCCATCATATTAAATTCATTTTCATCAGGTTTGTGTTTAATATCTAACGAGTTCTTGTTTGAGTTGTTTGCTCTGTTTTTTTTTTCACTATTCCAGCGTAATTAATTGTTTTATTATGATCCGAGTCTTGGTAATGAAGTACAGGTATATCCGTTGATGTCGATGGTAAAGCGAGATAGTCCTCTTCCAGTTTCGATGAAAGTTTTGGAAAGGAGCTCTCTCCCTGGTCCGCATAAATGTGTGTTTGAATCCTTGAAGCATTTAAGCTTTCCGTTTTTCGATCTTCAAAGTTTGATATGCGATATTGTTGGGTGGATTGTTTTTTTTAATTCAAAGTAGGTTTAGGCTTTAGCAAAATCTTGTAGCCAATTTATTTCTTCTTCTTTTTGAATAAAACAAGCTTTACATGCAATAATTCTTATTATGCACACAGCCCATGTGGCTGGGTGAGGACCAGCACAGTTGGGGCATCGAAGAATTTTTGAATTACATTGGCGATTGTGATGATTTTGGCCAAAACGTTTGCATACTTGTTTGCCAGTACATGTCGAAATTCCGTGGCCAGATTTATAACACCAGTAACATAAATTTGGAGGAAAGGTAAAACTCTTTACCGAGTGCCTGTTAAATCCAATATGTACCTAATTCGGCAGCTTCTCACACTCAAACTCAAGAACCATCTTGTTGTGGGCGAGCAAGGGGTCTCCATTTTTTGTCAGTTTTTAAATCAAAGTTTAGCATTCGATGTAGACTCAGTACTTTTTGATCAGATAATAGTTCTAATAATTCATCACCACATATATCAGGAGTTATTCCGATAACTGTTCCAAGTATTGTTTTGACAAATTTAGGGTATTCTACTTTTACAGGGGTTTTTAGAATTTCTTTAAGATCATATATTTTTATCATGTTGTAGAGAATTTCTAGGAAATACTAAAAGTCGTCAAAATGAGATGAATTTGCCACTGATATGTTCTCCTACGAGGGGATTAGTACACAAGCTCGCCAACCAGTGTATGCTTAGTTGCCATTTACAGACCATAATATTAGAAACTTTTGAATATTATTGCTTCATTTTCATTGAATGCTTATGGAGATCTAGCAGTTAATAGTATTTACACTACGATATCTTGAAAAAATGTTAACGATATCGATCAAACGTGTTCTCTAACATTGAAACCGTCGGAATTAGTAAATATGAAATCACAGTATGGTTGCCACACTAAAACTTCCCGGGTGATCTGTTTGCAAATAATAGCATATCAATGTTTTCTGTCTTCAGTAATGTTATTCTCAATCGATTAGATAACGCAGTATAACATTGCAAATATATGTTGAACTAAGTTGAGAGGTCAATTAAAGCTTGAGAGTTTTATAAGTTAGTAATGCACAAGCCGATGTGACGACAGAGCCACAGACAAGCTTTGTCAGATTAGTGCAAAAAGCTCTTAAAACTACTGCATGCATTATATTTGATTCCTTTGAATAACACAATACACAGTTTCATGCAACAAGCATCTAAAATCTTTTAGTACTCTGTAATCTCTTTGATCTCATTCAAAATATTGCGGATTTATTATGTCGTGAAATATCATCATCTCACTCTGTTACGTGTTGGTAAAGTAGAAGTATCATTTGCTATCAGAGCCAGATCTGGGGGTGGGGTATGCGAATTTCAGAATTGGTATATTGAGAAATGCATCTCTTTGAATGCTTTTAAGAGTAATGAAGGCCAAAATCTATTACACTTTTACATATTTCACGCATATTTTAACATTTTAAAAATTACAAACCGACTAAAACTAATGGTAGACGTTTGCACTGCAATGGAAGTCCAGCCTTTTTACCACCCTCCTTTTAACGCTTTTCTGGCTCGATTGCATATCTTGCCCCTTTCCCTAAGTTTTTCTAGACCGGACCTCTATGCTGTTAACTTTGTAAAATCACCATTAGTTTTAGTCGATTTGTTATTTTTAAAATTTTAAAAAATATGTGAAATGCAAAGGTTTAATGATTTTGGCCTCCATTACCCTTAATAGCATTCAAAAAGGTGCATTTCTCAATATATATATATATATCTGGCATTAACTTGGGAAATCATCATGTAATAATTTTCCATTATCTTTGCAAAATCCCTAAATGCACTGATTACGATTTTATTAAAAAAGAAAGATTTAATCAATGAAGGTGATTTCTATGTATGTGAATGAATGCATTCAAAATACAGATTTATTTGTCGTTAGTCTCGAATATTGAGTTTCGACTGCTTTAACAGATGTGAGCACCGTATTCGTTTGGATTTAAGTTGTTTTTTTTTACATTAACTTTGCATTAATTTAATTAAGTTTACGTTTTATGCTATTTTACATGGTAAAATAAAATAGACGAAACCATGTCGCCTTTGGAAAATATGAGAATTTCTTTTTGAAACAGAATGAAATTTTTCGTTTCCATACTTTTGCACCCTTAAAAAGTTTTAATTCAAACTAGTGAATGGCTGGGAAAATGCAAAGAGTGCTATTTTATTTGTACTTATACAACATAAAATGCATTTGTCTTTTAATCATTAAAGCTAAAATGGCTGCTTCTCTCACACCCCTCTAAGGAAACGGGACATATTTTTGCTGTTAGTAGAATATCTTTTCCCACTCTGCCACCGAAATTTCAAATTTCTACCATAAATAGATCGCTTGATATCTTAGTTATCATATTCGCCCTTACCACATTTAGTGGCCTCAAACGTTGTAAGTTAAAACTAATAAAGGATTTGAAAATGCGAATTATATTATTCCATTGGTACCAATCGAACTGGAAATCAATTTCTCAAATCTCTTAAAACAGAAATGTTGTAGGGGGTTAAGAGGGCCAATTAATTGGGGTTAAGAGGGTTAAGAGCCTTGGGTTAAGAGGCCAATTAATTGTTGTCTATGCAAACCTCATAAACATTCCATTCCATCACCTAAATGTCGAATTTCTAGAATAAACATATAGTTTATGTTATTCGTCTAATGTTTTGCAGCTTTTGACTTTTTCCTCCTTTAAATGTTACAATTATAATTTTTGGGAGACTGGAGAGTGCGAATTGTAATATTTCATTAATACCTATGGAAATGAAATATAATTTTTAATTTAACTCTAAAAACAAACAATTATCTCTGAAAGCAAAAAAAAGTTGTATTCCTCCTTCTGAGTAAGGGACAAACGCTTTGCTGCCAATGCAAACCTCATGACCTTCATCCTCAACAAAAAAGAAAATCAAATTTCTGCCGTAAATGCATCGTTGTAGCTTTTGAGAGATTCTAAAAGTACAAATTTTAATATTTAGTCACTATCTTTCCAACACAAGAATAATTTTTAATTTATCTCTCAAAATAAAGAAAGTATGTCTGCAGACGGACAGACCGACAACAAAATTGAGAATATTTTTTTATGAAAGCGAGGAAAAAACTTAGAAATTTTTCCACTAAACCTCCAGTTTTCCCCTTTCTGCCAGAAGTAAATATCGTTCTGTGGTTTAGGTCTGTTTCTTAGCTATCGAATTTAAAACGTTATAGACTATTCCTCAAAACTAAAATCTCCCTCTATCCTTAATGTGGTTAACAAAGGTTAGAATTTAGAAATTTAACTGTTTCTCTGCTGAACATTTCCTTGTTTTACTTTATCGAAAATAAGCATTTTTTTGTTTTTTTCGAGTTTAAGAGTCAAAATGTGTAAAATCTGTAAAACGTTTAAGTTATTGGGAAAAAAATTACTAAAAAATTGATTTTTAGATCTTAACTTTATAAAAAGCAATCGAGTTTAAAAGCTGATAATTTCTTGATTTACCTAGTAGAACTCTGCCTAAATGCCACAAATATCAATTTAATGTTCAGCTCAGAAATTAAAAAATTCCATTAACCGCGTTACACCTAACTGAAAATAAGGCATATCGCCTCTATCGAAAATGGGAATCTCGTTTTCAAAGAGAATGAAATTTTTCGTTTACCTATTTTTTCACTCTTTAAATGTCTTAATTCGAGAAAATGGATGATGGGGCAGAAATGCAAACAATAGTATTTTATTTGTACTTATACAACATAAAAAGTATTTGCTTAATATTTCCTAAAATGAAAAATTTGCATTTCTCACACTACTCTGAGAAAAGGGGACAGATTGTCCAGTGCAATATCCTTTGACACTCTACCGCAGAAATTTGAAATTTCTAACGTAAATAAGTCACTTGTACTGTACCTTAAAAATTTCACCTTTTCCATATTTAGTGCTCTCTTAGATATAAATTAAAACCAGTTAAGTATTTGATAAATGCGAATTATATTTTATTAGTACCAATACAACTAAAAAATAATTTCCCCATTTTCTCTTAAAACGAAAAGGTTGCGTTCCCCCTACCTGGTGTAAGGAGTCAACTTATTGTTGCAAACCTCATGAACTTCACATTTTACACTCTAAATTATTTTTCCCATAAAAACACCTCTTACAATATTCGTTTATCGGTTTCAATTTCTAAATTTTAACGCGTAAATATGGCTTTTGAGATTTTTGGAAAGTTTGAATTGTAATATTTCACTATTAGCTATATAACCCTAAGAGAAGTTTTAATTTATGTCTAAAAACTAATAAATATCTCTTAAAATAAAACAATTGCGCTTTCCCACCTGCCATGGGAGTAGGGGCTCAACTCATTGTTACCACCACCAAAATTTCAAAATTTCTAGCATAAATATGTCTTTGCTATATTCGTTTAAAACTTAGCAATTTTAAAAATTTTGCACCTTCAGAGTGTGCAATTTCAGCGTTTGAGAGATTCGAAAGTGTGGATTGCACTATTTAATCAATACCTATCCAACACAAAATGATATTTTTTTTTTGTATAAAAGTAAAAATGTTCTATGTTTACAGATGGAGAGATATATGACAAAATGAAAATATTATCTCTTTTTTCTTTCCTTTGGAAACGAAAAAAATTATATATAATTGAAAACACAATTTATTAATAAACTGCCCCATACACGAACCTACCCTCCTTCTGCACAATAATGCTGTCAGTGTCAGATAGTCGATGCGAGGAAGATAGGGTACTCCATATAAGTGACTACAGAAAATCTGGGATTTCTGCATGCCACCTCTCACTTGTGTACCAGGACTACATCAAAACCGTCAAAACCTCAGCTGCTGGGAAAAATGTGGCCTAACCAGGTCATTAATCTGCAAGATGAGTGCCACCTCTCCGCAACATAACGTCGGAGAGGAGGGCCACAGTGCAGGCGATGATGTAGGCATTCAATGACAGGGCAGTACAAAGATTTGTACAAAGACCATTCGACGCCCACATTAAGTATCCTTGTAAAATGGCTGCTATGAGGTTACAGTGAGCGAAGGAACAACGCCAATGGATCACCGAAGAATGGAAATGATCAGCTTGGTCCAATGAATCAAGGTTCCAACTACAACATACTGATGGGAGGTGACACGCTATTGGGGGTCCATGGCCTGTGTCATAGACCACACAACGCCATGGACCCCGAACTGTCAAGTCACCTTGTTACAGGCTGGAGGAGGTGGTGAACGTTCTGGGACGTTAAACTATTGAGACCATCACCCACAAGGCTATGTTGACGCACTCGCCGACCACCTACACCCGTTCGTGGCTATCTAGTTCCCACGGTAAAAAGCCTTCTTTCAACAATACATCACTCGAAGTATCATTGCTCCCGTTTGGTGCAAACTGGTTAGAGAAGCATTCAACTGAGTTCAGAACCCTCGAATGGCCCTCTCACTCTCGGGATTTGAACCATATTGAGCATATATGGACGAAGTGGAGCAATGCATTCGAGCCCAATCCCGCCACTGGGTTCTCCCGGCACTTTATGGATGACAGTCCTGGAATCATGGACCGCAATACCACATGAACGTTTCAAACATCTAGTAGAGCCCATGCCACGATGTTTTGGTGCTGTTATGAGTGCCAAAGTGAATCCACACGTTATTAGGACTGTGAATGTGTATTATAAACTGTCCTTTCAATGTATATGATGATGCGAAAGATAATTCGGCACTATTTGCGTTTGCAGGGATATTTGTTTTTTAGTATATAACTTATGCAGGTTCTGAAATTAGAAACATTATTTTGTATGAATGAATTATATCTTTGTAAAAACATGATTCTTCCATAAAACATCTTTTTAGCAAAGACACACTGTACAGTTAATCGTTTAATTAAATTTGAACTCTATTTACACTTTGATATTCTTATAATTCTATATAAACAAAAGGAAACGACATGGAATTATTTAAATATTAGAATTCACTTATGCATAATGCTGATAACAGTCTTCGTGTTTTGCGCAAATTATTCATATCCACGCAGAGCTATTCTATATATCTCTTGTTTCTTTTGTTCAATAGTTGAGACCCGGGAAGCGATTTTTTTTCTCAGTGAACACTTTTTCTAAACTACTACAGCGGCTACTACATACAGACGGCGCCATCAACTCGCCTTTCTGGCGGTGGGAATGAAGACCATAGCAGACACACCTGAACTAATTGCCTCGGAAAAGTATTTTCACATAAGCTGATGGGATCTCCCATCCCTCCAACACATACACAAATAGCGGTATAGGAAGTGAAGGCAGTGGCGTCACGTCTCAAGATGGACACAGTGTTTGATGACATCCAAGGTAATCCGATGGACAGAGATCGACGGTTCCCATGGATAGAAGGATGACAGTTACATTATTTTGGTCCAAGATGTTACAAAACAGAAATCGATCGGTTTCTCCCCCCCCCCTTCTCTCTTCATATTAAGAATTTCGTGTCCAATGAACCTCCTGATACTCATTTCTTTGTTTCAAAAAGACTTGAACGTAAGAAGGCACGAGAGTCGGTCAGTCAACGTGTAAACTAGAGGCAGGCAACGAGAGAATGCCAACGAAGAGTCCATCCCCAGGAGAGAAGTCTGCAAGCGAGTTTTGATGTGGAGCTTGCGCAGGATTCTTTGCTGAAAGAACAGAGGCGGCAGTGCTGAGTTATATACAGTGATGATATGTGATGAGTTATATAAGTGATGATATGTGATGAGTTATATACAGTGATGATATGTGATGAGTTATATACAGTGATGATATGTGATGAGTTATATACCGTTACACAGCCGCAAGAACCTATTTGTATGAGTTGAATCCTACAGCCTAGTTAATCAGCTATGTCACAGGATGCCCATCTGAAATGTGAATTCAGTGTAGTGGTTATCAGAAGATATTTTCCCATGATCGCATTACTGGTCAAGATAAATTCGTTGTGGCCTCAGTTTGAAAACTTATGCTAAGCATTCAGATACCAGACAAAAAATAGAAAAAGTTGCATGTTTCTGTATCTCAATAGAAAATCACATTCAGAACTCAATAACTTGGTCAATACGATTTTTAATAAAAAAATATATATAAAGATAAATTACAGCTCTGAATCAAATGTCTCTAAATCTCGATTGTAAACAATATTTGTTCAGTATTCAAAGAGTTATGAAGGTTGGAATATTTAACAGGCTACAAAATATTTACCTCAAAATTTAACGGTAACATTAAAACAAAACCCTCCAATAGAGTACCGGGTGCATTGTAACCGGTACTGCACTAGAGTGTAGATGAAAACAGATTAAGAGATCAGTGATCATAATTCTGTGGTCAGTTTTAGGTAATAAAATGAAATAAAAAAAAATCCCTCAAGTAGTCGTTTGCCACAGAGGTCTGAAAAGAGCATGTCAGTTTATACGCCATAGTAGGTCTGTGAATTTGGTGGGACCTCAGCAGGAATATACCACAAATATCTATGCTTTTACCCGGGGCTCAAACCCAGGTGCCTTTAGTCAGTTGCCAAACGAGATCACCATTCGGCCACAGTTCTAGCCTGCTAAATATTCCAGAGATCATAACTCTTTGAATACTTCAAAATATTGTTTGAAATCGGTATTTAGATAGATTTGATTGAGTTTTTTAATTTATCATTAGACATATTTTTCATTAAAATCGTAATAAAGAAATTATTGAGCTCTGAATGTGATTTTTTATTCAGATAACATGGAACTGTTTCCATTTTTCTGACCAATACATGTATGCGCAGACTTGTAAAGATAAATTTATATATATTTTTTATGAAAACATAAAAGCTTTCAATCATTATCAAAAGCGCCAGACTCGTGATGTCGGTGGGCGAAAATATAGCCCTCCATCATCCCAAAATGATTGTGTTCGATCGCCATACTTTATACGGTTTAGTTCAAGCGAAGGTTTTATAATAAAATATCGAAATGCAAAATATACTGATGAACATGTTTAAAAATGTATTTCGTGGAGATTTGCATGAAAAATAAAAATTATCATCAATGCATTTTTATTACAATTATTGAAATTTTCTGCTGCCGTACCTAAATTGTCTGGTGACCGAACTTGAGAACGACTATCTAGTGACCAGCCTTCTACCTGTTTGATGTAAGCTGCGACTTTCACTCTATTAATGTGCTACACGTTCCCGTCACCCTTTTGAGTTGGTGATCAATTTTGCCACGCATGCTTCACAATATCAAATTACTCCTGATAGCCGGATACGACCGAATGAAAGAGTGACTTGTGTATAGTGTAAATAAATGTGAGTTTTGTTAAGAATATATATATATTGGAGTAATAGACAATCACAGGTATGCACCTGTTTGTGATAATCATCGAATAAATATAGCGAAAAAATTGTCATTAGCCTGGTACGATCCGTTAAATAAATACTATACTTCTTGAAGTTTGCTGGTCGTATGCACTAAGCTGAGAAAAGCCTTCTAGAGTAGTCTTCAGTTACAGTCAGATACATTTCTAATGGCTAATTCCATGGTATAATGCAAAGCCACCAACAGAGGATGATTGCTGGGCTGCGGTAGCTCAGTGATCAAAGCACCTGACAAATTATCAAGAGGTCGTGAGTTCAGAACCCACCCAATTATGAAAACTTTTCCTATATATTTATTTAAAATACATATATAACTGTCAATTTATTCTCTCAAAAAGAAAAGAGACTGACGCCATGCGACATGAAAACCATACGAACGATCAGGAATACATGTATTTGGAAGATATTTTTACTAATAATAAACATTTCATTTCGTTATCAAGCAATACAATTATCAGATGTTATATAATCATCATAAGAAACTTCTATAAATATCATAAAAATATTGTGTATACGATTAATTTGAAAATACTCAGTGGGTGGAAATATACCTTAAAGCCAACATGTATTCTACAAGCCAATTTTTCGATTGTTTATTTTATCTCTAAGTGACATTTTTTTTTACAAAATGAGCTAAATGGCCAGGTCACGAAGACCCTCACTGGATAGCTGTAAGGAGCCCTCCCATCAAGAGTATCCAGAGTGTTCTTTAAAGTTCATAGAGTGTAACTCTCCCGCACACGGGACCATTGCTTTACATCCCATCCAACGAACGGCGGCCTTTCTAAGCCCATCGGTATCGCCTACTGACTGAGTTTTTGTGAAGATAAATCTCAATTCTGTCCCACGTACGACTCGAACCTGGCGCGTTATCAACTAAGCTACCCCCCTTCCTCTACTAAACCACTTACTGATAGCATCATTGCAATGCGTTTCTTATTGCAGAGTATTGAATTTATCAACTCATGGGGTAATATAAATTGAAGAAATTTATCGACTTTTCTTTTCAGCTGTCAAGGAAGGTATCACTCTTAGTTTAAGGTCATTATCAATTTTAGAAGTTAAATTGTCTTGAGTTGGGTACGATATGAACCAACGACAACCATATTAAGAGTGATACCTTCTTAGTCAGGTGTAATGTATTTTGCTAATTGTAGCGCTGGTTACACTCTCTTGTTAGAAAAGTCCTGAAAATATCGTACCGTTAAGTTGTTGCATGTGTCAAGGTCTTCTGTAGATGTACACACTTTGGAAGGTTAGAAAGAGACATGGCAGTGTAACACTTAGAGGAGATGAGAAAAAGTTTCAATTGGTTAAAAGGACTCCAGTTAATTGCTATGGCCTGGTGTATAGCTACCGATTTCGTAATGATTCGATTGATTATGCCATTAGGTCAAGTGCTGGTGTTAAAGTACGTAAGTTTGGTTTCCAATTTATTCTTTCACGCACGATTCGTGAACCAACGTCAATCTTGAAAAACTCGGGAACAATCACTAAGCTCCTGAAGCTTATTTAATGAAATGAATGGCAGATAAATTTTAATTTACATGACTAAAAGAGTAAACATTCTGTGACATTGTTTCATGCGTGATATATAATTATTTTAACGTTTTTCTATAATTTCAATGAGGATTTATTAAAGTGTATAA
Source organism: Ryuthela nishihirai (assembly GCA_038380435.1). Classification (NCBI taxonomy): domain Eukaryota; kingdom Metazoa; phylum Arthropoda; class Arachnida; order Araneae; family Heptathelidae; genus Ryuthela; species Ryuthela nishihirai. The sequence continues at coordinate 61,607,059 of JAWZYU010000016.1, read as the reverse complement.
AGTTTATAGATTTACTTGTTTGACTGTTGACTCTGGATCTCAACAAAGAGTTAACTAGAAGAATACATACGATCTCCAGCGAATATCGGCTGCTCGCCTTTTCAAAGCGAATGATTTTTTTTTCGATTTGAAAAAATGAAAACTAAGGTAATGTGTTTGCCTTGTGTCGACATGGATCATTGTTGCTTTTAGAGAAAAATTAATAATTATCTTTGTGTTAGATAGATATTAATGAAATATTACTATTCACACTTTCCGATTCTTCTAAGAACTTGTAATTGCACCATCTAAAGGTAATTTAAAATTTTAACGAATATTTCAAACGACGTATTTTTTACCGCCTGGGTTAGTAAGGAAACGCAATTATTTTGTTTCAAAAGATAGTTGTTTGTTTTTAGAGACAGATTGAAAAAAAATATGGATTGGATAGGTATTGATGAAATACTGCGATTCGAACTTTCGGAATATTCTAAAATATATAATTATATCCTATAACGGCAGAAAATTTTGAAAATTTCAAGATTTTAAACAAATATTACAAACGATGTATTTATGCTAAAAAGTTGAAATCTTGATGTTGAAATATGACGGTCCCGAAGATCGCATTGAAAACAATGAGTTGAACCCTTAGACCCAGAGAGGGAACGTAATAGGTTTTTTGTTTTAAGAGATTGTTGTTTCTTTTAAGAGATCAACTAAAACATTCTTTTTGAATTCGATACTATTGATGAAATATTACTATTGGTACTTTCCGAAAATCACGAAAATAATAATTGGACCCTATAATGGTGGAAAAAATTGCAAATCCTGAAATTTTAAACGAATATTGCACACGATACATTGATACCAGAAATTAATAATTTTGGTGGTAGAATGTGAAGGCCATTGTCATTTGCAACTCATTTCTTCAATTTAAGATTAAAAATATATTGTTTTTGAATTATTGCTTAACTAATGAATATTTTTTTTCATTGAATTTGATTGGCTTAATCAGTGGAATATGAGACATATTGATCTTTTACATTTGGTATAGACACTGAGCTATGCCAAAATATATTTCAACACTTTTGTACAAGCAGTTAATGAAATAATAATAACCTGTAACATGTAATGGCAATTAACTTACTTCATTTAGAATTGTATACTGATAAAATACTATAATTCGCATTTTTAACTCCTTAGTAGTTTTAATTTATATGGCTACATGTTACTAAGTATGGAAACGACGAAACTTTTAACGAATATGGAAATGATATTTTTATAGCAGAAATTTTAAATTTCGGTGGTGGGGTCTAAATAGATATTCCACTGACAGCAACAATCTGCTACCCTTTCTCAGAGGAGTGTTAGAAAAGCAACTTTTTAAATTAAGAAATAAAATACAGGCATCTTTATTGTGTTGTACAATTAGTAATAAAATGCTACTATTTGCATTCCCCCCCCCCATCATCCTCGAATTGTAACGTTTAAGGAGCAAAAAAATATGCAAACGAAAAACTTCATTCTCTTTGAAAGCGAGATTCCCATATACGCCATAGGCGATATGCGTTCTTCTAGTTGCTTTAGCACAATATGCTTTTAGCACAATATTAACGTGCAAATTCAAACAACTTGATGATTGAATAAAAAATGCGAAAATGATATTTTATTAATAAACACAAATACAAATTTTTATTTAACTCGTAAAACAAAACGGTCTTATGGGGCCAAGAGAAAGTTGTTATTTTTAGTAAAAACCTCCTTACCCTTACGTTTCAACATCCTAATATTTCAAACTTTGTATTATAAATAGATAACTTGAAATCTTCGTTTAAAGATTTGGAATATTTAAACTTTTCCTACCTTTAGAGAGCTTTATTAAAGCTATTGGAAGATTTGAAAAAATGCGAATTTAATATTTCATTAATACCTATCAAACAGAAGACAAGTTTTTAATTAATGTCTAAAAATTTTATTATTATTATTTATTTCAAAACATAATCAAGAAAATTTAAAAAATACTTATTTAAACTCTTTTAAACAAAATTTATTGATTTAATAATAATAACAACAACGACAACAACTGATAAATTGCAATAAGATTTCTTTAATGACAGTTCTAGCAGATATAGAATTCCTGGAATATTACACACCTGTGTTTATTACAAACAAAAACACTTTACATACAAAAAGAAACGTTTCTTACTTTGAAATTTCGACGTATTTAGATTATAAATAATTTCTACAGAAATTGATTGGACACTACACACGACAGGATTTGCAAAGAAATCGAATAGGACCAGACATATTAAAAGTAAACTTAAGATACTATTTTTGAAAAATAAGCCTTTAAAACTTATTACTTTGAACAATATCAAGATATATAGAACATTATATCTAATTGAAAATGTAGACTTGCCAGTCTGTCAACTGATTCAACTCTAAGGTGTGCCTGGAGGGGATATTAAAAACGGAAACTTATAGGCATATGCTATTTTCCTTGGATAACGTCCCTAAGACAGAACAAGAAAAAATAGCTTTCTTCTCTCCTAAAAAATTCCTGAATTAAAGTTGCTCGAAGTGAACTAATTAAACAAGATATTCTCTCAAGTCTGTTGCACAAAGCTATACAAAGAAACCAAAATGAGCATTTTGTACTAGTGGACCCAGGCTCGGGTGTAAAAATTCTATGGAAGATCCTCCATTAGCTCCATGACAAGGATGCGACAACCAACATGTGTGTTTTTTTAAGTCAGTTTAGTTTGCTTGGTCTTCACGTATGGCTAATTGAGAGCACTTACATACTACGGATATATTATTCGAATGACCATGTACTCCAAACACCTTTAAATGATTTTGTGCTTTTGATGACAAACAAAATTAAAAAATATATTTGGAGCAGTTTTAAACTATAGGTACAGTGCAGCATGAAAACACATGAAGACAATACACTACTAATAAAATCTTATACACTTTATACACAACTTGGAAATCTCATAAGACGCAAGTATACGTTTGTCTTGTTTGGCTACTCGTTTAATAAACAATTAATTCAATGTTTTCCTTGCTTGAAAATCATCATACAGTTTTTTAGAGTACTCTAATGATTTGTCTTTCTTGTTCTTGTGCATTGTCTCCAAATGGTGTTGTTCCCATGGTTTCATTTGAAAATACAATCATACATATCAGACACATTAGCTTTGTAAAGTACTCTGGGAAAGGAATAAAGCCATAGGCCAAATATTCAACGCAATATTGTCGGCATTTTTTCCCCGAAGTCCCATCTAAAATGATGATTCTAAGGGTGGCCGATAACGTAAATTCTTTGACTCCTACCTAGAAATCACATTACTCATTTAGCCCATTAATTAAAACAGTTTGTGCATCACTACACTTAAACCTTATTTAAACACTACGGGTGCTTATGGAAAGGGAAAATAAGAGTAAGATTTAATTAAACATTAAAATCTTACCTCAAAGGGAAAAGTAAAACAGAAAGAAAAAAAAAAAGGATGAATGCGTGTTAGCGAACAAATTTATGACGTCCAGTGACTCTAATGTTGCATTCAGTGTTGCCAACGCTTTCTGATTAAGTCTCTAAATAGGGTCTGAAAAGTTGCCAAAATATCACAAAAATTTACCCTTACATTTCAGTTTTAGTAGGAAGACTGGTAGATAATAAATAGTAAGCAAGCCATTGTAGTTTTAAAAATTTATGATGTTGAAATTCAAACAAACAGTGAAATGTGAGGATTGTGATAACGTAATCGTATGCTGGTTGTTAATTTGGTATCACCCCCTCAAAAACTTCTGTGGCCCCCTGATCTCTCATTTTTTCCACGTTACTCCTAGAAATGTGACATGGGCCACAAGTTTGGGCTACCATATGACCCCAGGTTGAGAACCACTGGCTTATAGTAACTGCCCACCAGATATCCAGGATAACTTAGCTCAACTACAGTTGATCGATGCTGTTGCCTAATCTGAGACTCAACAATCCCTGAGGATGTTAAACGGTGAATCCTTGAAGTCAACTGTGGTGCACGCCATGAAATATGAGTGCTCCAGGCTTCCCTCCTGAACAAACAAATGCACAGTGAGATTTGTGTATGCAGAAGAAATTGTGGAAAAGAATAGTGAAATGCAAGAATTAGCCAAAGCCACATTATCTGTTATAAAAGAGGTTAAAAATTCCTCCTCAAGGACTTCCACAGACCTTCAGTGTTGGAATTATGGCAAAAACTTATTCGTGCCAACTGTAATAAGAAACAAATGAGAAGTTCAAGCACGTTTAACAGACAGCAAAACCAGTGTAAGCAACGTTACGGGCAAAGGCTGGCTGCTGATTGCTTGGCCCCATGGGAAGTCACCCTCGTTTCAGCACTGCATGGTGGAGCTGATGTAACCTTGCCGTATGATAGTTGACACTTGGGAAAATGTGACCATATCCAGACCTGACATAGCAAAAACGATAACATTTCATATATACTGTACATGGTGGACAGACACAGAGATCCCAGCACAAAGTAAATTTGTAGCCAGGACAAAATGAAGTTTTACCTCAACCTAACTGGTATGCTATACAATCCCATATAACCCTGCAGTCATTTGAGATCGTGCTTAAGTCCACGGAAGGATAGAACTCGACGTCAGAGTTAGTAATTGCCTTATACGACATCTTGTTTACATTGCTGACATCTATGATAAATGCATATTAGACCTTGACTTCCTAAATAAACATGGATTCAGTATTAGACCCAGTGACAGCCTACTCATCTGTAAGACAAATCAGATCCATCTGCTTAGCCGAACATCTGACCCTTTATTAAGTGTGACCACAGTATTAGTGATGGAAGACACACAGACCAGAGCACAAAATGAAGTTGTAGTACGTGGACATTGGGCAGAGACTTCTGGAGACTTTCGATTAGCAGTCACCGATGCCCCTGGAAAAGGAGATTTGACTCATGGTAACCTGGTTGAAGGACTTTAGTCAAAGTAGATCAATAACAGATTCTTGTTAGAATCATGAACTGCAATAAGACCAATGGATTATTGAAAGAAGTGAAGAATTAGCAATGTATGAACCTGTTACGTTGGTAACTCATGCGTATACAATACAAGTTACTGAACCAAACAACATCACTCAGACATCCCCTTTCATCTAGCTGATTTGTGGAGAGAAACAAGGACATTATTAACTGAAGATCAAGGAACTAAGACCGAGGACCTATTTACAGAGTTTTCTGACATTTTTTCTTCTATATCAATGATTATGGCGTACTAATCTGATAGAACATAAGATCAATACTAACGATTCGTCTCCCATCCATCTACTAGCAAGAAGGCTTCCATTAGCAAAACGGAAGGAGACAGAACAACTTATAAGGGACATGGAAGTTGAAGACATTATAGAACCATCATAGAGTTCCTGGCCATCACCAGTGGTTCTTGTCAAGAAAAAGGATGAGTCCAGCAGATTTTGTGTGGACTACTGTAGATTAAGTGATTTAACAAAGAAGGACTGCTTTCCCTTGCCCAGGATGGATGATACATTTGATACTGTCTTTGTATCAGAGTGATTCTCGACTTCGGATTAAACGAGCGCTATTGGCAAGTTCGTATACATCCTGAAGATCGTAAGGAAACAGCTTTCACTTAGGAAATTGACTTTGGCAGTTTAGCGTCATGCCATTTGGACTTCGCAACGCACCTGCAACAACTAATGGAATCAAGGCTCAAAGATTTGTGTTTGGAGGTCTGCTCGGTGTACTTGGACAACATCATCGTTCTTGAAAAGACTTTTGAGAAACATTTGAGAAATCTTCATCAAGTGTTTGAGAAGTTTAGGGCAGCGAAACTAAAATTGGGACCGACTGAGTGTAAACTATTCCAACAAAAAGTCCATTACCTTGGTCATGCCATCGTGACCTCATGGATTAAGATTGATCTTAGTAAGATAGAAGCTGTAAGAGGCTGGCCTCCACCGCAACCTGTTCATCAGCTTCGTAGTTTTATCGGACTTTGCACCTACTACAGAAGATTTGTTAAGGATTTTTCCAACATCGCAAGGTCATTACAGCGTCTGACAGAGAAAGGCCAACGCCAGTGGAACATTCGTGTTCGATTGACGGATAAAGAAGATGACTATAGAGAAGGTGATGCAGAGTTAAAATATGGTACTAAAGATGTAATACCTATAAGACAGTTAACATCGACACAAGAAAGCATCGACACAAGAAAACAGCAACACAAGAAAACAGCAACCCTAACATCTGGAGCCAAATAGAGATTAGAAAGACCCAACTAGACGATGGAGATATATGGCCAATAATAGATCTGATTAAAATTCTGATATAATACCAAGTTGGGAGCAAATCTCAAGGTATAGCACAACTACCAAAAGTTAGTGAGCTCAGTGGTACTCCTTAGAAGTGAAAGATGGTGTATTATACAGAGGATGGGAGAATCCCACTGTACGACTAATCCGTGGCAAATAATCCTTCCTCGCTCCCGAGTAGACCTAGTGATGAAAGATGTGCACGATAGTGCCATTGTAGGTGTTAATAAGACATTAGCAAAAGCCAGGGTACGATTTTATTGATTAAAAAGAATAGCAGATGTTGAAAGATGGTGAGGCAGCAAAGAAAGGCCCTAAGACTAGCAGTCCGGGCAAGCTGCAAACGTATAACGTTGGTCCCCCTTTTTAAAGAATAGCCATTGATTTAATGGGAACATTATCTACGACTGATGATGGAAATTGCTATTTATTAGTATTAATGAATTATTTCACGAAGTGGTCTGAAGTCTATCCCATACAAGACCAAGAGGCAACAACAGTTGCAGAGATAATAGTAAATAATTTGATTAGTAGGTATGGAATAGCTTTGTAACTCACTCTGACCAAGGACGGAATTTTGAATCCAATGTGTTTAAACGCATCTGTCAACTATTAGGCATTCAGAAAACCAGAACAACTCCCCTACATCCTCAGTCGGATGGTATGGTTGACAGATTCAATAAGACAATTGCACAACATCTAGCATTGTTTGTCGACGACCATCGAGGTGACTGGGATCGCCATATACCACTCTTTTTGTTGGCATGCAGAACAGCAGTGCACGAAACAACAGAACAGAAACTTCGATGATGCTCTTTGGAAGAGAGTTACGTCTTCGGTGTGACTTTTTATATGGTTGCCCCAAAGCAATGCCTGTATTCACTCCACAATACGTATGAGAATTACAACAACGAATAAAAGAAATCCACCACTCCGTCAGACATAACATCAAGTTGGCGAGCGAGAGAATCAAAACGATGTACGACAGTAAAATAAATGGAACTGTTTTCAGTCAAGGAGATATTGTCTGGCTCTACAATACACATAGAAAGAAGATACATTCTCCAAAACTTCAGAAACCTTGGGAAGGTACAAATATGGTAGTTAACAGAATTAACGACGTGTTGTATCACGACGTCAACGTCGACGTCCGACTACAAAGTGCAGGATGATTCACGTGGATCGTTTGGCCCCGTTTCATCGAAGTATTGAAGAAGCTTTGGAATCCAAGATTTGATGTATCATTTTGATGCTCGCATTTACTTCAGCGAGCGAATTACGTCACTATCCTATTGGAACAGATCTGAAAAAAAAATAACGGTGTTTAAAAAAGAGAGAATTGAAATGTTTTCTGTTGTGGCTGAAAGTATACATCTGTGTCCTTTTTAGTGAATTAGTACTATGTTAATCTAAGTGAAGATTATTCAAGAGATTTGGAAATCAAACCGAAGAGGGAATATGTTAGTCGAGCAAGTCGCTGACTGACTTTAATCTCTTGATAGGAAGGGTTTATCGTCTAATGCGTGGTGATCTTAATGAAGAAAAAGAATTGGTAAGGTTAATCTTAGTAACTATAAGTTTATTCACAAAGATAATTCTGTAACTTATTGAATGATGTAAAAAGCTTTCATTTATACTCTGAATAGAATCTATGGGAATTGTAATATGACTATTTAAAGACAATGTGATTTTATGATGATTTAAAAATGATACTGATAAAAATTTGATGCTTTAGCTTCATACTGATAAAGACAAGAATTTGTGTCAGTTCAATTTAATTTATATATGTGGTTTTATACTTTTCTAATAAATTTATTCATTTGTGAATTTTTGTTGCTAAATATTTTTTTGAACTCACGCTCAAGATTTTCTATTAAAAATCATAACAATATATACAACATAATAATAATTTTGTCGTTAATTTTGACGTATATGTGAGAAAATCTGTTGCTTATCTTTAAGATTCTCTCATCCATTTTGATTACATTATCTCTTACTTTTTGGAAAAAAAATTAATCCAAACCACGCATAAGTACACAATACCATCCTTTGTGCTTAGAGACGCGTGATTTGTAAATTCGACCCTGAAATTATCATACACTTGATTAAAATGCGATATACGAAAGGAGAGTACAAACATCCATGATTAATACAGATCGATGATTAATCATGATCCTAGCGAGACCATTTTAAAATAGTATAACCAGTGCATTTCATAAAATCCCGGAAAAAAATAACCTTTCCCCAGAATTGTATTTTTTTTACTGCACACAATTCATAATCGTGGTTCAATGCCTGAAATTAGCAGAAAAGTCACTAAAATCAATAAAAGATTTCGGTCACGTTAAAATGAAAGATGTGATCGAAATCCAATATTTACCCTAGCAACGTTATAGGTTGTCTCATTTTTTTTTCAAAGGGATGAGGAATAGGTGTGAGAGAGTAGTATGGGGAGAATGTGCAAGTAGGGAGCTGTGAGCAGAGATTATGTTTTCGCTTTTTGGGGGGGTATAGGAAGTTTGAGAATATACATATAACAAAAAAAGTGTGAAGTCTTCTACACTTACTGAGTCCGAAGCCTTCAGCACAGATATAAAGGGTGCTCTGAATATACAGTCTCTTAGTAATTGACTTTTTGTCAACCGATAAGGTGATTTCAGATGCTAGTCTTCTTCAGAAGAAGATTAAAAAAAGAAAGCTTGAAGAGTAACAAAAAAATTAAAAGGAATAAAAATGTTAAAATTTGAAAGTGAATAATTCGTTTTTTAAACATTAGTGATAGAAATAATGAATATATATTTGTATTCATAAAATAGTTTTTACGTTAATTTAATAATTCTGTTTATGGAAACTGTTCAGTTGACGGAAAACGAAGGACATGAAAATCGGTTTTCAGTCGTAAATAACAGAATATTTAAATTTCAGAACATATAGCTTCCATTTCACGTTGTGAATATTTAGAAATGAAATGTGTTATTGTTCTGAATGTTTTCATTGCCATTTGAAAGTACATTGATGACTGAGTACGACTCATATAATTTATAGATAACAATCTCTTTGTAAAGGCCGGTAACGATGGTATTATTATGTAAGGGTTTAATGGGAATATATAACCGTTGAACGCTTTACGCTGCGATAATTAGGCTATCCATGTAATTTCCTTTAGGGGTCGAGAGAACACAGTTTCTCAACTAATTAACACCATTATGTGCTTTAAAGCTGTAGAAAGGATCACATTTAAAGTAAATAAAGCAAATATTGATTTTTAAGGGTTTTTTTTTTTTTCAAATGTTGAACACGAAATAAATATTGCCCGGAAAATATTATTTTTAATCCTATTAACAATACAATACAACTAAGTTTTCTTTTTAAATTTACATTGAATATCACAAACTGTTTTATTATCTTCTTAAAATATATTATTTTTTTTTCCTTCATTATTTATTTTTCTATTCCTATTATGCACAGGATATTACACCCAGAAACTGTTCTAAAAATTGGCGAATTGGTCTGTCTTTGATTTTTTTTTGTGGCTTAATATTCGTAGTTTTTTGCAAATATGCCTTCCACTTTCCAAATTATGTTTTCTTAAAAGAGAAAATAAGTTTATATTTGCTTACAAGATTTTCTCTCAGTGTCATATCGATTGACGGAGAAGAAGGTTTTTCCAATGGTCCCTTATCAAGTGTAATTCTAGTTTCCTCTAGCAAAGAAGAGACTGCTTACATTTGCTTATAATGTTATCTCTGAATATCGCATTGAAGGAGAGGTTCATATCCAGTGATCCTCTATTACAGTAAGTGTTGAGTTATTTTACCTCTGAGCGGCATTGTTTGCACACAATGGGCTAAATGGTAATGTCCATGGACCCTGAGGGCTCAGAGAAGTTTGGGGGAAGGGGACTCAATGGACAACAGCTAGTAGATAGATGGTATCCTTCCGTCAAAGCCATCCAGCCTATTTTTAAACGTACACAGTGTATGGCTCTCCCGCGCACGGGGCCAAAACTTTATATCCCATCCGTTGGACAGCAGCCTTTCCAAACCCTTCGGTGTCCCCTACTGATCGAGAGCATGGTGGGGGTTTATCGGAGAGAAATCTCAACCTGGGACAGTTGGAACTCGAACCTGAGAACTGCAGATTACGAGCCAACCCCTGCTTCATCGTGTAAGTGCAATGGTCCTTTAGCAACAAAAAGAAAAAAAGAAAAATATATATTTGCATTTGCTTACAAAACATAGAAAAATATAGGAAACAGTAGAAAAAAAAATTAAGAACATCTCTCGAAAAACATCTTTCGATAAGACAGTTTCATTTGAGACATAAGTACTCAATGTCGTGTTGACGATGTTCTTAAATGTTTTTTGTTTTGAATTTAAAATAGTCCTCTACCTGGTGTAATGACCATGTATGAGCCAAAAAAAGATTATATTTGATTATAGCGTTCCCTCTTCGTGCCACATTGAAAGAGAAATTCTTGATTAATGGTTCTTTTTACCGACTACATGCAATGGTCCTTTACCTGCAAAAAGGGGGAAAAAAGGTTTACGTTTCCTTACAAGGTTGCCTTCTTCGTGTCGTATTGAAGATCATGTTGCTTATTGACCAGTGGTCATACACTTGGTGACATAATTCTCAAGGACAATTTCTGACGGTTTCGCACGGCGTTCATTAAAGTAACGCAAAAAAATCTTATTCTTTTAATTACACTTACATAAGAGTGGAACCTTTTCCTTATTGCCTTATTTTTATCACTTGAAGATTATGATTAATACTAATGAGGAAAAGTGCATCATTGGTGATGGATGAGAAATCTCATGCAAGAACAATCCCGATCCCTTTTTAGAATATAGAGCGATGAATGTCAAGTATTTCATTAAGAAATATTTAGAAACTCATCAGATATTTATATTAAGAAGAAGAATATAAAATATTGTGTAGAGTATTTTTTAATTCATAACGACTATTATCTTCATTGACACATTTTAAATATGCCGAGTTTGGCCAACTGTTTTTCTTTCATTGTTTTTGTTTATGAACATGGTTTTAGTTTTATCTAAAAACTTATCAGATACTGTTCACGAATTACCATAATATCCCTAGTCTACAAAAATTTAGGAACATCAAATTTAGAAGTTACAATCCAATAGATTTTGTAAAAGCTTGCTGTATGTTTTCTCACAGAGGGTGCCTTATGATTCCACTTTCTCTCGAAGATTTCTTTCGAAGACAGATTCTTGAGAAATGTTTTGAGTATCAAAAATCTTTAATTGCTATCTTTGTTGATTTTATAAAGGCTTTCGATTCTGTTGATCGTCAAAATTGGTGGTTGATGGGCATACAGACAAGTTAGTTAACATAATGAAAGCTCTCTATAATAACACTGAGTCGTGTGCGAGAATTGATAAGGTTTGTAGCAATTGGTTTAGCATTGTTTTTGATGTTCGACAAGGGTGCATTTTGTCCCCTTTTCTGAGGTTACTCTCCTATACGCTACTCCACTCCTATTGATTATATAAAAATTTATACGTTAGACAATAATTCCGGTTTGTCGATCGAGTTGACAGTCAATCAAGTAAATGAATGAATAATGAACAAACATTCATATACCTAACATCCAAGACAACTGTTCAATTTTAAATACTGATCAACGTAATGACGGTCGATATTAAACCCCGTGAGATTAATTACTACGTATGATACTGTTTCTGGTGTCGGATAAATGCTGCAAAAAACTTGGAGTTTGCAGGAAATTTTTGATGTAGGAAAAACGTTAGTAATTGTTTCTTCTTTGTATCTTTACAGACTCGCCGAAAAATATTCAATGTATTCGGACCTTAACTGACTCACCTGTTGGAAATACAGATGATATATCATATGACATGGAAACATTATTATGAAGAGAAAACTGTAGTAATGACGATATTTTAGCTTAAAGAAAAGTAATATTATGCCACGTTACAACGAAATACGATTTAGCAAGTTTTGAAAGAAGTAATAATACGTAGGCGTATCAAAAGGAAGTTGCACTTAACACTACCTATCGTTGTAGTGAGGAAACAACATTTGTGCTTGGGAGGGATGTATGACGTAGCAAAACCGTTCGCTCGACCAGGACTGTTGCAAGACGATAACGTGAATAGGGCGATTTTATTGCTCGTGAATGATGGCGCTTTAACTCGATTGCCACCCAAATTACAACTGTCGCAGAACAATTCTTTTTTTTCTCGGCGAAAAACTTGAATTGCATAGATATCTATCGAGAAATATTCGCCATATACGGGGATAATGCGATGTCTCCTCAGGCTACCGTTAAGTGGTTTGACAACTGCCGTATAGGTTTTAAACAGTTTGAAAACTGCCGTATAGGTTTGAGAGTAAAATACCGCAGGGGCAGACCATATGATAATTCGGAATTATCTCCGGATTAAAATCAAGAAAATGGCAACTGCCATTTGTTCGGTAAATTGAATGAGCAATTGAGAGTTTTCATCTGATGAAAACGTCAAAGAAGGTGTTTTGACCTGGTTGGTGGTCATTGGAGCATATTTGTAAGCTCAGTCAATGTGCAAATTAATTACACGTTCAGATAAGCGTTTTCATAAACTAGGCGACTACGTGAAGCAGTTGATTCGGGTTTCATCTTCATCCTAATATATCGGGTTGCTGCAAATGAAATAGCCAATTTTAAGGACAATTGAAAAAGAAGAAGAATACCTGTTTAATCAAAGTAATCTCCAGCAGCATCAATGCATTGTTGCCAACGTGTGTCAAGGTCATTTATACCACGTTTGTAAAAATAAGTGTCTCTGGAAGTGATGAAGTCCTACACTGCCCGATCAATTGACGCGTCGTTGGCAAAGCATTTCTTGGACAAAAATGGCTCATGTGCCGGAAAAAATGGTAATCTGTTGGGGAAATGTCAGGAGAGTATGGAGGATGAGGCACAATTTCGTATCCCAAATTGTTGGTTTGCTATATGGTTGACACTGCCGTATGTGGTCGGGCGTTATACTGAAACAATATGACTCCATGTCTATTCACAAGTGCTGGTTGCTTAAGGCACAATTTGTCATGCATTTGCCGCATATCTGTACAATATCGAGCTGCATTTATCGTTTCACCTCGTGGAAGGAATTAGTAGTGAATAACACCAGCAGAAGACCACCATACAGTAAACAACATCTTCTTTGGATGCAAAGGTGCCTTTGGAGTCCTTCCTGGAGCGTCTTTCACGCCCAACCACTGCGACGAACGTGTATGATTGTCATAGAATATCCACTTCTCATCCACAGTCACAATTCGTTGCAGGAACCTTTCTTCTTTTCTTCTTCTTAAGAGAGAAGAGCTTGTCGTGCTTTGTTTTCATCAGTGAGTTCGTGAGTCACCCACTTGTCGAGCTTCCTTACTTTTCCTATTATTGCCAAGTGACGTGAAACAGTTGAAAAGTGTACATTTAGTGTCTGGACGATCTCTCGTACAGTGTCGTGGATCTGATTCGATTAAATCCTTTAATTCATTCGAATCAATGGAGGAAGGACGATGGGCACGGGGTTCGTTTTGTAGCTTCAAATCTCCTGAGGGAAATTTTGCAAACCAACGGCGAGTGAATCTGTCATTAGTTCATAGCTCCTCCACCGAATGCTTTAGTGATGTTTTTTGCTGCAGCCGCTGCAGAATTTCCTAATTTGAACTCGTAAAGGTATAGCAACCTTAATTGACTGGGTTCCATGATTGACTTGATGTCGGTAGTATTCAATGCTTAATGCTCCTTGAATGAAATAAATACTGCGATCGCATCACCCACGTGTGACGTTGCCACATGACATAAAAAAATTGCATAAACCTCAGCGCTTGCTTTCTTCCGCAACAGTAGAAACCTGACATCATACAACCGCCATTTCATTTGCAACAACCCAATATTTGTGGTTCTCATATACTGTGTTATGTGTTATGTATTCAAGAGTACAATTTACTTTTGATAAGTATTCGTATTATTTTCTGAAGAGAAACAAATACATATATATATAGAGAGAGAGATTACAGAATTATAATAAAAAATGTTGACAATATCAGAGCAAATAAACAATAGTCTTTCACAATTGTAAGCACTCGCTGATGATAGAAATAATGAAATATATATAATTACATTTTTACATTAATAGTTATGTCGTATTTCAGATGATTGAATGAAGCTTGACCAGGTGGTTAAAACTTTACCAACATTACAAGAGTTGAATCAGAAATAAAACATCGTAAAATATAGTTTAAACTAAGTTTGATGGATTATTTTACTACCAAATGACAAAATAGGAGAACAGGCAATAGATCAAGTAAGAGGCAATAGTATCTCTAGCACCACTGCAGATTTACACAGATCGAGGCCTTCTATTGAAAGAGTAGCATAGTCTAAATGAAATACGATGTAGTAAAACTCATTTCCTTTAGATGGCTGCACACTTCTCTGATCCCAACAGACTTTTGTTGTTGTGAAGAGTGCTTCTGAACCAGTCTCGAAATGTGTTTAATTAGCAGTAAAAACCAAGGATTCCGCTATCTACGGAAGAATGCTCATATTCTACAAGAATTTTCGTGTTGACTTTATGTAAACTTCCACTATTTGGCCAGAATCTTATTCTGAAGTGTATTTTAAAATGACCAGTGATATTGTACATAATACAATAAGTGAACAGTTTTGATGTCAGAGTACCAACCATTCCTTTGAATTTAGAAATGACTTGCTGCTATGAATGATGACATGTCAGGTAAAGCCATGTAGGGTTGATCACGTAATGATCAGGCGAGACCTAAAAAGTATTTAAAGGAGTGGGTTAGACGTTCTATAGAGCAGAAAAAAAGTAAAAGGGGTCAAGAGACTGGTTTACTAATTATGTATATGTGATGAAGTATTGAGAAAACTTGATGCAGCGTGACGAGTCTTTCCTTCATGCCTCCGATTAGGTGGCTGTTTGATATTGTCGGCATTCCCTCTTTCAATAAACATAGTTTCTTTAAACATCCAACTAACCATTTTTTCTCCATAGATAGTTGGAATAAGAGGACTCTGCACAGAGATTATTCTCTTGATGTCCTCACATAAGTATTCCACTATTATAGAGTTATTATAATTTAACTCCGACATACATAAGTACACATGGGTTTCACCAGATTGGCTGTGTAGAAATATGATTGATTATATATTAAATAAAAGCAAATGGACTAGTTCTGTTACGAATACCAGGACATACAGGGGAGCTGAAATTGGATCTGACATTACCTTGTTAAAAGTGTTTTGTAACTTAAATTTTAGAAGTGTTAATGCTAAGGTTAAAAAATTTAGCTTCAGTTCTGAAGCTCTGAAAGACCCAGTTATAGCTAAAGCTTACCCTAATATGTTACTTAGTTATTATGACAGTCATGGTTTGCTTACTGCTGAAGATCAGGAGGAATGGGAATGTTTTAAACAAGCTTTTCTTGAATTTAACAGTACTCTTTTAGGAAAAAAAGGGCAGGGGAGGCAAAATCTTTGAATGATAAGGCACTGGTACTTATCTTGGAAAGAAGAATTAAAGGAATGTCCTTAATCAATAATCTACTAGTCCTAATAGGAAGCATTACAGAGAGTTTAATAAATATGCAAAGGATCAGTTAGCAGCTGATAAGAATCTTTGGCTTGACTAACCAAGCCGAGGAAACAGTTAAACAGCACAACAAGAGAGAACTGTACCAGATAATTAATGTTTTGTGTGGTAGAAAACGTATAGGTATACAAGGATTGAAGTATAAACAAGGTAAGGTTTAGAAGGTGAGGAATCTCTCACAGCTAGGTAAGCTGAGCATTTCACTGATGTTCTAAACAATGTGGTTACTTCTACTTCCATTGCTTCCAATGATGATAGATGCATTACTCTGGAAATGCTTAGAGCTGGGAGTGTTTCGGTTACCACATGGATGATTGAAATTTTGAATATCTTCTATGGTTCCTAGGATGGTTCCTAGGAATTTTACTAAAGCTATTTTTATCCCTATTTTTTAAAAAGGTGATCACAGTTCTTGTGATAACTATAGGGTATCAGCCTACCAGGTTCTTTGAATGATTGTGCTTAATAAAATTCAGAACCTTGTTGACAGGCATTGGCATGATGAGCAATGTGGATTCAGAAGTAGTAGGGGATGTGTAGATCAGATATTTTCACTTAGGCAGATTCTTGATAAATGTTTAGAGTATCAGAAATCTTTGGTTGCTATCTTTGTTGATTTTAAAAAGGCTTTCGATTCTGTTGATCGTCATAATTTGTGGTTGATTATGAGATCGTATGGGATACCAGACAAGTTAGTTAGCATAATGAAAGCTCTCTATAATAACACTGAGTCGTGTGTGAGAGTTGATAAGGTTTGTAACAATTATTTTAGCATTGCTTCTGTTGTTCGACAAGGGTGCATTTTGTCTCCTTTTCTCTTTAGTTTGGTTATTGATTATGCTATGCGAAATTCATTTCAAGGGATAGATTTTGACCTTAAATGGTTTGGAGATACGAAAAGGTTTGATTTAGATTATGCTAATGAATTAGCTCTTTTGGCAAATGATGTTGATGAGATGAACTCTTTCATTCGAACTGTTGATGAAACTGATAGTAGAGTAGATTTGGTCATAAACAGAGAAAAAACTAAAGTGATAAAAATAGGTCAGGCAGGTTGTGATTCAGTTAATCTGAATGGTTGCAGTCTTGAGCAGGTGTCACAGTTTAATTACCTTGGGAGCTATGTAACTTATACTGGTGATGTACGGCATGAGATTAACAGACGAATAGGTATTGCTGCCGGGACTTTTAAGAATATATGGAGAGTGTGGTGGAATAGGCGTATACACTTAAAGACTAAAATTAGAATGTATAATTATTTGGTTCTTTCTAGAGTTAGTTACAGTAGTGCAACTTGGAAGCTTTTTAAACAAGATAACGGGAAACTTTATGCTTTCGATTCTAGATGCTTACGCAGTATCTTCGATATTAGGTGGTTTAACTTTGTAACTAATGATGAGGTTAGGCAAATGAGTCGGCAACCTCCTTTGAGCAGTGTATTGTGCAGAGAGTGACTCTGTTGGTTTGACCATGTTGCCCATATGGATAATTATAGATTAATGAATAGGATTATTAACAGTGTGCCTAAAGGCTTCAGAAATAGGGGAAGATCTAGGATGCGATGGGCAGACAATGTCAAACAGGATCTTGTTAGAATTCGTGTGCAATGGCCAGGTGCAGCAGATGCAGCTCAGGAAGATGTGCTTGGAGAACCAAATTTCACAGTCTGGTTGGACCTCCGTAGCCCATGGCTGTATGATGATTTAGATATCTTATCCCTTATGCCTTTATCTTGTATCCATAAGAAAAGTGAAATAATTTTTAATCCAATAAAAGTATCGCTACCAATCTTCTCGTAGCATCAACGAAATGATATTTCTTTATCGCAAACCTAATTCGCACTCATCTTCATGAAACCGCACGGTGTCCAATACTAATTGATTCATAAATACCGTTTATACATCTTTAACAGTGTCCAATACTAATTGATTCATAAATGTTAACGGTGTCCAATACTAATTGATTCATAAATGTTCATAAAAACTTGAAACAGCAGGGACGATTAATTATCGTTGCAATTACCATTCATCGTATAATTTATTTTGTTTTATTACGAAGGGGTTCTGATACTTTAAAACCCTCGTTAGTTATTTCATCCACTCATCTTGTCGGTATTAGAACTTCTGTGTCACATTAAGAACAAAAATTTTGTTTGGCATTTTAACCAGAGAATGACGGTCTCTCCCAAACTGAAACGAATCTTTACATCAAGAATTTGGTATCGATTTATCCGTATCGGGAATTGGTATCGAGTACACTCTTAAATGCCAAGAATTCTGCCAAAGATGAGTGCAAATTTATCTTGAAATGGAATTGTTCTTCGCATAGCAACTTGATCAGTCAATACTTTGCATGTATAGTTCTTTATTTACATGGAAGGGTAGAAATAGGCATTCCTTTACGATATTAGGCATTCCTTTACGAAAAGCCTTTTGACATCTTGCTCCGTGTACAAACACGGAGCAAGGTGTGAAAAAGCTTTTATATTAACGTGTGTGCGTGTTTGTATATATAAGAAAAAGGCTTTTATCAACATGACTTTTAGACTAACATCTGTGCGTGTTTGTATATATAAGAAGAAAATCGCATTATTATTAATCACACTCATCGAAATCTTTCGCGCTTATTTATTTTTGGTCATATTGCCTAAAAATTTCTACACCCATAGTTTGTTACTGCTACTCTATTCCTTTCCACAATTAGCTCAAGGCTCCAAGTTAAAATTAGAAAAATACACGTTTCTGAAAGTCCTTGTTGTATGTCGTAAATAGACCTCAGTCTCCATTTAATCAGTGCGATTTTTCTCGTTATACATGCATATTCTATGATATCTTTTGTCTTTTCTCAGTAGTTACAAGAAAAGTTTTATTTAAAGTCCTGTTCACATCGCTTGTATTGAAATCGACTTTTCCTTATAAATATATGAAGATCAGTGTTTGTCATGGTCGACTAGATTCTTGGCACGACAACCAAATCTGTCTGCTTGGCGAATCGTATTGGAAGGTATCCAGCATCATCAGGTGAAACACAAGATCAAGTTGAGGTGTACTTGGTTCTTTCAGTAACAATGATTCGAGTTCAGTGGACCAGAGAGAGCAAGTAATGGTCGAAGGGGGAACAGGGTAGGTAGTTAGAGATTGAAGTGTTGCTTTAAACAGGTTGTCGCAATGCTTTTGTGTCGTATTTTTTATCAAGGGTTTTAATCCATTTGCTATGAAAAGGAGGGGCTGAAAACTAAATATCTACCCATGCGCGCCCTAAAATGTAGAAAATAAAATTAAAATCAGTCACTGAATCATATCAGGCAATCAGTTACTGAATTCATATTCACTTCAAAGGAAGAAATATCTCCAGCAATCTTGTTCAGCAGGTAAATCAGCGTCCTATCTTTCTATATGCGTTTATATGAAAAAGTGTCTGTATGTTGGCGCGTCTATATATTTCTTTCTAAAACGCCTATATGAAAGATTGGAAGCTTGTTTTTTAATTTTCTTTCTTTCTTTATATTTTTTCTTTGCCCTAAAAACACCTACCTTTAGAAACTTTAATTTGGTGTGACTCATAAACATCGACCACATTTTCTCCCCATCTACTTTTGGAGTCATGTTTGAGGTCACTTTGGAGGCATCACAAACCTTAATTTGAGTATAACTCATTAAGTCACCTCCGTGAAAATCGGCCCCTTTAATGGGGGATGGGGGTGGGGTGGAGAATGGTGGGGACAAAATTCGAAACAGTCTACAACGGCTTCATATGAGCTTTCATTTGACACCTAACTCGTAATAGTAGGCCCTCTCATTCGGAAGATATAGCGGAACAATCGTATTCATATTTCCCCTTTTTAGGGGGGAAGAAACAGGGGAGTGATTTTTTTTATTTGTAACATTCCCCATGTCACAAGCTTTCATTTGACGCATATTTGTTACTTTCTGCCTCTGCATTCCGAACATATAGCAGGAGAATCGTTTTCGTATTTACATTTTTTAGGAGTGGGGAGAAGGAAATGAGTAGAAATTTTTTGACCTGTAACATTTTCATGTAATAAGGTTTCATTTACGCATAGCTTTTTTCTTTCTGTACTGGCGTTCTGGAGGCATAGAGTAATAATTGTTTTCATACTTTCCCTGTTTTAGGGGAGAAGAAAGAGCGGGTTTCAATTTTGTATAGTCTATGATACTCTCTGCATCATCAGCTTTCATTTGATACACATATCATAAGGTTCGTCCGTCGCGTTCGAAAGATACGGTGAAACAACTGTTTTGAAAAATCCAAAAAATGACGAGTGAAAATCAATAGAGATAGGTTGGGTTTGGTTGTTTCACCTCTGAGGGGCACTTTTTTGCACACCATGGGCTAAATGGCCAGGTCACATGGGCCCCGAAGTCTCAGAGAAGGTTGGGGGAGGGGACCCACTAGAACAGCTGTTGGGAGACAGATGGTACCCTCCCGTCAAGGCCATCCAGTGTGTTCTTTAACATGCACAGGGTATGGCTCTCCCGCACACTGAGCCACGGCTTAACGTTCCATCCGATGGATGGCGGCCTTTCGAAACACATCGGTGTTCCCTAATGATCGTGGGCAGGGCGGGGAATTTTGCGGGGCTCACGACTTCCCTACAAAATCTCTTATCTACACAGTTAATTTGGTCTTCGTATTCAGCTAATCGAAAATTAGCAAGATTTGTAACTACCGGAAGGGTCTCATGATGACCTCTATTTTTTTTTTGCATTGACACACGATAGCTATTACCAGAAAGAGTGCTTTTAGAGTTGAATACGTAAATTCCGAGCTTTTAGTGATATTTTCAATTAATTCTTCATTTTTTCTACACTGTTTGGACATTTGCTCTAAGTTACTATTATGGGATAGCTATGGACGTGGCTTGTAATGTTTTATAGTATGGTTTGCAACAGGGATTGCGAAAGGTCGAGACAAAAGCGGCCAATTTCCCACTTTTATCGCTATAGAGAAACTTTGCTTCAGACGAGATCAATAGTAAGGTTCCTCTGATTTTTGCAGAATCTGGGTGGAAAAAATTTATCTTGCAAGCAGAAGAAATTTTTCGTGCGAGGAGCATCTTTGTGAACTGGTAACAGGAACTATAAATCATAGAAAATGAGTTGTTGGGTTGTTTTACCTCTGAGGTGCACTTTTTTGTAGACAGGACTAAATGTGCAAGTCACCAAGGGGCCCTGGGGTACAGAGGTTAGAGGGAGAGGATCCACTGGACAGCAGTTAGGAGACAGATGATAACCTCCCATCAAGGGCATCCAGCTTGTTCTTTAGCGTTCACAGGGTATGATTCTCACTCGCATTGGGCAAGAGATTAACTTCCCATCCGACGGATGGGAATCTTTTGAATCCCATCAGTGTGTCCTACTGACCAAGGGCAGGGTAGGAAGTTTACAGAGATAAATTTCAACGCTGACTCAGATGGGACTCGAACCTGGGAGCTTCAAATTACGAGCCTGCGGGCTACTGATTATGTTATACCAGCTGCATGGAGAATGGCGAGATGCTTAGAAGGAAAACTACTCCAAAATATATAATTTAACAATTTAAATAATGCTTTAAATTATGAAAACTAATATGTACTCTATTATGATATAAATAATAATGAAATGCCTCATGGTTTCATAGCTAAAGAAAAATACCTCACAAACACTTCTTATATCTTGCACCAAATCATTTAATTGTTTACGACCTGAATCAAAAAATTACTTTTATAGATATTACAGCTTTAAAGAAACACTGAATATTTACCTCCAAAACATAATTAATTTGGACTACAAATTTCATATTTCAACTTAACTAGTGAAGGTTTTACATTTCTCCTAAAGATAGCCACTAAGAAAACTCATTATAGCGAATAATGATATCAGATACCATATTAGCTAATGTTTGTACAAAGAAAATTTTATGTATATATTTCTCTGAATGAAAAGTAGAATATTCTTGAAGATGTTTATATTATATGTTAAATTTTTTACATTATTTTGTCCATATGTTAAATTGTTTACATTATTTTGTCCGTATGTTAAATTGTTTACATTACTTTGTCCATATGTTAAATATTGCAACAACCTGTATGAGCTGATGTTATTAGGTTAGTTGCATTGTAATAATGCACATTTATATCAAAATAAATTCAAGTCAAATGTTTCATCATCAACAGTAAAGAAAATAAATAATACGCTTAGGTTTTTTGAGTTATACTTTATTATTTGGAGTGAGAAATCTTTTATGCGTTACACTGTTCTTCCACCTAGAGAGAATGAACGGACTAATTTATGATTTAGAAGCAGAGTTGTGACGTATATTTACGTAAACGATTTGCAGGTCATTCTACTCGGCGCAGTAGAACATCCAATGACCTGTCCGGTAGCGCACTGACGTAGATATCTCAAGAAGTTGTAAAAACTGGCTTAAACGTCAGAGGGAAATCAAAGTAGTGGGTGATTGCCCCCTATGTGTGGGTTATATAATAAATGCCACCCTATCTGTGGGTCGTGATGCCTGAACGGTTGGACACTGTTGCAACAATGGGTAGAAGTACCCACACATGTCTTCAAAGTGCTAGTGGCTTCAGAAAGGTTTCAAGTTGGCAGAGTTGACAGACCCATTGACTAGCGACAGGGGACAGATCTTTCAGAAACCGCCAGAATGTCAACATCCTAACTCTACCCATATCTGTGGCTGAGTCAGGGAGCACGATTAGATGATGACTGAAAGAATGAGAATTGCTTTCGTGCCATCCATTGGCTTATCTACTTCTGATGCCATTTCATCTTCGTCTGATGCCATTCCAGTGACGGCTATAATTATGAAATGGCATAGATAACTCTAGAGACATGCCACAGACAGAGATAACCCAGCCTGCATCAGGGATCTTCATACTGAGTCAACAACTGGAATTATATATGGGGAGCCTCAGTTTCCACAGCCGTTCACATTTGATCGTTACTGATGGCACGTTGACAGCAAGATATTATGCTGAAACGATTCTGGTAGCAGTGTTTTTGCCCCTTCTACTCTCCATCTCAAACATCATGTTTTTCAGAAGACCGCATACATATGGTTCTCACATCCCAAAAGTGCCTACGTGATATGAGTATTCTTCCTTAGCCTAGACATTACTCAGATCTATCACCAATACAACATATTTGAAATTGGATAGAACGTTCACTGACTCTCAGTTTCCCTACCACAGTTGTCCAGCACAGGTGCACGACATATGACTGAATGTTCTCCAAGATGACATTTGCCACCTTTTCGACTCGCTACCTGGATATTTGGCTGCTTGTATCGTTGTTCATAGAAGCTATACTTTTTAGTGATGTACAACAAAGTTGCCTATTCTGCGATATACTTATTTGGCTTTACTTGCAACGTTTATAGTAAAACATTTAATATAAACACACCATGAACTACATATCGATATAGAGTGTTTACCAAACAGATATTCCATTTTGAGATAAAAATCTTCTAATACATATCCCAAACAATGGTTCCTAAACCCGTAATAGTATTCCTCATTCCGTAATAGTGGTATCCTAAGTATGTGATATAGCCATAGCAATGTGACAATGGGCTCTGATACGAGATTTCTTTAGCAGACCCTTCCCCCTCCTGAAAAAAAAGAAAGCAATTATGAGGTTACTCTTTAATAAAATATAAATATTGTTTTATCGTTTTATTAATATATTTGTACAGTTTTTTTAATATATTTGTACAGTTTTTTTAATATATTTGCACATCTAGAAAGCGTTAAAAATCATATCAGTATCATCTATGACATTTCATAATTATAGACATATTATGTCGAATATGGGACCTATTAAGCACCGAGTCCTGATTCAGCTAAACCATTGGAACCAGGGCTGGATTTAGGGGGGGGGGGGTAAATGGAGCCATGCCCCTACACCTTTGAGAATGCTAGTAAGGGAAATGGAGGGAAAAACTATAAACTTTTGCACATTTCATACATTTTTCCAGAAACTTCCAAGACCTCTAAAACAGGGGAGGAGTTAGGAAATAAATACCCCTCAAGTACCTGCTTGCCACAGAGATCTGACAGTAGTCTTTCAGTTTATATGGTTTGTGAGGATGGCAGGGCCTCAGCAGAAAAAAAGACACATTCATCCATGCCTTACCCCGGACTCGAACCAAGGTCCCTTAGATCAGTTGCCAAGAGCGCTAACAAATCGGCCATTTATACTTAAAAGAAAATTCAGTGTTTTGCCCCGTTCTACTTCTTTTACCCTCGATTATGTCACTGTCATCCCCTTTATTTTCTTATGCATCGGATACTGATTGAAACCTTGGTATCTACGCCTCTGATTCCTAACACCGTAATACTTAAATAAGCAACATATAATATTTAATGTGAGGTTTCGTTTATTTTCTATTTACAATATTTAATAAAAGTATACCACATAATGGGACCCTGTAAATATGGAAGAAGCTTGCAGAAGATGCTGCCATACACAATTGCTAAATTCTCTTTGATACTTTTAATGATTTTTCAAATTCGAAATTTTGCAATTTTTAAATAATTAAATTGGTATTTAATTAATATATAAAAAAATATGTGAAGTATATTTTATGAATATAATGGGAATAATTTGAAATAAAAACCACCATAAACGATGCGTGACATTCATAGCACTGGACATAAATGATGTGTGGCATTCATAACAATAAACGCAAAGTGTGACATTCTTAGCAATGGATATATATGATGTGTGATATTCATAGCAGGGGACATAAGTGATGCATGACATCAACAATTCATAGCAATGGACATAAATAATGTATGAAATTCATAACATTAGACATAAATGTGTGTGACATTCTCATCAACGGACAAAAATGATGTGTGATATTCATAGCAGTAGGCATAAATGATGTGTTATATTCATAGCAGTGAACATAAATGATATGTGGCATTCATAGCAATGGACATAAATAATGTGTGATATTAATAGCAATGGACATAAATAATGTGTAACATTCATAGCACTGGAGATAAATGATGTGTGACATTCTTAGCAATGGACATAACTGGTGTCTGATATTTATAGCAGTAGACATAAATGATATGTGACATTCATAGCTCTGGATATAAATGATATGTGACATTCACAGCTTTGGAAATAAATAAGGTGTGACATTCATAGCAGTGGACATAAATGATGTGTGACATTCTTAGCAATGGACATAAATGATGTGTGACATTCTTAGCAATGGATATAAATGATGTCTGATATTTATAGCAGTAGACATAAATGATGTGTTATATTCATAGCAGTAATCATAAATGATATGTGGCATTCATAGCAATTGACATAAATAATGTGTGACATTCATAGCAGTGGACATAAATGATGTGTGACATTCTTAGCAATGGACATAAATAATGTGTGACATTCATAGCAGTGGACATAAATGATGTGTGACATTCTTAGCAATGGACATAAATTATGTGTGACATTCTTAGCAATGGACATAAATGATATGTGACATTCATAGCTATGGATATAAATTATGTGTGACATTCATAGCTACGAGATCGAGTCACACACCAAGGAACTAACTGAAAATGACCTCGCCGAGCTCATTAATGAGAATAATGAAGAGGAAGAGGAGGTTGCAGCGATGGCTAAATCTCAAAGCTGAATGAAATAATAAAGCGGCAGCAGGAATTATTATGAGTGAAACAGATGCCGCATCCAACGCCTACATTGAAATTCAAAATGAACTGCAGAAACTATTGAAACAAGTGACCATCACAGAGTTTTTTTTTTCCATCTTAAATCTATATTTCAGAAAGCAATAGCTTGTCCATCGTCTTCCTGGAAGATACGGACTGAACCTACCAGTGTATATATATGTCACTGGCAAAGTTTGAAATCCGGCATTCTATAGAAAGGCTAGGCATTGTATATAATGCCTAAAACTAGCCGGCAATGTATGAAACGATTCATATTTCACACATTTCCTAGGCATTCTATAGAATGCCAAAAGGCAAATCGGCAAAGTATAAAATACTCCCGGCAGTGATGTTTAATGTCGCAATGCGAGTCACGTGACTCTCGACGCTCGCCTCAAACAGAGAGCCAGAGCACTCAGTCCAATTCGAATTGACCAGTAAATGTTCCCCTGGGTCCCCTATAGGCTCACCCTGATTGCCAGATCCGCCAGTCCCTAGTTTCGGTAAAAAAAGAGCGCCGTAGTTGGTCACTTTGGACACCAAAAAACACCCTTACATTCGGAAAAGCGCCCCCTAGCGTTGTAAGAGTGTAAAAGCGGGTTGCCTCAATAGGGATCCCAAAGTTTGAGAACCCTAGCTTCCATAGAAAGAGAATTAAGGTCAAAAAACAGATTTAAAAAGTCATCAAAAAACGACATATCACAGGCATTTCGGAACTCCACTGAAATAGATTTGACAAGTAGTAAAGTGAAATACGAGTATCCTAACTCGAATTGCAAACTTCGAATATTCAACACTTTACTGATTCGTTTTCACTTGGCTTTACCTCATTTGGGGCGCTTTTTATAATGCGGACGACAGATTCATTACAGGTTATGATGTTAATATTTCTGGCGGTAGTTCAGCAATGGTATTTTTCTCCTTTTGTAGAAAAATCCCGTATCTTATATTTTGTACTTCTTACATTTTCACATGCAACTTTTCAATAAAAGCCTTTTTCATACTTTGCCGAAATAGTATTTGTCATTCTATATAATGTCTAGGTATTCTATACAATGACTAGGGAAAGTTTGTAATAATTCTCATATTTCATACATTTCCTAAAACCGCGGCGTTAATTATATTTTATAGAATGCCGGCTTATTCATATTCATAAAAGCCGGCATTATAGAATGCCGGCTTTTCATACATTGCCGGTAACATATACATTAAAATGCTCATACGGTCACGGGCTATGGAGTATAAGTTTTCTCTCCAGACATGTCTGTTCTGAGCTACAGCTGTTGCATTTAGCCACTGTAGGCTAATTATAGCAAGGCCCTGTGACATTGTCTGTCCATCACATCCTAGGTATCCCCCTTTTCCTGAAGCCTTTAGGCATACTGTTCATAATCTTGCTTGCCAATCTGCAGCTGTGCATACGGGCAACATGGCCAAATCAACGGAGTCTCTATCTGCACAATATGCTGCTGAAAGGAGGTTACCAACTTCTTTGCCTAACCTAATCATTACTTCAAAGTTGAACCAACTAATGCCCAAGATACTGCGTAAAGGCATCTAGAATCAAATGCATCAAATTTCTTGCTATCCTGCATACAAAGAGTCCATGTTTCGCTACCATAACTAACCTTAGAAAGGACAAACTATTATACAGCCTAATTTTGGTCTTTTGGTGTATACGCCTATTTTTGCACACTCTCCATAGATTCTTAAAAGTCCCTGCGGTAATCCATTCTTCAATTTATCTCATGCCGCACATCACTAGCAGCTGTTACATAGTTCCCAAGATGATTACACTGAGACACTTGCTCAAGAGTGTCTCAGTTCAATGCAAATGTCTAGAATCAAAGGCATCAAGTTTATCGTTACCCTGCTTGCAAAGGATCCATGTTTCGCTACCATAACTAACCTTATAAAAAACCAGAATATTATACAGCCTAATTTTAGTCTTTAGATGCATATGGCTATTTTTCTACACTCTCCATAGAGTCTTAAAAGTCCGAGCGGCAATCGATATTCTTCTGTTTATCTCATGCCGCACATCACGAGTATCTGTTACATAGCTGCAAAATAATTAAACTGAGACACTTGCTCAACAGCGCAGCCATTCAAAGCAACTGAAGCACCATCTACCTGACCAATGTTCGTCACTTTAGTTTTCTCTGTGTTTATCACCAAATTTTTACGCATTTTTTGTTTTTGAAATATTCTTTATGTTCAATTATTTAACTTTTAAAAATATTTTCCTATTAGGAATCTGGTGAAATGAGAAAATTTTTTACGATTTTCTTTAACGGCTTATGTAAATATTAGTAACATTAGAAAACATTGTCAATGCTAATATTTTTTTTTTTCACAAAAAATAATTAAATACTCTGGAAAAAATGGACTTTAATAATATGCGCCATGTATACGTTTCAATGACCTCCATTCTGAATCTCGAAATGTAGATTACTCGGGAATATTTATAAATGGACCATAATCAACGATTTTTCATAAAAGCTAATATATAGAGGTCATAACTTGTAATTATGTAGCCTACCTTCTGCAATGACTGATATATAAGATTATTTTCGTTATTTCTTGGCACCTGAAATGTGTGGGGAATAATGACTATAAGGACAAATTACTCTAATTCCTCAAACATCCTATAAGGCCGCAAAGCTGCCATTAAACAGGAAACTAAGATGCAAATAAGAAATGGGTTAATTAAATTTAAATGATAGTTATCTTTACTACCTGGGGGAAGAGGAAGCTTTGTTAAGGATGCTATTCGTCGTAAATAATGCTGCAGTAATTCAGGCGAAAAGCGTCTCCGTTGATTAATGGATGCATAATAACTTTTAATATATGCTGCGTCAACAAGTTATGCAGTCCATACTGAAGCACAAACATAATTTCCATAAGCAAACAACCTTGTTAATTGCAATATTTTTCACCTTCCGACATTCAAAGTGTTCCAAGTACTGAATAAATTGGAGATAAAACACTTTCAGTTCTCTTAATCTATCAGTTTCTTAATAATCGAATGCAGAAATATCACCAGAAAACATAGATTCTGCATTTCAAAAGTTCATTTCTAAAATAATACACACTGAATGAATAGATATACTTGTTTAACTAGACTTTAAAATTAGTTTCCGTGACAGAATAATTTGTCCAAGTGACTTAAGTCTTAATTTAAATGTCAAAAATCTTTAGTTTTAACCTGTAAGCGAAATGAAACTACTTGTTATAAAGTGTTTCGATACTGCTCTTAGGTAAATTCATTAAAACTTAGCAAAACAAATAGGGCCAGCGATATAGTACCTTGGGAGATATTGCTATTCATTATTTGTGTACTCTATACCTTACTTTAAAGAAAGTGAAATATCTTGATTAAATAGCAGTGATTTCCCCTGAGACTAAAATCTAGGTTTTTCAATTTTCTGAAGATGATGAAATCGAATATTAAAGAGTAAAATGACCAATGAGGACTAAGAAAACAATATTGCTTTAACGAAGAAAACTGATAACTGTATAAGAAAATAGCCTAACATTCCGTTTAGGGTCTAAGGATGTAATAATCCTGGTATACAATCATCCGTAGTAAAAACCATTCGCCATAAAGTCTCATGTTTCTAGAAAATTGAATGCAGTATAATGCTTAGTAAAGGTAACAGCATAAAGTAAACTCGTGATATTTGTTTTGATCAAGAACTTAGTGTCTAACATTTGTATTTTTCAATATATATCGCATGGTTTCCCAATATCGTCAATATTTATTACGTTAAATCTTGAATCGTAAAACTCCCCGTAGAATGCAGAAAATTCTTGAGAAGCTTCTTATAAATCTAAAATGTTCTTTAGAAAGCCTCTTGCAAAAATAAATCCAGCATTTCGATTCTGGAATCAGAAACTGATGGCATTTTAACAACACTGTTGAGGTTAATTCCGATGTGTCGTGTAATAGTAAGTGTATTTATTTCAGACATTACAGTAGAGGAGTTGTTATTTAGGCTTTCGTCTTCTGCAAAAATTACTTGATGTTACAATTCAGCTACATCATTATAAGCAAGTGTGCATAATTCTTTTACTGATTAATTTTATCAGCTCCTAAGAACTAAACAAAACAAATCCCTATTACGTATATATTTTTGTAGAGGTTATCCACATGTTTTTCCAAGTGAGAGCAAAAAGGTACTATTTACGGTTGTTCAGCATTTCAAATTTCATCTGATGCCAGCAGTTTTGATTTCATCAACGAGCTTACGACATTATTTTGTAGGGGACGATAAATATGTTAATATATATTTTAAATGTTTTAAAGTATTTGTAAAATATGCTGTCGACGACTTCGCGTGTTTCTTTCGGTAATTTGATTATTTATGCCTCAGAAAAGATATTGTTAAAGAAAAAATCTCCCGAATTGTTTTATTTAAACTGCTGTTCATATTTAAAGGAAGTTGAACAAAAATGCAAATATCTCAAGACATCATTTTTAGAATTTAACGAAAGTTTCGGAAGATATTTAATATCACATGCATATTAATAGTTACATTTGAAATAAAGAATATAACGGAATACGTGTTCAGTTATAAAATAAATTTCCAAACAAAGAGTATATCAGAAAATTTTTCTAATTGTGAACATCACTGCAGATATTGAAGTTATAGTCATTTAATAGGGGTCTTATTACCACTAACAGCAATGTAAAATGCAGAAATTATTCTTATGCTTCTAATAAGGTTATCCAACAATGAGGGCAGCAACTCTCCTTCCCAAAACATCCCATTTCGCTATAAGGGCAGCAAATCTTGCTCCTCTATAAGGGCACCAAATCCAACTGCTGTATAAGGGGAGCGAATTCCACTCCTCTATAAGAGCATTTCTTAACTCATGAAAGGCTTGACGATGTACAACCCTTCTTCCCAATGCATCACATGCATGTTCAATAGTATTTAGATCTAGGGATCTCTCTGGACAATCCACGCTCTGGATATTTTCATCCTCAAGGTATTCCTCCACTCTCTGAGCTCTATGTCGATTAGTGTTATAATCCATAAAAATGCATTCTGACCCGTGGAACTTCTAAGATGTCTCACAAAAAGCTCTAAGGTCATGTCTCTGTATCGTAGGGCAGTTCGAGTACCTCCTAAGAAGTTATGCAGGTCAATGAGGCTATCGATAGTGATACCTCCCCAACCCAAAAAAACACTCCCACTATAACGGCCCTTTCCACGATATTCAGGGGGTGATAATTGTTGTATCTCTCTAATTTATTTTATTATCGTATTTATTTCTCTTGTATATATATATATGTTATAAATGTATTTTCGGAAGTGTCTTAGATGGGAATATTGCTCATTAGTCGTCATTCGGAGCCAAGCTGTACAATTTTATATATGTTTGCGGAGGCGAGTGAACTAAATCCCTTTGGGGTATCTACGTCACTCGTACTACTGTAACCAGAGGGGCTAGGGTGTGAGTCACCAAGAGGAGCAAAGTGGAGATGTGAAATAAAAGAAACATAATGTGTGTTGCTTATGAACGGAGAAGTCATGTTTGCTTAGCTTGTCAGAGTCAGTGGCGATCATAGGAAGGGGGCCACGGCCCCCACCAAGAGACTCACAAGTGTTTCTTTTTATTCCAAGAGCCAGCCAATATCTTTTCCAGAAAGGCAAACCCCTGACACATTCAGTCCCCCCCCCCCACATGAATCATGTGGGGGGAGGGACTGAATGTGTCAGGGGACCTTGAGGATGAAAATATCCATCATTTATAAGATATGTCCCTACATATCTTATAAAGGATTTTGTAGTTCGGAAATGACACTTTTAACTACAAAATCTTTCATATGCCCCTGAATGGCCCCCTTCCGACTTGAGACTTATGGCCGCCCCTGGTCAGACTGACGTAGCTCTTTCTCGAAAACCCTAAAGGAGCAGGGTTTGGTTCTCTGTGAACCGGGTTATGTAGGCATGGATTAGGATATTTGAGGTCTGTAAAGTGATTTCTGTACGGGAAAGCACAGATTTCTACCTCATGAAGTGACTGCCTGCAAAAGCAAAGCAGACTTCAAGGTATATTAAACTGATTGTAGAGAGTCTCCAAGGAACACCAATAAAGCCTTTCATCCAATGAAGTGTTGAGTACAGCTAGAACCAACAGAATGCAGCAAATTCTCATATATACAGGATGTCTCAAAAATATAGGTACAAACTTTTAGGGGAGGTAGATAACATCTAAAGGAATGAGAATTGCATAGGAACCCATAACTGGAAACGTCACCGTAAGTCAATAGGCGGCGCTGTTCATCAGTGCGCTAGAGGGGAAATTTCTGATTTCCTCATTCGAGCGGTAGTCGGCTGACGAAGAGCATGCAAAGGTATTCGAACAGGGAGCTGGCAGACATGCACTTAGTGTATGGAATAGATGAGGGCAACGGACGAGCCCTCAACGAATGTATCAAGAACGCTTCCCACACAGACACGTACCGGGCCACCGTTTGTTTACGCGTGCGCTTCAAAATTTGTGCGATTATAGGACATTAAGAGTTGTAACATTATGAAATGTATCATCTAGTACGCTATTTGTAATAATTATGTCCAATAAATGTTTTCCCATAATCACTGTCTTGTGTCCTTTCAGATCTGGTACCTCTGCTACCACTTTCCCATGACGTTTCCGGTTATGGGTTCCTATGCAAATCTCGTTCCTTTAGATGTTATCTACCTCCCCTAAAAGTTTGTACCTATATTTTTGAGACACCCTGTATATATGTGTGTAAATGTAAATCAGCAGTGTGTGTTTCTATACTTAGTGCATTTGATATTTATTTCTCTCATCGAAGTCACAGCACGTCTGACACACATCGAAGCACAGGTAATTAATTAACTGGAATAATTAATTAACAGAGAAAATAAAAGTGAACTCGAGAGTCGACCACCACTCGCCCTCTACATGACAATAAGGTATCCCACATCTCTCAAGATGCTTTGGGGCCGAGAATCACTCTCCCTATTGATGATTGGTTTGTTTGAGGCGCTGCCTGCTCCAATCCAGTCTAGCGTGCTAGGCTCGTAACCTGCAATTATCAGGTTCGGGTTCCAGCTGGGCAAGTGTAGAGATTTCTCTCTGCCAAACTCCCCGCCTTGCCTACAGTGACTAGGAGTCACTGTTGGACTTTAAAAGGCCACCGCCCGTCGGATGGGACGTTAAGCCGTGGTCCAGTGTGTGGGACATACACACCCACGCACGTTACAGAACCCGTTGGATGGCCTTGACGGGAGTCTGACACCCTTTTCCCAACAGCTGTCCAGTGGGTTCCCTCACCCAACCATCCACGAAACTACGAGAGCTTCGAACTTGGACATCTGTCCCAAATAACTGATATTTAAGTAGCGAATATTATGTTTTTAAAATTAAAAGAGCTCGAATTTGTCCCTTAAAATGGAGGACTTTCGGCACAATTCATGTACAGAGTTGCAGTAAAAATTAGACCATAATGCTACTTAACCATATTGGCAAAAAATCATCAGCACGGTTCAAAATTCGAAAGTTCAATAATTAGAGATGTGGATGAACTGACTGATTTCGATAATATTAAACTAAAGTAGACATTAGGTACACTCCCAGCTGCTGTGCAGCCTTAATGTCAGCGTTTTGATAGGCATCAACCAGCACACAAGCTCAAAATTCGAAAGTACCAAAATCAGAGATAAGAAGGATCAGAAGATTTCGATAATATATAAGTAACGTAGATGATAGGTACTCTCCCCTCTGCTTCGCAGCCTTAATATTTGTGTTCTGATAGGCCTCGACCAGCACACAAAGGTGGCTTTTGGTGCCATCCATAAGATGTAGTACTGTCCTGTATAGTTGAACGTCGGATGACATCATTCAATCATATTTAAGCTCCAATCCAGTCATGCCCTTCGATGAGCTTCGTGGTATGCACACTGCAGGTCGTCTAGCATACAACACTCTTTCACAAAGTAGCTGGAATACAGTTACTCCGGATACTGCACTTCCTGTGTCAGCTGAGAAGTTCCAATGCAAATTAACGAGTTGACATCATTCTATTACATCTTGCGGTTAGCCATTAAAAACGATCATCTTGAACTCTTGTTGCCTGAGCTCTTCAAGAGCAGTAGTCTCCAAATTTGTTTTATATC
Organism: Ryuthela nishihirai; assembly: GCA_038380435.1. NCBI lineage: Eukaryota > Metazoa > Arthropoda > Arachnida > Araneae > Heptathelidae > Ryuthela > Ryuthela nishihirai. Next base: position 61,573,231 of record JAWZYU010000016.1, on the reverse strand, counting down.
ACACATCCCTACATCAGCAAAAACATGCAGTCCTACACCAGCCAAAAAAAAAAAGCACTCACTCACAATATGTATCAAGATGTAAATAATATAAAATAAATATATATAAGTATGAAATTGAAATAAAAATAAGATAGAAATAAACGTATCTGTCAGGGTTACCAGATGATAAATACATTAAAAGTATAAACCTGGCAACTGTGCCCACTCTGCGCTCCATATTGTGTGCCCAGACATCTTTATGAAACTGAACATTGTCTCGCTTACGTAAAATGACCACGAATTTTAAATACATTAGCAGATTCCTTCATATTTTTTGTGCGGAAATTTGAAATTTTTCTAAAAAAATTATTACTTAGAATGGTTACGTTTTCTTCGCGCACTCCCTAGGCTGCTCCACTTTGGATACTATTGTTCTAGAGGAAGTGTCTTGAAAACATATCTAGAGTCTGGAAATTGCACGTCCCAACACATTCATGAATTTGGCAACTTTTTCATGCGACTGTCTGCTTCCATCCGCCATATAGATTTCCACCTCTGACAGCCATCCAAATGGCTCCTACTCTGTATTTTAACGAACTAACCGAAATTCTCGATAAAGCCGTTCTTAAACTGAACTGAGAAACGTTCTTTCCTGAAGCTGCTTTTATCGCCAACTTAATATACATATCCCAACATCTTTCGTATTGAGAATTACAAATTTAATGGAGTTATTTGTGAATAAATGTTCTAAATGTGAATAAATGTGCTAAATGTGAGTTATTTCACTCTAAATATTCTCTGAAACTTTCGTTGAATTCCGAAGAGGATTTATTGAGATATTTACCATTTTGTTCAACTTCCTTAAATTATGAACAGCAGTGTATATTCATTTGAAATCATTAAATTTTCTTCAAATTTAACAGTTAGCTAATTTGGTTAATATACGATTAAAAATAAATGGTCATACTACTTGTTGATTAAAAAGGTGGTAAATTTTACATTAAAAACTGTAGGATTAATATCGTTGTGGAACTATATTTTCGAAACTATCAGAGTCGAGAAATACGATGGCCACAGAGAAGGAAAAATTATGTATCATATTTTTATATATTTTTATATAGCTATTATATATTTATATCAGAATGCACTAATATATCTCAAGCATTCATTTATTACTCCAGATACCTGCAAAGGTAAAGCTAATTTGAAAGAACAATGTTCATATCCGAATAGGAAATAAACAACCCAGTGTGATCCAGCTAGAAATCAGACTTAAACATTTAGTAAAATTAAAATGAATTTTTGTTTTTTAAAATAATATTTATCATTCCTAAGATTTTGCCCACTTTTGAGGTTTGTTCAGCTAAAATGCACAGTATGTTACATACTTAGGTTTGTAATACAAGAAAAAATGACTTGCATGCTGAAAAGCAATATGGGATGTTTTCACTCGTAAAATCGGCGTACAATGCAAGTCAAGCCTAATGAAATATAACATTAGCGAGATTGTTAAGCAATGGCAGGTTCTCATTCTAATTTCCTTATAGCTCAAAGTTCTCAGTTCAAGCTTTCCAGCACTGAGCTCTAATAAATTTCTGCAATCCCCTGCTGTCCCCAAATGTCTCTGTAATACATTTATGGCCCCGAACTGGAAAGCTGGTCTTACTAACCACTATCCTATAAATTAATCACCAGCACCATCATTATATCAATTGTTATATACATTTTAAATACTGATATTACTGCATGAATTTTAAACATCTTTTATGGCTTTTTTTAGAGTAGAATAAGCTGAAATATACAGGGCAATAAACATTACACGCGCTCATATGATTTACAACGTTAAGAATAGACGAGGATGCTGGTCTCTGAGTAATTTCTTTTGTCTCAGCAGCTAGAACGCCAGGTTCGTAATCTTTCCAGATTCGAGTCCCACCTGTGCCAGTGCAGAAATTTATTTTTGCTAAAACTCCGTTCTGTTCTCGGTAAGAAAGGAGACACGAATAAGTTTAGAAAGGTCGCTGTCCGTCGGATGGGCCGTTGAGCTGTGATACGGTGTCCAGGAGATCCATCCGTTAAAGGACAATCTGAATTGCCTTGACGGGAGTCTTTCCACAGTCTTTCAGCCGTAGTACAATTGATCATCTTCTCCTAACTTTATCTAAGCCCTTGGGGTCCCTTGTACCTGTACATTTAGCCCATTGTGTACAAAAAAGTGTACACGTTAAAGAACACACTGAATTTCCTTGATGCGAGGTTTGTATGTCTCCTAGCAGATTTCCTTTGGATCCTCTTTCCTAAACCTTCTTTGAGCCCTTGGGGGGTCCCTTGTACCTGGCCATTTAGCCCATTGTGTGCAAAAAACTGTGTACGTTATAGAACAAACTGGATTTCTTTGACGCGAGGCTACTATCTATGTCCTAGCAGCTGTCCTTTGGATCCTCTTTTCTTAACCTTCTATGAGCCCTTAGGGTCCTTTGTACCTGGTCATATAGCCCATTGTGTGCAAAAAAGTGTGCACGTTAAAGAACACACTAGACTTCCTTGACGTGAGGATTGTGTGTCTCCTATCAGCTTACCTTTGGATCCTCTTTTCCTAACTTTCCCTGAATCCTTGGGGTCCATTGTATCTGGCCATTTAGTCCACAGTGTGCAAATAAAGTGCAGCTCAGTAAATTTCTGTGCGGATATTTTTTATTAAACTTCGACGGTTACTTAATAACCGACGAAGTTTGTTTATCGGAAATATGTTTGGGAGTAAAATAAAGCAGTCTAATCAGCGACAGATATAGGACGGAGTAACAAGGGACTATGCCCCCTCTTAGGAATGATAATAACGGAAACGGTGGCGGAAAATATTAAATATATATATTGTTCAGGTTATTTTGAATTCTGTCAAGAAAGGTGATATTACCTTTGTTCTAGGTGACGTCAGTGCCAAAGTTGGTACAGACTCTCACCTTTGGGGATAGGTGATAGGCCCTTTTGTTATTGGTAGCTGCAATGGCAATAGGAAATGTCTCCTACAGGTAAGCAAACTTAATGGTTTCAGAATATCTAACACTTATTACAAACATCGCGACATACATAAGTACACTCAATAATCGTAGTTTCTTTAAACATCCAACTAACCATTGTTTCTCCATAGATAGTTGGAATACGAGGACTCTGCACAGAGATGATGTCCTCACATAAGTATTCCACTATTATAGAGTTATTATAATTTAACTCCGACATTCATAAGTACACATGGGTTTCACCAGATGGGCTGCATAAGAATATGATTGATTTTATATTAATTAACAGCAAATGGGCTAGTTCTGTTAGGAATACCAGGGCATATAAGGGAGCTGAAATTTGATATGACCATTACCTTGTTAAAAGTGTCTTCCAACTTAAAATTAAGAAGGTTTGTGTTAAGGTTAAAAATTTACCTTTAATTCTGAGGATCTGAAAGACCCAGTTATAGCTAAAGTTTACCATGATAATTACTTAGTCATTATAACAGTCATGGTTTACTTATTATTGAAGTTCAGGAAGAATGGGGACGTTTTAAACAGGCTTTTGTGGAAATTAACAGTACTCTTTTTCTTTAGTTTGGTACTTAACAGTAGAGGAAAAATGAGTAGAGAATTATTTGAGTGATAAAGTACTTGAGCTTTTTTCAGAAAGAGTGAACTGCAGGAATGTCCTTAATCTATACCCTACTAGTCTTAATAGAAAGCATTACAGGGAGCTTAATAAACGGCTAAAGGATCAGTTAGCTGGTGAAAAGAATCTTTGGATTGATGGCTCGGCTGACAAGGCAGAGGAAACAGTTAGATAGCACAACAGCAGAGGGCTGTGCCAGATAACTAATGTTTTGTGTGGTAAAAAAATGGACAGGTATACAGGGATTGAAGGACAAACAAAGTAAGGTTATAGAAGGTTAGGATTTGTCATGGCTAGGTCTGCTGAGTATTAACATGATGTTCTAAACAATGTGGTTAGTTCTACTGTCATTGTTTGCAACGATGATAGATGCATTACTGGCTTTAATGTTCGCCCTATAACACAGTGTGAAGTTATTTTGGCTATTTCTAAACTTAAACTACATAAATCCCCAGGGGTAGATGGAATTACTATGGAAATGCTTAGAGATGGGAATGTTTCTGTTACCATTTGGATGACTGAAATTTTGAATATCTTTTATGATAAAAAATTGGTTCCTAAGGATTTTACCAGAGCTATTATTATCCCTATTTTCAAAAAAACATGATCGCAGTTCTTGTGATAACTATAGGGAAATCAGACTACTTTCTGTTCCAGGTAAAGTTATTTCCATGATTGTGCTTAATAGAATTAAGAATCTGGTTGACAGGCAATTGCGTGATGAGCAATGTGGATTCAGAAGTGGAAGAGGATGTGTGGATCAGATATTTTCTCTTACGCAGATTCTTGAGAAATGTTTAGAGTTTCAGAAACCTATGGTTCCTCACTTTGTTGATTCAAAAAGGCTTTCGACTCTGTTGATTGTCATAATTTGTGGTTGATACTGAGATCGTATGTAATACCAGACAAGTTGGTTAACATAATGAAAGCTCTCTATAATAACACTGAGTCATGAGTGAGAGTTGGTAAGGTTTGTAACAATTAGTTTAGCATTGCTTCTGGTGTTCGACAAGGGTGCATTTTGTCTCCTTTTCTCTTTAGTTTGGTTATTGATTATGTTATGCGAAATTCATTGCAAGGGAAGGATTTTGACCTTAAATGATGTGCAGATACGAAAATGTCTGATTTAGATTATGCTGATGATTTAGCCCTTTTGACAAATGATGTTGATGAGATGAACTCTTTCATTCGAGCTGTTGATGAAACTGGTACTAGAGGAGGTTTGGTTATAAACAGAGAAAAAACTAAAGTGACGAAAATTGGTCAGGCAGGCTGTGATTCAGTTAATCTGAATGGTTGCAGTCTTGAGCAGGTGTCACAGTTTAATTATCTTGGGAGCTATGTAACAGATACTGGTGATGTGCGACATGAGATTAACAGAAGAATAAAGATTGCTGATGGGACTTTTAAGAATCTATGGAGAGTGTGGTGGAATAGGCGTATACACCTAAAGACTAAAATTAGACTGTGTAATAGTTTGGTTCTTTCTAGGGTTAGATAAGGTAGTAAAACGTGGGTGTTTCTAAACAAGATAACAGAAAACTAGGTGTTTTTGAATCTAGATGCTTACGCAGTATCTTGGACATTAGGTGGTTCAACTCTGTAAGTAATAATGAGGTTAGACAAAGAAGTCGGCAACTTCTTTTAAAGCAGCATATTGTGCAGAGAGAGACTGCGTTGGTTTGGCCATGTTGCCCATATGGATAATTATAGATTGGCGAATAGGGTTGTGAACAGTGTTCCTAAAGGCATCAGAAAGGGGGGGAGACCTAGGATGTGTTGGTCAAACAATCTTAAACAGGACCTCGTTAAAATTCGTGTGCAGTGGCCGAATGCAGCAGATGTAGCTCAGGACAGATATGCTTGGAGAACTAAATTGCACTGTCTGGTTTGACCTCCGTAGCCCTTGGCTGCTTGAGGATGATGATGATGAAATACCTAAAATGTTATACCGAAAAGACATTCTTGCTCGATTTGCCCTCCCCACTCTTCTATTATATTTCTAGATCCAGCCTGAGTCTAACGATTTATTGATGACTAATAATTAACTTAAATATACCTTAATAAAAAACACAAGCCTGTGTGTCATAAAAATTTACCTTACTAAATATTATATAAAAAAATTACCTTAAAATAATTTTGCAAATTCTTCTGAGCAAATTTTGCTCTTTTAAATGCAGTTATCGGAAATTATGTGAACACACTACATTTTATTACCCAGAAAGTTTCCTCTACATTCATTTTGTAAATTTTGGAATCTCTTCGAATGAAATCTTCAGATATTTAATTCGTTTTCTATACAACACTCGAGTTATATTGTGCGTTGTCGGTAAAAAAAGATCGCTTCTTTCACACAGCATTTTTGAAATATGTGTCTTTATCCCAATACATTTTTTAAAATGATCATCATCACTAAATTTTCAAATCAGTTTTACTTCTCATTTCTCAGCCTGAAATATCTAATAATCATTTTGCAAATCTTATTTTACCCAAGGTGCTGTGGCGAATATTTGACCAACAAAAAGTAAGAAAAATCCACATTTGAAACAATACCCCTTAAATTCGTATACAAAGAATTGGTTATAGTCAAAAAGGTATCTGTCGATAATAACTTCACCATGTTCTGTTCATAGTAATCTCACATAGTAATCAGACCTTGGAGTGGTTATAAAAATCATCCGATATTTAATAGCACTTTTCATTTGATTCAACTTATTATTATCCTAACTTTAAGAATATGCATTTTTATATTCGTAAGAGAATCAAATTACATAAAATTTAACATTTTGGAGGAATACTTTTCGTTTTATGCAATTCTGTTTTTATTTGGAAAGAGCTTTAACTTATGCCATTTTATTTGTTATTTTTTTACAATTTCTTACATAGTAAAAAAGTTCTGTCTACATCTCAAGATATAAAATTACATCCAAGTAAAGATTTTGCTAAACTGAAGATTATGTTTTTTTCGATTAATCACAAATGCATTAAAAACACGTCATGATTTAACCTGAAATCATAGTGTCTGTGAATGACTAAATATTGGTGTTATAAAGGTCAATATAATAAAAACGAAAAGCTTAACTTGCTTTTTCCTACTAGGAAAAGTAAATAATATGTTGTTGGATAATGTTTTATTCAGTACCTAGGACTTCAAGATAGATATCAGAAAATGAAAATTCACGATAAATTCGGGCCTTTGCAGCTTTTTCCACTTTGAGTTCACATTTATGTATTATAAATATTATCATACTGTGAAGAAAATATCCCGAATAAAAGTATCAACGAAATAGAATTATTATACGTTTCATATCTATAGAATTAAATACTACGTTTTGCATGGTAAATTATATCGATGGTAAAGAAGGTATTTATTTATTAGACATTTTATCAACTAAATAAAATCTACTGGTTCCATTGCAGATATCACGCAAAAAGAAAACAACGTATCTAAAGCTTTCATTCGGCTTTCATGAAACTTCTCTGCTGAAAACCGCTTGACAAAATCTTCTTTTTGGCAGCGTCTCATGTGAAAAACTGTTGTTATGGTAACTTATACAAGAAAAACATATATCATATAACCTTTGCGATGGAATAGATTGGTCTGAGAATATGGCTGAGTCAGACTCAAGGGAAAAAAAAAACGTTTTTTTTTTTTCCTCTCTGTAGGCATCGACTTAGTTTGAATGAAAATGACTGCTTCTTCAACCACAGCTGATATTTGTGTGAAAATGAAAAACACCGATACAATCTGTTCGGCAGTAAACAACTTCATGATCGCGATGCAGCTTTTGAGAGAGTTTTAAAACCGTGAAATATTTTATGAATTTATTCCGATAGCTGTTCCTAAGAATTCGCTGATCACACGAGAAGAACTGTTGCATTCAACAACTTTCTAATTCTCCGAGTTTTATTTCTGACTATTTTTGCTCTTTCTTTGATGTTTTTCTTTTGCTGATTTTCTTTCCATCAGCAATCTTTTAACTGTGATACTTTTATTTTGCTTTGACTGGTTGCCACTTATCCCTACTCAGCGCCTTTACTAGTCGGTTTCATTTTTGATTTCCACTTGGCCAAGCTCCTAAATCTCCTTCATGTAGGGCGCTACTGAAAGTAAGATAGTTTTGCCAGTTGGAACGCTGTTTTTATATCTTCAAAAGTAGAAGCTCATACCGTAAATAACAAGTTGAATTTGTGTCGAGCAAAGGTTACGTCTAAGGCTTAGGTTGTTAAGAAATATCAGAGTGGTGGCTTCTCACAATGTTGTTGTTTGAAATCGGGGAAGAGCTGAGTTTTTATATTTACAATTAAGCTGCACATAACGAAGAAAACATATAACGACATACATAGAGACACATTCAGTTTGATATGTCCAGAGTTAAATGTGAAGCCAAATTTATCATTTCAATTATAAATTTAGACCCTTCCTGGTCTAGTGGTTAGTGTACCTGATTACTCAGACAGCGGGGCATGCATCTGTATGTTTATTGCATGAGAAACTAGGACAAGCTTAATGGAGGTTATCTCCATAATTTGTGTGATTTCTAAAAAAAATAAAGTTGAGCTCATTTTGACTTTTCACCTAAGAAAAAGAGACTGATGGTACTTGAGAGCATCTTGAAAATAAAAGTAGTTTTAAAAATGCGCATTCTCGATGGAGCAAATAAATTCATTTTTAATATTATCAGGATTCAGTTTCCAGACATCAGTGTTAGAGTTTATAGAACTGACTGCTTTTACGTTACAGTCACCAGTTTCATTTCTCTTTTAATAATTTGTGCTCCATAAATTAAAATAAGAGGACTTGTTCGAAGCAGGAGCGTTTGCTCTTTTTTTCCATTCATAACAATTTACTGTAGTAATTATTAGTGAATATATTTTTTTTTGTGTTGATACTTACGTTACTCACTTTCATAAGTACTTAAAAACGCAAGAGTATTGGGTTGTTTTACCTCTGAATGACACTTTTTTCTTGTGTACACAAAAATGTTAATGTTATTTAGGAATTTTCAGTTTCTTCAGTTTTAGTCTTTTCCGTTCCAAGTAACATTATTAACTTTTGGTTTTCAAATAACTGTAATCATTTGAAATTTTTCGATAATTTAGAATATGAAGAATTAAAAAAATATGATGCGACTGCATTTTTGTATATATTTATGATGTAGCAGAAATATTTCCCCCTCTAATTGGATTCGAAATCAGTGATTATTGAAATGGTTTGACCTCAAACAAATTGGAGCCCGAGGCCGGGAGGAGATCCTTCGAGCCACGGGTTTCAACTCGGGGGGGGGGGGACCCCCGAGTTAGAAAGTGAAAGACCGCCTCCACCTAGTTGAAAAGTCCGTCGGATGGGACGTTAAACCGTGGTTCCTTGTGCGGTAGAGTCATATCCTATGCACGTTAAAGAACGTACTGGATGGCATTGACAGGAGGCTCCATCTATCTCCTAACAGCTGTTCCATTGTGTCCCCTACCCGAACCTTCTCTGAGCTTTCGGGGTCCTTGTGATCTGGTCATTTAACCCATTGTGTGCAAAAAAAAGTGCCGCTCAGAGGTGAAACAAACCAAACCTAGTTGCAAAGAAACAAGAAATCCACTGGCTTCAATTTTATACACAAAGGCAAGGTAAAGGGAGTGCAATTAAAATAATAAATGATTTTTCCTGAAACTCTTAGAACAAAAATACATCTAGTCATAATGCATTACTCTTCGAAATGAATAATTTCTCTCTATCATGGACTACTTTTTGTATACCGGACAAGCAATCAAATTGCAGCTCACCATCTATAAATAACAATGCTCAGGTCCTTGCAAGCTCTTACTGTATCAGATGTTTGAAGGAATAGTGGAGAATTTGCCAAAGGGTAAATATTTGGTAAAGAGGTAAAAAGCTTTTTAAATAATGTTTCATTGTTGCAGATTTTGTTTTAAGGAAAGCAGTTGCCTGTGAATTTATGTCAAACAAGTGTTAACTATTTTCGTTTAGTAATGTCTGCCTTTGTTTCAAGAACTTTAAAAATTGTGAACTCTACCAAGTGTTCAATTTTAGAACTGAATTTATTTGTATTTAGTAATTTTTCTATTAGCATAAAATTAAACAGGAACTCAAGCGTGTTCTCAATACTATTGATAAATTTTGATTACAGTGAAAAGTTCGCTAAAAAGTCTGATTTTGTCATATTTATTGGCGTGAAATGTGTATATTCATGAGCCCTAATTTCATCTCTACCATTAAGTTATTTTCCAAGCTTTGTTAAATGGCGATTTCAACGACAAAATGTGGAGTTAGGTATGAAATACGGGATATATTAAGTGGAATTTGTTTTTAAGAGCTGGATTTTTTTCAATATTGTAAGTCACTTTTGTTATTGTCCCTCCTCATATTATACTTAATATTTATAATTTAACTCTTGCTTTCTCCCGTTTATTTGATTAAGCGAATGGTTCCGACTGTGATAGATTGTGTTTCAGTTAAAACTACAGTCGGTGAATGTTAAATGAAAACGATGCGAATTGGTATAGTAAACATATCTAAATTAAAAAAAAATATATATTTCAAAGTGTTTTTGAGATAGCTTTTAAGAAGAGAGAAAATAAACAACTGTTTATTACACATTTCTTTCAAATCAAAATTTGCTGCATTAAAAAGCAATGATGCGATTTTTTTTTCTCTTATGAACCGTAGTTTTTGAGTATTTTTCTTCTCTTAAGAAGCGAATAACAGCAACTCTATCCTACACGAAGAAATAATTTCCCCCAAGTGATTTGGAGTTCTTTTCCAACTATATTAAAAATACGATTTTGGGGAAAACTTAATTTCGAAGAAGTTTTTGGATTTAAGCCAATGAAAGCAATTCTTGATTAAAATTGAAAGTATTGTGATAATTGGATTGAAAGCAGCGGAACAACATACGGATCGCAGTGCTCCTCAAGAGATTTCCACTCAAGTCAGAAGTTGCATGAAAAAACTGAGTTTTAATCAGACAGCTGAACTTCTTTTCTATGTTTAATTCTCACCGAAGGCTTAACTTTTAGAGGAAAAGTCGTTTTCAGTGAGGAAGTGTTTTGATAACGATTGGCTTAAATCTTCCGAGTATTACTAGGAAATGATAAAATAGAAGAAGATAAAAATTTCAATTTGTTGGTAAAATGATAACCTGAAAGATGGCGCAGAAGTGGGAATTCTATCCACAAAGGTAATAAACAAAGCATATTTCTTAAGCAGAACTGCATTTCTAAGATATATAAGAAAATCACATGTTGATTTTTTTTCTGCAATAAATTGAGTTCTGAAAATAACAAAAATTACTTTCTGAATATATAAATTTATGAGTTGGTAAGCAGAGCACGTTATACACACAGGCTAACAAAACAATTTCTATATAAGAGTCATATCATGCTGCCGATTCAAAACAGTCTCCATTTCATTAAGATGTCTCGAGGCGGATTGCATTATAACGCCAAGAACATCATTTTAGCGAAAATAAAAATGTACAATTTTAATTGAAAATAAGAAGAAAAAAAAATGTTGTCGTTAATTTGTTATTATTTAATCGAAACAAAGAAAAAGCTCAGAACAAAGAGAAAAAATACACTTATGTCTCGATTTACACAATTTCACAGGGTCAAAAAATGCAACTGTTTCGATTTACATGGTGATAGCCTCAGTATCACATGGTGAAGAACTTGCAACCAGTTTTGTTTTACACAATTATAGACTGGGTTTTACACAATGCGGACTGCGATTATTTTTCTTAGATGTATGTAGATATAATAGGTATTATGAGGTAGTAATGGTATAGCTTCAAGGGAGAGTATTGGACTATTATCTCAGGGCAAAAATCAACTAAATGGTTTCAATTGATATCATTTATTTTCAACAATATATAGATAATAGTAAATTCCTAAATTAATAAAATCGCCTTCTGTAACAAAATATATTTATATTCTTTCGCTAAAATTGTATTCGTGCCATTGTAATGCAATCTATCTCGCTACATCTTAATGAAATAGAACCTATTTTGGTTTGGTTGCGATATCTGACCATCTTTACTGAATTCTTTCAGTGTAGCAAAAACCGTGTTTTATATCATTTTAAGCAGCAAGTTTAACTTTATAGACTATTGTATTGGCTAAAGACAGTTGATTTTCAAGTGCGCTGTTTCATAAAATATCATATAAATGCTAATTTTACGAAATATATTATTAAGTATTGGTACAAATGCTTAATTTCTAATTTATATTCAGTTCAAAAATAACTTTCTTTTAAATTTCATCTTCAAATTTGATAGTGATAAGTATTTCTCGTGACCACCGCCATCCTCAGACATTTTACTGTGGCCTATATACTGACAGGCTCCTGTCAGATCTCTTTGGCAAGCAGCTGCTTGAGGAGGATATTTATTTTTTAATATAATCTGAAGTAGTGCAAATAAAGTACAAAATAATGCTACGTTAATGTTTATTATTACTACTGAACTGAAATTTGAGATAAATTTCAGTTCAGTAGATTCCCGGAACCTGTCTACCGTGTAAATCGAGGGATTTGTGTCTGAATAAAAAATTATAAACATGTGAGGTATTTTGGGCAAGAAAGGATTCAAGAGTAAAGATAGTCGATTTTTTTAAAACATGATGTAGTAAATTGCCGTGAAAGAAGTGAGAAAATATGGGTATAAAAATATTAAAAATAAGGAGTCTGGTATATAAATAACTGGTATTAAAAATAAGGAGTCCGAGTGTAATAGTATATTTACACTAGTGTCTTAATGGTTGGGCTATTTTTTCCTCTGGGCAGCACTTTTTTTTGCACACAATGGGGCTAAACGGACAGGTCAGAAAGACCCGGAAGGCTCAAAGAAAGTTGGGGAAGGAGACCACTGGATAACTATTGGGAAACAGATGGTAGCCTCCCGTCATTGGCATTCAAAATGTTTTTTAAAGTTTACAGAGTATGGCTCTCCTCACATGAGGTGACGGCTTAAAGTCCCATCCGACGGACGAAGGCCGTTCCAAGCCCATCGGTGTCCCCTACTGACCAAGGGCAGAGCGTGAGTTTTGCGGAGATAAATCTCAACAATGGCCGAACTGGGACTCGAATCTGTGAACTGCAGATTACAAGCCTGGCGCATTACTGACTGACCCCCCCCCCTCCAGTGGCATAGGTAAAAACCATAATGCCGAGCACCAACGTCTGTTATGGTCCACGATATAAAAAAATGACGTCCAAAAAAGAATTTGTAGACATTGTTGTACCATTTGGTTAATGTTATCCAAGAAAGTGAAATGAATTGTATATAGGCAGTAGTAATTACAGTAGAATACAAGAAATGGTCTGCATATATATATTATTTTAAAGTTTGCCTAGCTTTCGAAATTTGCATTCATTCTATGGTTATTTTCGTACCAGTTTTCTTTGGAAATTTTTGTAATTCTGAACTACTTACTTCGCTAGATGTAAACGTCCGTAGTACATATTTTAAGATTTTGTAGATTAGAGTGATCTAAGTATTATTTTAGTGATATTCGAATATTTCATTGTCCATTGATTTTCAAAGACAGAACGCATGAAATACGATTTTAGCTTTCAAAAAAATTTGTTTTTAACTTGGAAATGAAATATTTTGTCATGAGATAAATAAGGACTTACTATACCATTAACTGCACACATATAATTTAGCACAATAATTATGAAACTAATGAGAAAGGAATTCTAAAAATAATTATTGAAAAGCATTGTCAACCACAACAATGCATTCCATTAAGGGGTTTATCTGGTTTCTGCTACAAAATGCGATTAGACTAATTCCATACAGGGATGATTAAAGCACAGATTAGAGAATCGGTTGAATCGTAGATTATATTAAATATAAAGGTGAAATGCAACACTTATGGATCCATTGATGTAATAAAAACAGTTAAAACTGATCTATTTTCAGTTCGTGTTAAATTGTATGTATGATTAGATATGCAACACACACTGAGTTAGTAATTCAGTCCATACATGCCGGACATGAACTGAGTTCGCTTTATATAATCACACGCCAGGGCATGAACTCTTCAAGATAATACTACCACAGGGAGTCCTGTGGTAGTATTACCCATGCATTCCTCATTTTGTCCTGTGGTAGCAATGTTCAGGCATTACCTAAATAAAGTGCAACGCACCTAGTGTGTCCTGTAATGCCTGCACATTGCTACGTGGAGGAACGGCGCAAAGAATATCATTTTGCTGTTCCAAATATGCTCAATTGGGCTGATATCCGGTAATTGCGGGGAAGAGCATGGGGGACGGAGGATTAATTATCATGTTCCTGAAACCAGTTTACAACATGCTGGACCGTGTGACATAGCGTGTGATCTGGTTGATAGACGCTAGAATTATTTGGATACATTCTCACCGTGAAGGGATGAACTTGGTTGGCGACGATAGGAAGATAGGTGGTTCTCTTTGATTGACTGTGGTCAGTGGGCCCAAGGTATACCGAGAAACAGTTCTCAAACAACCACTTGAACACTGCCTCCAACCTGTCTAACCCTGATAATGCATCCTGATGCCATGTCCTCATGTTGCTTTCTCCAAATATGAACACGCCCATCAACATGATGGAGCAGGAAACCGAATTCATCTGACCAGGCAACAGATTCCAATAGGTCAGTAGTCCGGTGTGGTGCTGATATGCCCAGGCAAGGTACAGTTTCTCGTGTCTTGCAGTGTGCATGGCTACTTGTGACTGTTTTGGACGTCATATTCCACACGAGCTAATGTCTCTTGTGCATTGTCCATGTGAATATTGGTCTTACCATTCCAATGTTGTACCTTTTTATATTACAAAGTTGTACATTTTGAACCGGGTTATTTAGCTGGGCCAATGTGCTGAGTCACTGCTGTGTTACTAGACTGGACACATGTCGCTTGACATAGCTGGCACTCATAGGTGGCTACCACACTTCTGTCCGCTGGCTGGTTTTTCGATCTCTGTTGAGCCAGTGACGGTAGACTCACGACACCACAGAATGGGAGCAGTTCACAATGGCGGCTGTTCTCGAGAAACTGGCACCTGAACGTCATGCCCCCATAATCATATCACGTTCGAAGTCTGAAATTTAACGAAGCCAACACATTCTTTCCCGAAGTAATGCAAAAACTGATTGCCACGGGTGCACTCTACAATCCAACCTTAAGCCATCAACCTTAAGCCATCACCAGCGTAGCACACCAGTCCATTCGCATTTAGGGAAGTACTGATAATGCAAAGCGAACTCAGTGTATATATGATATAAAATTAAAATTTTGATGTTGCTTTTTTTCAATGATTATTTAACCAAATACTCGATTATTATAACGGATCATCACCCTATTCACCGGATTTTTACCATGAGAGTGAAAGATATAATAGGTTTGTTCATGTTGAAGACATAACCAAAAAATGTTAGAAAATTCTGACAAGCATAAATATAAGTTCGTCAATCAAGTGTTTTTTTTAAACTTAAAGCACGGGGAAAATTATATCTGCTACTGATCAAAACGATCTGGGTTTTAGCCTCGAGAAAGCTATGGATATTTGGGTTGTCTTTCTGCTGAGGTCCCGCCTTCCTCATAGACTTTCTCTATGACGTGTAAACTGACAGGCTTCTGTCAGATCTTTGTGACAAGCCGCTTTTGGAGTTTATTTTTTAAATATTTTTTATTGACTATTAGTTTTGAAAGGGATATTTTTCAAAACCTTTTTCATAAACGGTTAAGAAATTACTTCCAGAACTTATTTGCTGTTTCTCATAAAACAAGCAAAATAAAATAAATGTGAAGATATCCCATGTAAGTATGCAAATAAGATAATCGTATAAAAGACACATCTGCCTCACATGCTGCAATTTAGTATGTAAGTGGTGATTGAAGAAATTCTGCAATTGCCAAAATTTTTAACATTGCCTCACAGTCATCGTGTAGTCGATTCCGAGAGATGTATTGATGTCGATAATTTGTAGATAAAGCAATCTGTGGTGGAGACAGCAAAATTCTTTGCGGTGAGGCATGAGAAATTTCCAGTCTATCAAATCAATTACAAAACGCTGATGTCATCTCAGTTTCTTAACAACCTGTTTTTCCCCATTTGTAAATTTTCACTTTACTCTTATAATTAGCTATTTAAAAAATCTGTACATCCTCTATATCGGAAAACATTTTTATAAATTTATATACGTAACGTTTCAATGAGTTGAATTAATGATAGACAGTTAAGTATTACATTGATCTTGTAGCACTGGGAATTCTATTTTCTATACTAAGTTCTAAAGACATAACCATGTAAAACGGAATTAATAGAAAATTTTAAAAATCCCGCAAAAAGGCAGTAACCACAACGCATATTTGCTTCATTATAAAATTTAGTGCTTATATATATATATATATTTTTATGCATTCGTTTTTTTTTTATTTTGCTTTTAACAACCGGTTTAGTGGAATTGCGAACTGGCTATATCACAATATTTTATATAACTATTATTCAAAGACCTGACCAAGTTCGTCTAAACTGTTCTAACTCCTAAAGACGGCTATTATCTTGGACACATCGCTGCATAAATCAAGTTCTAACCTTGCAGAGAAATATGATCTAACCTTATAGTAGATGCAGGAAGGAATATGTTCTCTTCCCAGAGAACGTCACTAGAATATATTTTATGCAACGAAACATTTGGGTGCATGCATCTCTATATCCCACTCATAGACAAGACATATTGAATTGATGTCAACAGCATGCCAATTAAGAGTCTTGCTGAGTGGAAGTGAGTCTTGTTTGAATGAGAATCACGATACGTTCTACAGACTAATTCAAGATGATTCCTTATGCAGAGAAGTGGGAACTGTGAATCATTCATTCATCGTAAAATCGAGAGCTGCATATAATGGAGGACTTAGGTGTATCTATGACCTACACCTTTCCAATAGAATGTCAGAAATGGTGTAACTCAGAAAAACGCATATATCCATGTAAGGTTTTAGGTGGAAGCAATGAACAAATACTTATTCCAAAATGACGATTCTACGTATGAGATTTCCTAGAGCAGTGATTCTTAAACTTTCTGACTTATGACCGATATTTGTGATTTAATTTTAAAATGCTCATACTTTACAAAGCAAGTTTTACGAAATATGGATATTGGTAAAATATAAAAAAAACAAATACTTCTGAAAATAAATTAAAAGTACAGAAACGGTCTCTCACTTGTAATTACAAGCAAAAAGTAATGAATTATTGTGCCAGTTTTCAGCTTTCGTTCTGTTTCTTTATCCCGCCATATTGGTAGAATGCGTGTGTCAAAGATCGTCAACCACATTTAACCTGCTTTGATTGTTTTCCTCTAGAGCAGTGATTCCCAACCTTTTCTGGACCATCGCCCCTTTAGAAGAGAACAAAAATTTCAACGCCCCCCTAGTCCATAATAGTTAATTTTATATAAAATATTAA